>KQ061690.1:270208-307177 GCA_001008035.1 Atkinsonella texensis
TAAAAAAAAAACCCCCCCAAAGCCCCCCCCCCCCCCCCCAAAAAAAAAAAAAAAAAAAAAGAGCAGTCATCTATCGAATCCTTCTGACTGCAGCAGGAGAAAAGATGACTCCGCTTACCTATTAATTCAAAAACAAGTGGGCGATCTCCTCTTCGTTGACGTATTTCTCCCACCACTACTCATATCATACAATAGGCAAGCTTCCACTTCATGTTCACATTCATTCACATTCATTCTCGCAAAGAGCTCGCCAAGCTACTATCAAAGATAAAAGAGAGGCTTCGAGCAGAACCAGACGGCTCAACCCTGTGATTTGACCGCGTAATTGTATTGGCTAGCTTCCCAGCTCGGCTGGTATTGTTCGTCTGCGGAAGTACACGCTCGCACCATGTATGTGACAACTGATCGCGACATATGCATATTCAGTCACACTGCTTTCCTGGCAGGGCTGCCATGTCATTCTAAAAGGCTGGTGTTATGGAATCATAGGGCACATCGTGTGCTGTGAGGGACATGGTCAAAAGTTTTCTCCTCCTCAACGTCCCTCTAACTCGTTAGCTTAAGCCCAGCTTCGGGGCAAATCAGGCACCCAAATATGAGGTGAATCAGTTACCCCTTGTCTCACGCTGGATCTTTATTCTGTTTCAAAGCAATAAATAGCTGGGAGCAGCTGGCCCACAGAGGCATTCTGGTTTTACTAAATTTGGCTTATCACATGTATCGCAATGCTTTGCTTCTTTGTTTTCAGACCACGTCCCTGGACTGAGAATACACCAAGCGTCAGCCACTATTCCGTCAGCTTTGACGTGTATCTATTGATTCCTGTAGTGAAGCGTCTGAAGCGATGGTAGCTTATGCCAATCAGTTCAACCGTCACTTAGACCGCAGGCTGAAGTTCTGAGTGGCGCGCACCATTATCCAGCTCGGTCTTCCGACGTGATTGGGGTTCGCAACAGTGAAGTCCCTTTCGGCCGGAACCGTTGACCTTGCTCAGGCTCATGGTCGGGCAAGGAGAGTATTACTACGCACAACTTCTCTTTCCTGGGCCAGGACAATGCCTGTGTCAGCAATCGGTAGCCAGGGTTGTGGAAAGCAAGGACTTCGCTGTTCTAAGAAGAATCCGGGCGTATCAACCACGTAGCAGATCTGGAAGAGAAAGGGGCGAACAGCTAAGCGGAAGCAAAAGTATGTGCCCACGCCATTTATTGATTTCAGGCCACAATTTGCACGGCTTGCTGATTCTGCTGTTATGCTATGCCATGTCATGCATGTCATGTCAAGGTTGGAGAGGCCAGAGGTCTGGTCACTTTTGGATCTTGTTACAGTGGGTGAATAGTGGGTGAATAGTGGGTGAATAGTGGGTGTATAGCGGGTGTATAGCGGGTGTATAGCGGGAGTATAGCGGGTGTATAGCGGGAGTATAGCGGGTGTATAGCGGGTGTATAGCGGGTGTATAGCGGGTGTATAGCGGGTGTATAGCGGGTGTACAAGTATCTTCACGCCAAGTTGACGCGGTACACGGGCCTTGCTGCAGAAGGTCCCCTGGCCCCGCTAGCCGGGCTGTGAAGCAGCTAACCAAGAGCCTGGCGAGACAAAGCCCAGACTGTTGTTGCCCAAAACGTGGGCGCCAGGGCCCGCAGTGCTGCTATTCGGTGGGCTTCAGGCAGGAAGGCCCACTAATCATAGCAGTTTGTCCCGTACAACCGCCGTTTCTTTGTTACGGTGAGCCGACTTGGGCGAGTGAATGTTGGTAAAGACGATACCCATACCCCAACAATTGCTCGAGAGGAGAAGGAAGGAGACAACATGCCGATGATTGGTGAGTCACCCTAATGCGTTGGCACATTAGGTAGCCAGAGTTGAAAAATTTTTCAACGTTGCCAGATGCCAGATGCCAGATGCCAGATGCCAGATGCTAGATGCTAGATGCCGGATGTTGTTCCTTGGCATCAAATCAGGCCGTGCCAACTGATGTCTTGGATGTACTGTAGAGCATATAAAACACGCGGCATCCCGCAGCCATCGCCATGATGGGAATCCATCATAATATTAGACGAGCGACCTTCACCAGCAAGCATTTCCTGTTCACGTGTCATTGTGGCCAAGTTCTGGATTCTAAGGTGCTGGTGGGTTGCTGGGTGTTGGGTCCTGAATCCTGACTCCTGACTCCTGAATCCTGACTCCTGACTCCTGATCCCTGATTCCTGGTTCCTGAGTAGGTAGGTACTGAGTTGCGTCCTGAACAGCTCCCAACTTTTGCGCCCAGCCTGTCCCAAGCTTAAGCTTTTATTATCCGTGCTAGTCGCAAAGCCACATAAGCAATCTGGCAGGCAGCTTATTACAGACGTTCTGGTTGGACTTTCCAATTCCATCACCGGCCTTTCCGCTTCCCAGCATGCACATGCACCCGCACCTGCACATGCCTGCCTATACAAATGCCCGTGCCAAACAAAGCCTCTCTGCCTTTCTGCCACTGCCACTGCCACTGCCACTGACTGCGCAGCGCATTGCCTGTGGAGTAAGCCCATGTCTATTCCTGGCGCCATCGCATCAGTCATTTGAAGAACCCCGCCGCGACCCGTTGACGTTGCCGTATAGATTACACGCTCATTCCATCGTCGTACAACCTCCCCGCGACAAATCCGACTTCCCCCGCTCACTTTTGCTTGGGGTCAACATCGCCAGAAGAATAAAACGGCAAACAAACAACCAAACCTCTCACCACCTCTACGGCACTCTTGATTGAAATTGTGCATGGTTTGATGCTGCAGCCTTGTGCGGAATCGGGTGCGCCATCCGCCCTGGATTGTTGCTTTGCCGCTTTGTCCATCTAAGCTCTCCCCATTACCGACTCACCTTCAATTCCGCCTACGCCCGACGATATGGAGCGACCGAATGATATGGGGTCTCCGGCGTCGCCTGGAGGTGAAGATGGCACGTCTGATCCCGAGACGTCGGGACCTTCGAGTCCGTCGCAAATTTTCGAGGCGGACAAACCGAAGCGACTGCCCTCACTTCGGTCAGTCTCTGATCCGCCAAACATGAACCCCAATTCCACCGCTATGGGCCTTTTAGGGAGAGCGAGAAAGCCTACCAACACCCCGCCGACACTCGCTGCCAGCGGTATGGACAACGATGTCATGGCGAGAGCGCGAGCTCTTCACCAAGCACGCTTGAGCAAATCTCCCATGGCATCTTCTCCGTCAAACTCCCCGTCGCCTTCATTCTCCGGTGCCATTCCTGGACGGAATGGATTTCCTGGCTTAGCAATTCCTCAAAATGCCATGACCCGACCACATGCTGTGCCCCATCCGAGATCAGACCCTGTGATGAAACCGTCTTTGGGCGACAGGAGAGCCAACAAGTTTGGCATGAAGCTGTCTGACATGGGCAGTGGTACCTCAACACCTATGGGAGGACTCAAGCGATCTGGTGCACCCAGATTGTCAGACATATCCGGCACTCAACCAGCCAATGAATCACGGCCGAAGGGGTCTGGGCTAGGCTCGAAATTAGACGACTTTAGAAAGTATATTGACGCGGACAAGGGCTGGATCACATTTGACGGAGCTGCCATAATTACGAAGACTGGTGTCAACTTTGCCAGCGGCCAAACCTTCAGCATTTCCCTGGATGAAATACAAATACAAGGAGAGCTTGGTAAGGGCAATTATGGTACTGTGTACAAGGTCAAGCACGCGAAACCAAAAGGCCCTCGCTTTGGGCAAGGCCTCTCGGGAGTTCGACTACCGCATCTGGCGACGGATTCGGCAGCTTCCAGCAAACAGGCCGATGCTGGCGAATCTGCAGCCGGCGGGGGCGATGGAACGACGGGCAAGTTGATGGCAATGAAGGAGATTCGATTAGAACTAGACGACGCAAAGTTCTCGACCATTCTGAAGGAGCTCGTTATCCTACACGAGTGTGTCTCACCATATATTATTGATTTCTACGGCGCTTTTTACCAGGAAGGAGCAGTATACATGTGTATTGAGTACATGGATGGCGGCTCGATCGACAAACTGTACGCTGGCGGTATTTCTGAGAACGTTCTGCGAAAGATTACGTACTCTACTGTGATGGGATTGAAGACTTTGAAAGACGAACACAATATCATACATCGCGACGTGAAGCCGACCAATATCTTGGTCAACACGAGAGGTCGAGTCAAGATATGCGACTTCGGTGTCAGCGGCAACCTGGTGGCCAGCATAGCCAAGACGAATATCGGTTGTCAGAGCTACATGGCCCCGGAGCGAATCTCTGGCGGAGGCATGGCCGCGCCGGGCACGTCGGATGGGACATATAGTGTGCAGAGCGATATCTGGAGTCTTGGACTGACCATTATAGAATGCGCCATGGGTCACTATCCTTATCCTCCCGAAGTTTCCTCGACCATCTTCAGTCAACTCAGTGTGAGCCAAGCCTTGACCCCTCTTGCGTCGCCACCTAGACCCTTGCTATAACAAGAACTTTGAATGGTCTAGGAAACAACATTGCTAACGTCTGTAAACTTCAGGCCATTGTGGAGGGTGATCCACCAGATCTTCCCAAAGAAGGTTATTCTGAAACCGCCCAGAATTTCGTTTCTAGCTGCTTGCACAAAGTCCCGAAGATGAGAGCGACGTATGCCATGCTCCTGAATCATCCTTGGCTACAGTCCTTCTCCAAGCCAGAGACGATATCAGAGGAGGCTGAAGAGGGTGAGGAAGCCGAGAAGGTAGCGGAGGCTGTGGGCCATCTGAAACTCGGAGGAGACGACACGGCAGACGAGGAAGTGGCAGAATGGCTGAGGGGTGTCCTAGACGGAGGTAAAGCCAAGTCGACGGAGGATGGAAACTCTAAGCCAGCCCTGCACGCCGCCCCCTTGGACACAGTCAGCCCCATCAGCAGTCCGATCTTGAACAAGGGTCCTTAAATCTCTGAGCTTGAATGGCGAAGACGACGTATTTTTATCAAGGATATGGCCACAACTCAGGTCCGCCTCAACCATCGTATCCCCTTACGACCTAAGGCCTATAGAGATCTTGACAAAGCATGATATCTATTTCTACACACATGATTACACAGCCGGTGACTCGGAGCTGGTATCTGCGTTCGGCCCAAACCACGTGCAGGAGTGTCTGGACACTGTACCTTGATAAGCATTTGTAACACGAAGAGAGCTGGCCCGAGGGAACCCGAATCCGCCTAGTTTCTTCTTCACGTGCAATCCCAATTGCCCCCCCCCCCCCCCACAAAAGCAGACCACGTCTTTCGTTCATCCGACTTCTCGTGTCCACCCATCGCTCATCAGCCCTATATTGATCCAGGCGAGCAAAAGGTGTTTTCGTCCTTCCCTTCCTCCTTCTTAGACACGGTGCATAATACGGGAAGACAGAGTTGGCCATCTGAGTATTCAATTTTTTCCCCCGGGTGTCGGTCCAGTGTGCGGGTTAGGAGTGTTTTCGGGTCACGGCGTGCACGCGTGAAGGCACGGTTGGTAGGCGTCGAGTAGAAGCAATATAGCGATGGGCACATGCGTCAGATCTAAATCATGCAGGTGAAGCTCACGGGCTGTCGCTGCGGCACCCCATCGTGAAATCCTGAACCGAGCTGCTTGACATGAACAAGCACATGGCCCGGTCTTACTACTGTGGGTGGTCATGATGCCCGTGACCCAACCTCACTTTGCAAGAGAAGCGCAGTCAGCATTATTTTATTCCATTACTAAGCTAGTTCACCTCGGCATTAATCAAGTTCGAACTTTTAATCAACGGCATAGGGTATCCAGACCATCACCACATCAGTGTGCCGTGCCCTAGCCCCTCCCCCCCGTGACAATAAATAATACGATATATATACGTTGTCGTTACATCAAATCTTCCCGCACCGCGTGTAGCTTTCGTACGAGACGTTAGCAGTGACACATTCTCCGTCAGATAGGCGCTGTCTTATACTCAGTCTTTTGCTCCTTGGCTGAGTTTAGGTTTTATTTTTATTTTTATTTCTTTCGTCGTGTTTACCACAGGTTGTGCAGGAGCGAAGAGCGAATCCCCTTATATTAGGTCGTAATGTTTCTCATTTTCCCGAGAGTGGACGGGTAGATTGCTTGGATTCCGGAAAGGTCAACTCCGGTCTTTTTTTTTTTTTTTTTTTTTTGTTCTCGCGTTTGAAACCCCATAAACGCAGGCGCCCTTGCGTTTAAGAGTACTCGTCCTTGACGCGGCGGCCGTCGTACGACCGAGTGCTGTGGTTGCGGCGGAGGAAGCCGCCGCTGGCGCCGCCAGAGCGCGACTTGTCAGAGCGTATGCCGAGCGCGAAGAGAACGGCCGCGATGAGCAGGGTGGCAAAGGAGCCCCAGACCCAGCCGAAGCCGTACTTGCCCAGACTGGCGTCGCGGCCGGCGTCGCGGAAGCGGTCGCGGGCCATGACGAAGGTCGCGGTGAAGAGGGAGGTGGCGACGGCGTGGCAGACAAGGGCGATGGCGGCGACGAAGAAGCTGATGGCGGCGCCGAGGCGGCCGCAGCAGGCGAGGAAGCCGGAGAAGAAGGCCAGGACCTCGAACAAGAGGGTGATGAGGATGAATACCCAGCTGAATCGCCACATGTAGAAGAACTTGTGGGAGGTGGTGCCGGAGCCGTAGCCGCCGCCCAGGCCGTCGGGCACGTTCATGGCGTTGGCGTCCCAGGCCCAGCCGAAGGGCATCGCGGCCTTGGCGCCGGAGCAGTCGCGGTTGTCATCGCCGCAGATGTAGAAGTAGGTCCACTGCGACCAGTCCCGTGCGCCCGTGATGCCTTTTGTGTCGGCGCGCAGGAAGTACGTCTTGTCCAGGGGCGACGAGTCGGTGACACCGGAGAGGACGATGAAGAAGAGGAAGAGGATGGACGTGGCCAGCATGGCGAGGCCGCCCATGCCCAGGGGGAAGTCTACATCGTGCGTTGGTCAGTTTTCGTGTCAATGCTGTGTTCCGTGGAGAATATTTTTTTCAATGTTTTGCTGTGTCGTGTTGTCGAAAACACTGACGAAGCTTTGTTTGAGCTCGGCAAAGTTGTGGTGGTGGTGTCGGGGGCCGGTCTGATGCAGGTCGACATTTTGGGCCGTCCCTCTCTCGAACATGACGCAGTTGGCAATTAATTGGCCGAGGGGAGGCAAAAAAACTTACTCTTGGGCATTATGAATTAAGAAGCCTACACGGCTTTTTCGTGGTTGATAGGGGGGAGGGGACGACAGTGGCTGCAATCGGTTGCAATTGAACCCTTTTTTTTTTTCTCTCTCTTCTCTTCCCTTTTCTTTTTTTTTTTTCCCCGGCACGATGAGTTATGAGCGTTCGAGGACGGAGGCGAGGCGCGACGAGGAAAACGAAGAAACAAAGTCAAACAAGGGTGAAGGTTAAATTGGGTATGCAGGGAGGGAGGGTTAGTCGCCAGGTAATAAAGGCCCGGCCGCACAGACAACCGGACTCGGAGGTGCAGACAGTGCTGCGTAGGCAGCCAGGTTACTTGGGAGCTGTCTGGCGCCCAGCCAGCTGTTTAGTGGCGAGCTAGCGCAGGCTTTAGGGGGCCCGTTTGGGAGGAATTGGGCACGCTGGGCGGGTTGCTAGGCGGGTTGCTAGGCGGGTTGCTAGGCGGTGCCGTCTCAGCTTGTTGGCACCTCAGCTGCGCTGTGAAGGGGCCTGGCAACTGCTGTGGCCGGCAGTCGCAGCGCCGTGGCGTGCAATGGACTCCGCTATCATTGACCGCAAATGGAATATAACGTAAAAACATGGTGCAGGCACGCATTCAGCATCAGATCGTGCAGAAGGTATGGCATACTTGTACTCCCCCGCTTTGTTATTACTCCGTACCTACACAAGCCTTGAGCTGTGAAGCCAGACACAGAAGGATGCCTTCAATACACACACACCCACACACCCACACACCTGGCTGGATGACGTCTCCCGTGGCGCTGCTCCGGAGGAAGTGGTGTGGCAGCTGGATAATGACGACACTGGCGGAATCCGGGGCCACTGCCATTGGTGGCACGGAGCGAGCAGCTGTGCCTTGACGCGTCTTTGAGCAGTTCTTTGCACCACAGCAACTTAGTCCACCAGCTGGGCACCACGAGGTTTCCAGCCGTTTCCAGCCGTTGCAATACAGTTGCCCCCACGTGACGTCGTATTGCCAGCCCCAGGGATACGGCAGGCAACTTTAATGCATCTTGAAGTGCTCCGTACTCCTTGCGTCCCATGCAAGAGCCGTGTCGAATTTCCCGAGCTGTCGGGGCCATTCGGAGGTCTCTTAAGCGAGCATTTCTTGACTTGCCTTCACCGCTCACTGTTCGGCTTTCCAGCAACTGGGGAACAAACTACGAATGCATCATCGAATACGGAGCACGTACACGAGTGCGCGCATGGGCATCATCTTAACAACGTGCATCCTTGACAAGTCTGACCTATCACCTAATAACGTGCACAGCTGTACTGATATTCCTCGGCTGCTTCTATTCCATATCGTTCGTGACGGCAGTGTACATACTGTTTGTTGCATTGCAAACTTTGATGAGGCCCTGATCTTACCAATTCGCCCCAATATATTGGGCCCAATTCTCTTCATAAAATAGGCGCTAAGCCTAATTAGTAGGCTACAATTGCATAAATCTCTAGCTCCACTAGAAATTAGGGTGAACACCTTAGCTAGCAATGTACCGCACTAGTAGGGGCTGCTTAGATGCCTGTATTAGGCTTAGCGGCGAGATTTCCTTCGCTAGAAAGCTATAAATTACTTTGCGGAAGACTCGCGAAGAAACTAGTATAAAGCAGCTAGCCCACCTTCTGTAAGTCCCTAACAGGGTATAGAATTCGCCCCAATATATTGGGGCGAATTGGTAAGATCAGGGCTTGAAATACGAAGTCCTGAACACTGTTCAACAATTTGGTCGGTGACGGGTCCGATCCACCCCAGGAAACCTCCGTAATAGCCTCCCCAGCTCGATCTGCATTCGCGATTCGATGGGTCCTGGCTTGGCCGTGATGTCATCGAGCCCTCAAACCGAGCCGTCCAGAACAGTGGTGATCCTTTTGTGAATGGCTCCATTTGGGATACTTTCCCATCCGAACCGGCAATTTGGCTACCGACTGGGAGAATGGTGCCATGGTTGCTTCAATGCAGTATCGATTTCTCATTCACAATACTACATCGTTTCCATCGTTAATTGATATATTGGCACTAAGAAAGAACCAAGAACAAGAACAAGGACAGCAAGTGATTTGAGCGACAGTTCCCTTAACAGCTGCCGAGTCAAACCGCAAACATGAACACCATCACCGAGCCCGGTCGAAGGAGGTTAATTGGCACCTCACAAGCCCTCTTTCAAAGCTTACGTCGAGGCCATCTCCACAGCCTTTTCGCCGGATTCGAACCGCTGTGTCGAATGGATGACGTCGTTTGAAACCGACGACAGTTGGCGACCGGTGCTCGATTAGGAAGCCGATGAGGAAACTGGTTAGTAGTGAGTGACTGTGGTGAACGTCATGGTCGCATGGGCTGTTGAGTGTTCCAGCACTGAAGCGCAAACGGATACCTGAGCATCAAAGACACATCTTTCCCGTTTCAATGACGGTGCAATTAGCCAGATGGGCTTCTACTCAGAACATTTGTAAGTCCATTCTCAATGAACTTCGCTTCGTGGAGTGGCATGACATGTACCTACAGTGGGGTGACAGACGGCACCATTGACTTCTAACTCTTGTTCGACGGACTTTCCACATGAGGAACATTCCTTCAGGGAATTGTGTGCATCATGTGCAGAACACCTCTTATATACCACCGGCCATTGTTTCCCTGCACTGGCTATAGGTACAGCCACGGAGTTCCATGTCACACACAGCCTCGACGTTGCGCATACTTGCCGCGTTTGAAGCCATTTCAGTTTCTAGAGCTATGAGCTCGGATGTATTTACTCTTTCCATTGCACGTCTTGAAATTTGTGATTGGTTATGCTTTTCCGTTCAGCTGCGATGTTGCAAAAAAAAAGTTTCTTCGGTGAAGAAAGTGGAATTGAATGCCCAAAAAAAATTGGGAGGAAATAGCAAAAGCATGGGGCTTCGCCGGGGATCGAACCCGGGACCTCTCGCATATTGAGCATAGGGTTGACCCTAAGCGAGAATTATACCACTAAACCACGAAGCCGGAGAGGTTATCCCATGTTGGAAAGGCAGATTCAATTGCACGTTATCAAGCTGTACTACTCCGTACATAGAAACACAGGTTTGCTAATAGCCGATTCCGCAGCAATGCATCGATGTTATTGGTGCCTCGCTGATCCACTCGCGCAACTTCTTGCTACTGGTGCTTCGTGTTCTGATTTTGTGAAACTGTCAAACTGTATTTTTATTCTTCACGGTCTACCTTGACTCATGCTGCCAAGCTCACTGATATGTGCAATGTGCGAGTCATCGTATGTCCTGATTGCCTGCGCCTGCAGCTGACAAAACGCTTCAATGTCGAGAAAATGCGTTTCTTCGCCTCTGGGCGAGGCATTGTTCTATGACAGGTAATTCTACTACGATTTTAAAGCTCATAGTGATAACAGAATGAACTGTATCTTCGAACGTCAAATCATCTATATTAGACTCGAAGTGATTTCCTCCTGTCGCCTGGCATGTGATGGGGCCTAACCTGAAACTTACTGTGGCGTGGCCACGCCCGTTTTTTACGACAACCTCCGGCTCATATGCATAGCCAGCCATGCTTTTGAGCATTACACATTAAACACTGGCAAAAATCCCCTCTCGGCCAAAATCGTCCATCGCCACCACCATTCTATTCTTCTCATAGCATCTACCTCATGTCTGATCTCAAGGTCCTTATTGTCGGTGCGTCCATCGCTGGTCCCATGGCAGCGTACTGGTTCGCGAAGGCTGGCGCTGACGTGACTGTCATTGAGGGCTTCCCGGAGTTGCGGACCGGAGGGCAAAATATCGACATCCGCCTCACAGGCGTTACCATCATGCGGAAAATACCTGGAATGGACGACGCGGTGCGAGCGGCTTTAGCTCCCTTGGAAGGCTTGGCATTCGTCTGAAACAACGGCACACCCATTGCCGTCAAGAGAGGAACTGGTGACGCTAATCAGCAGTCCATTTTTTCCGCATTCGACATTTTTCATGGTGAGCTGTCGCGCGTCCTTTATGATCTGACCAAGGACTTGGCAAACGTCAAATACAGGTTCAACGAGCACATCGTTTCCATACACCATCAGCAAGCGAAGGACCGGCTCGGGTTGAATTCGCCAACGAAACACCCGTCACGGAGTACGACCTTGTTGTTGCTTGCGACGGGGCGACTTCACGGACACGTGCCATGTGTTTTGGCTGCAGCGTACGTGACCACATCTCACCTCTCGGTGCATGGGCCGCATATTACTCCATCAAGGAGGACGTGTTGAACGGCGGCAACGTTGGCTTCGCGTTCAGTGGCCCTGCTGGCCGTGCTCATGCTGCAGGACCGGACCCATCTGGCTCAGATGAAATTTATGCCATCAGCGCTTACCCAAGCAAAGACGATCTGGAGCTGGAGAAATTTAATTTGGCACAGAAACAAGGGCAGGACGAACTCAAGAGATTGGTCGCACAACGGTTTGAAGGTCTCGGATGGAAGTCGGACGAAATACTTGCCAGATTAGCGGACTCTGATGACTTTTATGCGTCAGAGATATGCCAAGTCAAGGTCCCAACCCTGTATAAGGGCCGCATTGTTCTGGTCGGAGATGCTGGCTACGCTGCTGGTCCCACGGGTACTGGCAAAAGCCTTGCAATGGCCGGTGCATATGTTCTCGCTGGTGAGATTAGCAGAAACAAGAAAGATCTGGCGGCTGGTCTGTTGGCCTACGAAGAACGAATGCGGCCCATTATCAAAAATATGCACGTTGTGCCTCCTGGAGTACTTGGCTTCATGGCCCCGCAGACGACTTGGGGTCTGTACTTGAGAAATGCCATATTTTTCCTCGCTTGTTGGGAATGAATTTTACAGGTGTCCTTTCATGATTGGGATCTTTATGGGGTGCAGGACTAGGAAAGGATAAATATGGGTTACCAGATTATGACTGGGAGAGTTAGATGGTTCAAAACTCGGTGGTAAAATACCGTGATTCTCGGTTAGCACACGCTTATCGATCGTTAGGCAATTATAATATAATCGTGCAAACTTCTTGGGCAATGTTCCAAAAGATTGCCTTTTTGGCTTGCCAGTTAATACAACACAACGTCAAGCCGCAGGCCAGATGCGTCCAAATCGAAACAATGCACTTAAATAACATGGCGGCTAATTTAATCAGAACTGAGTAGATTTGATGGTTCGTTTATGTATGCGAGGGCTCTCAAATTTATGATGCTCAAAGATTACTCGGCTTATACCGATGTTTATAAACCTACAATGAACCGCATTTGACTGCACGTGACTGAATCTCGGCAGACGCGCATCGTGACATCACGAAGAGAACTTATTCATACCCCCCTGACCGGTTGACTGCCTGTAACAGCGCTGCCGGCACGGAAAGTCCTGACCGCATTCATTTACGTCTTTACAAGACTTGTCTCATGCCTTCCAGATAATGCATCGCATGGCCTATCTGCGATGTGGCCTCTCACCTGTTTTACGTGCCACGGACGCCGGCTATCATGGTCGTGCGGCGACGAACGGCCAGGTTGTGTCGTCGCTCAGGGCGAGTCCCGGGCGAAAATGGACGCATTCACAGAGGTCTCTACGCATCTTGGAGCATGTTCATCTCAGGGGAGACGATCCATCCGGCCTAGTGCCATACAGCCAGGCTGAAGAGGCTCAGGAAGACCATCGCTCGAAATTCTTATCATGGAAAGCTTTATCAAAGGAAGCAAAGCACGGCTCGGCACTAGTTGAGCCTTTTCCACGGCTGATATCATTCGAAGCCGAGCCTACATATACTCTTGGTCGTCGGCAGGAAGGCATCACGGCAGAACAAAGCGCTCGTTTGCAGAGCCCACTGCGGGTTAGGCTCACGCATCACCGACCTCCCGTCACGCGACGTTTCACCCCGCAGGTCAAGAAGACGAATCGTGGAGGTCTCACGACATATCACGGCCCGGGACAAATAGTACTTTGGCCCATTGTCGATATGCACTCCGGGGTTTATCCCAAATATGGTGTCGCTTCGTACGCGCACCACCTTGAGACCACGACGCAACGCTTGCTGTCCGAGTTATTCGGGATCCAAACCTACATTGTGCGCGACGAGCCAGGCGTGTGGGTTTTGGCATCGACGGGACAGCCACGCAAGATCGCTGCACTAGGCGTACATCATCGCAGATACGTTACTGCACTGGGCATCGCGGTCAATATTGATGTTGCCGTCACTGGAGGCGAAAGCGTGAATCCCTGGGCACGTTTCGTCCCTTGTGGTTTGGATGGGAAGCTGGTGACTTCCGTGGCTGCTGAGGTCGGAAGCGATTCGTTGACCGGTTGGGATCTGGAGGGCTTGGCGGGAGCATGGGCCGCTCTATTTGAGGAGGGATTGATGGACGAGAGCAGGAGGATCCTGAGGAGTGAGTTGGCCGATCGTTGGCGACGGTGACTACGTGATTCAGGCAGCAACAAGCCAGCTTGTTTGATGCAGAGAAGGCAGACAACACGCAACTAAAATAAGACGCCCCAAAGCGTGTGTGCTATGCGATATGGCACCCGTTTTCTATGAGCATCCTATCGTATCAATGTCAGAATTGCGTGCCCGCTTCAAGTTCACGTCTGGGTATGGAGAGAGATAAGTGCAACAAATCGATTGGTGCATCCAGTCGTGGTTTATCTCGAACGGAAGCGGGGCAACAGGTGCATATCTTATCAGCACGTTACGATAGACAACAAGGTCAAACTCAACAACTTCATTTCCACCCTCGCTGCGTCAAGCAAGTCTAGACCTGAATTATCGACAAGGCCTGGTTTCAATCATGAGAAATTACATAGCATCATACGCGATGCTGGCACGGCCGCCACTTTTCCTGCGCGCTCGTTACAGGTTTTCTTTTTTGGTCAATCAGGGGCAGTAATTTTTTAAGCTCGATAACGCAAAGTGGTTGGTCATGATGTTCTGCTTGATTCGTCCGGCTTTGCTTTCATTGGACACTGCATCTGTGGAGCACTAAAACTTACCTCATGTTTTTTCCTTATCAGGACTCGTCTTATCATGACACTGGGCGTTTGATACGGACGCCTCCGACATAACCGCACGCCAAAGTTTGATGGAGTGAGATGCCGGAGATTTCAAAACCCATGCTGATTGGATGGAGCTCGTCGTGCTCTCCCGCCCGCAGATCTGGCTTCGCTTTGAGCTCCTCCGCCGTGCCGGAGCCGATTCTCGTTCCGTACCGACTCTCGTGACCTCGATCAATTGTTGGAAACCCTTCACAGAAGATGCTACTCCCATCCAGGCAGAACAAGACGGACGAGCAATTCTGTGATAATGAACTTCGCAGCTCCAAGAATTTACCTGTGCCATCTCATTGACGACGGGTTCGCACATTGTGGCTTTGCCAAATTCATCTCTATCTTCCATTTACAAACTTGACGCCGACTTAAGAGGTTGTGTATGTTTTTCTTTCGACTCCCCCTCGTTTAGATCAAGCCGCAGGAAGATCAATTACATGATTCGGGGATACGGTGGCGAACCTACAAGCCTCTGGAGTTGCTATTTTCTACATCCGTCTTTCGGAGTGTCGCCCACAACTGCCCAAGCCTCTTGATAGATAAGCTTGTCTCCAATTGTCACAGCGCAGATATGACTTGATGAAAACCCTGGTCGTCTTCTCCATACATGGCTTACTTATGCTGCCAGCCGAACTAGTGTTTTCATGGTTTGCGTTAGCATGGGGGGAACTTGCTGAAGGCTGTAGAGCCTTGTTCGGAGGGCCGGTCCCGACATCAGCTCCAAGTATCCTTTATTCTTGAATACATTCGTTGCGTGGTCCCTTGACTTTGCATCTTCGTCTTGCTCTTCATTGGTGCCCTGGCCGCTTCTCTTCTCCAAAATCACGAGACATATTCTGGTAGATCCCGCCTCGGCGTGTGCAGGATACCCAGTTCTTTGTAGGGCATAGAAGCACATTCTCACAACCAACACCACAATGTCGTCTCCAGGCCCAGCCCTCAGCCAGGGCTTCGGCTACGGAATCGTCCTCGGCGTAGGATTCGGCTTCGCCATCTTCATGATCTTTCTCACTCACATCCTCAAGCGCTTCAACAATGAAGTCCAAACTTCCGAGATGTTCAACACAGCCGGTCGAACCATGAAGTCAGGCATCGTTGCCGCCGCCGTTGTATCCTCCTGGACTTGGGCTGCCACACTCCTACAATCGTCTGGTGTTTGCTACAGATATGGTGTTTCCGGTCCCTTCTGGTACGCCTCTGGTGCGACGGTGCAGATCTTGCTGTTCGCCACGCTCGCCATCACATTGAAGAAGAGGGCACCAAACGCACATACCTTCTTGGAAGTCATCAAGGCACGATACGGACCGCCCGCACATTTCACATTCATTACATTCGGGCTAATCACGAATGTTCTTGTCTCGCTCATGCTGATTGCTGGTGGTGCGGCGACAGTCAATGCTCTGACGGGCGTCCATGCAGTCGCGGCCATCTTCCTCATGCCCATTCCTGTGGTGGCGTATACCTTCATTGGAGGACTCAAAGCGGCTTTCATTACGGATTATATCCACGGGTTCGCGCTGTTCATCATCATCATAACTTTTGCGATTACAGCCTACGCCACGTCCGATGTGCTCGGTAGCCCTTCAGCTGTGTATGACTTGCTTGTTGAAGCGGCAAAGATTCACCCCGTTGATGGCAATCAAGACGGAAGCTATCTCACCATGAGGTCTCAGGGCGGTGTCATCTTCTTCGTCATCAACATTGTTGGCAATTTCGGCACGGTGTTTCTCGATAACGGCTACTACAACAAGGCGATCGCTGCCCATCCCGTTCACGCTTTGCCGGGATACATCATGGGCGGCCTGGCCTGGTTTGCGATTCCCTGGCTCACAGCGACCACTCTCGGTCTTGCTGCCTTGGCGCTCGAATCGAACCCTCGCTTTCCCACATTCCCGAATCGCATGACAGAAGCCGAAGTCTCTGCTGGTCTGGCGCTGCCCTATGCTGCGGTCGCGCTTCTCGGCAAGGGGGGTGCCGCAGCGACCCTCATCCTCATCTTCCTGGCCGTGACATCGGCCTTCAACTCAGAGCTTGTCGCCACCTCATCCATCTTCACGTACGATGTCTACCGAACATATTTCAACCCCAATGCCAGTGGAAAGCGGCTCATCTACATGTCACATGTCTGCATGGTCG
Organism: Atkinsonella texensis; assembly: GCA_001008035.1. NCBI lineage: Eukaryota > Fungi > Ascomycota > Sordariomycetes > Hypocreales > Clavicipitaceae > Atkinsonella > Atkinsonella texensis. The sequence continues at coordinate 286,537 of KQ061690.1, forward strand.
CCTACGCTACTGTTATATGCTGCGTCTCCGTCGGCCTCTGGTACAACGGCATCTCTATGGGCTACCTCTATCTGCTCATGGGCGTTCTCATCTCCGCAGCCGTTATACCTGCGACGCTTACTCTCCTCTGGAATAGGCAGAACCGTTGGGCAGCCACGATTTCTCCCATCATCGGAGCATCCTGCGCCATCATCGCCTGGCTTGTGACCGCAAAGAAGACGTGCGGAAAACTCGACGTAGAATGCACTGGATCTAATGACCCTATGTTGGCTGGAAACGTAACCGCACTCCTGTCGCCGGTGGTGCTCGTCCCCTTGTTCTGCTTGCTCTTCGGCCCGGACAATTACGATTGGAAGTCCATGATGGAGATCCGCAAAGCCGACGACCATGATGCGGTTGAGAGCTCAGGCCTTGATGCCGAAGCCCAGCGGGCCTTCCAAGAAGAGCAGCGGAGATTGGATAAGGCTTTCAGAATAGCCTGCGTCATCACGATTTCCATGTAAGGACTGAGCCCCTCGACTTCCGCGAATTGAAAAAAAAAAAAATGCAAGCAGCTCGTGACTAACTTGCGATAGGGCCTTGATATTTCTGGTTCTTTGGCCTATGCCATTATATGGATCAGGGTACATCTTTTCCAAGAAGTTCTTCACAGGCTGGGTCACAGTCGGCATTATGTGGATCTTCTGCTCATTCGTCGCTGTCGGTCTGTATCCCGCGTGGGAAAGCAGACAGACCTTGATCAAGGTCGTGAAGCTCATCGTTACCGGGAAGAAGCCTCAACTTGTGACCGTTGACGGGCAACAGGCTGGGTCCGAGAATACGAGTGGCACTGCAACGCCTGTCAAAAGTTGGGTAGAAGGCGTTCAGGTGTAGTGCAGCAGGTATTTGCCCACTTAAATATTCTGTTGATACCAGCAAGGATTTCTGTCTTGCAGTCTAAATGCTTTCTTGCCCAATATCCCATGTTCCCGAAGCAAGCAATTCCCGTCAGATGACCCATTTCAATCCCCCGTCTAAGTGATAATGTATACGTCCCAGTTAGGCATCATCTTCCTGTCCCCCATTCCCTGGTGCGTCGCTGTCAAAGCGGTCCCTATGCCCCAGCACATTCCGAAACTCCTGCATAAAACTAGTCATCCTATCCAGGAGGCTTGGTTTATAGAATGGCCCATTAGTCAGTCATTCACCCGCTGTACCAAAACCGATACAATACCAGTGCCTCACTTACGCGGACATGCTTTCCACCCTCTCAGTCAAACTAGCAAGCATCGGCTGGATCGCATTCGCATGTTCCACAACCAATCCGAGTACATGGAGAAACATTCCGAAGAACACTAGGACGTCATTTTGGCGGCGCGAAAGAGCGATAACACTAGTAGATAGCCAAACGGAGTTAGCTCGTGAGGCGGGCCAGTAGTGGGCTATCTATCTATCCCCTTACCGAGGAGGAGGTTGTTCTTGACGCATGATTGCAAGCGTCAAGCTGAGCAGTTCCCCGGCCTATATAATTTCAGCACTGGGAATGCTGCATGTCGGGAAAGATGGGCAGTTCTTGTGCGGCAAAATGGTGTGGTAGCTGTTACGACGAGGAAGGGATTTCTGAGACGCGGCTGACTAGGGTAAGGAAGGGTCTGATGCTCTGATTGTTGAAAAAATGGTGTTTTACGATGCCGTTTCGAGGAAGTTGGCGCGTGGCTGGCTGGCTGGTTCGAACCATTGTCTTGTGAGGGTGAAGTCAAGGTGAGGCACACTGAGGCTGGGTGTGCATGAAAACTGATTAAATCAATTGTCCGCTCAAGACACAATTACGAGAAGAAATCACAATGATAGCAAACGCTTGATCTGGTCCATTTCTCAGAGGCCAAAATGCAAAAGGCAGATTTTGAGCATTGGAGTATGTGTATGCAGACGTAGGCGCCGGTGAGCCAAATTATTTCTCTCTGTATTGTCACTGTAGGCATTATGACGAGCTATATATATGGTCAACGGGGATTCTATACGAGTTGCAGGGGCTGATCTAGGCCCCTCTGTGAATGGGAGTTCAATGAATACATCGGTCAAGACTAAATAAAATACTTCTTATCTAACCTTAGCCACTCTAGGATTCGAGACCTTGGCAATTGATTTGCGCTACTTACTTCTGAGGTCAGGTGGCTGGCTGTCTTGATCCAATGCGTTGAATATGCCATACATTATCGCACGAAAATATAAGAAAAAGGCCGCCAAATATCGTGAAGTGTCAACTCGGAATTGGGGAGAATCGTCAAAAGGACGTTGTGAGGAACCTCACTTCTTAAGTAAGCCCTCGTTCAGAGCTCACGGCAAGAAAAATAAAAGTTCAATTCTGCGACTCACTCACTTAAGCCGCTCATTCGCGGCTTGAAAAAAATACGTCTGCCCCGTACTGGAATCGAACCAGTGATCTTGTCATTACTAGTGACACGCTTTACCACTGAGCCAACGGGGCCTCTTGAGGCGTCAAAAGCAGGGATCATTATTGAGGTTATGAATGTAGCAAAGTCGCCGAGCATGGTTCTGCGCAACATGCCACCCGTGGGTCGGTCGGTACCTGGGTATACATACCTACGTGATGGCGACGGTAACGGCGATGATGACCTGCTGTCTGAACAGCTGAAGCAGTTGGAGGAAGAAAAGAGAATGCGACTCGGAATGCGACTAGGAATGAAACAAGAGGGATTTCTTTTATTTTTTGTTCTTTTAAAAATTTTATTTTAAAAAAAAAAGTCAAAGCCCTGCTGCCAGCTGGTAAATCAGATCAGCAGCTGGCAGCCAGGAACGCCGACGACCGACAGCGGTGCTAAGCTACAACGGGGAAAACGGCAAGTATTTTGGGCTGCGTCTCCTCGATTTTCATCTGATTGTGTTCGTGAATCTTTCCTCCCGCTTTATGAGGTCTCGTTGTACTCACGATTCACAAAACGATGCTGACACAAAGTCATGGTGGCCCCCATCGCTGAGACCCTGGGATCGGGCAATTTCCTCTCGGGCCAGACTCTAGAACTTGCGCATCCGCCGCCCACCGTCAAAGCTCCATCGGCTGTCTTCTACGCGCACATGTGATGGCCTGGGAAAACCATGACAAATCCAATCCAGCATCTTGCCTCAGGGCTGCTTTGTTTTTATTGGCGCTGGATACACACCCTCTCCGTTTCTGGGAATTCCGTTGGATGTAATCGTGCGTTTTGAATGCAGGTGGCTTAGAACGGCCATATTATGCGACACCGAGAAGTCCCACGTGGACCTTGACCCGCTGCGTCTTTTTACTATAATCCTCTGAGCATATGAACTTTCCTCATTGCTGAAGCCATCGTCGGGATAGATATTCTCCATCTGTCGAGGTGCGAATTGCGATGCATCCCATTGCGGAAGCCGAGCTGGTTGGCCAAAACCCCGACGGCGTTCCGTTTCGCGCCAAAGCTCACCATGTTCACCAAACATGGGCAAGAACTTTCTGTTCGATGCCCGAGCTTTACATTCAACCAGAATCTTTGGCCGAGGTCCAAAAAATAGTGTCGCTCGCCCAAAAATGCCGTCGGCGCATAGTCACGACAGGCTGTGGTCATTCTCCATCCAATATCACATGCACTTCGAGCTGGATGGTCAACCTGGACCGATTCAACAAGATCCTGTCCGTCGATTCGAACACTGGCATTGTGGTTATGGAAAGTGGAATACGGCTCTTCACACTCTGCGAAGCAATTGAGAAACATGGCCTGGCAATGCCAAATTTAGGCAGCATCAACCAACAGTCAATTGCTGGCGCAATTTCAACGGGAACACACGGAAGCAGCTTGCGACACGGTCTCATGTCGGAGGATATTCTGGCGCTCAAGATAACTTTGGCCAACGGCACGACTCGAGAATGCTCTGCAGAATCCAACCCAGAGCTTTTCCGAGCTGCACTGCTCTCTCTTGGGGCACTGGGAATAATCACCGAGGTCACGCTCCGCGCAGTTCCGGCGTTCACGCTCCAGTGGACACAGGCCATCGACACCGACTACAAAATGTTCAAGTCGTGGCCGCAAGATTTGTGGATGCAAAATGAATTCGTCAGAGTCTGGTGGCTCCCGTACACGAGAAGAGCTGTTGTCTGGCAAGGAGACAAAACAACGGAGCCGGAACGTGATCCCCCTACACGCTATTATGACGGAACTCTGGGCTATTATATATACCACAATCTGCTGTATGCAGCACAGTTTGTTCCACGAGTGCTGCCTTGGATTGAGTGGTTCGTTTTCGGCATGCAGTACGGTTTCTCCAACGGCTCAACCAGCTCTGGCGTCCAACCTAGTCGAAAAGCACTATTGATGAATTGCCTCTATTCGCAATTTGTGAATGAGTGGGCAATTCCACTGCAAAAAGGACCACTAGCTTTGCGAAGACTCAGTTCATGGCTAAATCACCTGACGCCTGACGACCCGGATTACGTGCCGCACAACATTCCATTTTCAGCAGAGGGCTTATATGTTCATGCCCCGGTGGAAGTGCGAGTCAGCGATACAACTCTCACATCCAATGTCCGACCTTATCTGGATCCTACCCTGGAGGATGGACCGACTTTGTATCTCAATGCGACACTGTATCGTCCGTACTGGCGGGATCCCCCCTGTCGCGAGCGATACTATGAAGCGTTCGAATGGTTGATGAAGGATATGGGTGGGCGGCCACACTGGGCCAAAAACTTCGAGACCTATCGCGCAGATATTGAGTCAATGTATGGGAAAAGCTTACAGCAATATCGAGAAATCCGTGATGAAGTTGACCCTGACGGCATGTTTGTCGGACCTTGGCACAGGGACCGCGTCTTGGCGGACGCGAAAGGTACCAAGCTCGAGCTGGAAGAGGTTGAGGTGTCCAGGAAAAAAGCTGCAAGCGGTGGTTTGATAACGTCAGGTCTTGTTTAATAAGAAACCGGAACCGAGATCAACTGAGCCCGATGAGCAGTTGTTCCACATTCAGTATGAAACTTTCAATTCCCTATGTATACAGATCGATCACATTTGCCTCTGTTTGCATCAGCGCAGCGAGAACAAATCTTTTTTGCGATTGCGATGGATAATACGAAATATTACGAATTAATCAACTTTGCAGGCTTACTTACCACTGTATGTACTCTGACTGTAGGTGTGTAGTTGGGGACTTGGGCGGAACTACCGAGCACCGACCTGGTCGTGCACTCTGCTATGTGTTGTGAGGCCCCAAGTCAAGTCGGTGCGAGGAATCGGAGGGCTTGGAAGTTATAGAGGTCGTGGATGTTCCCGACGCAGCACGAAATCCGAGTCAACGAACGCTCGGGTGCCCCTTGAACCAGGGCACGATTGTGCGGCGACAAACGTCCCCTAACTTTTGCGACCGGTATTGAGAAGACTGGCAAAGTGGGATGATGACTGAGAAGTCGAGTTTTCTCAAGATCAAGATTCGTTACAGCCTGGATGGAGCTTTTATCAATTCCCGGCAGCAACAGTTTGGATCCTGGTCCTAGCCATGGTGCTACAGAATATACATTAAATCGCTGGGGAGGTTGACCCTGACGATACTCTTGATGGGGTCCATCGTACACACTGAAAGTGCCCCGTACGTTCAACAATCGTTTAGGCATAGTGAGGGACTGCGACTTGGCGGTTGTGAGGGGCGAGGGGAGGGTCGTAGAGGTTGGACACCCGGAGGAGGTATTGGCAAGAGATTCTGCGCTTCGGGCACAGTGGGAGAGTCAAGGGCTATAAATGTATTCTCCCAAAAAGGGTTCCTAACATGTTCATAAGCACGGTGGTCCTCGTATCGAATGAAAATGAGCATCAATCAGGAAGCAAGCACATTTGAAGCATGTTAACCCAATCACCTTCACGGCACAGGTAGGCATAAGAATATCCATATTACCTACCATGTACAATACAAGCAAACACGAGTCCAATTCCATCCCGAAACTCCAGCTAGGAAACGAAAACCAAAGCAGCCAAGCCAGCGAAGCCAGTGAAGTAACATAATGTCAGACCCATGTGGCTATCTTGTCCACAATGTGCTCCGGAAGCAGTGATGGTCGATGAAGACACTGCAAAGAGTACAAGAAGACGACGAGTTGAGAAGGTGAACACGAGCGGCGAAGGTATTCACAGCGGCGTGAGGACGCAGGAAATAAAAAAAAAATGATGCTTTCGCGATGATGATGCAATGAGCAATTATGGACAGTTCGTATGTCGGGTTATATGTCGTTTTCAGCAGCAATATAAACTGGGCTTGCGTCTCTGCTGCCGCGATAGGGTAAAAAGGGTCTATGTGCGAGTAGTGGTGGTTATCTGCCAAAGTCTAGAGACAGAGCAATGGTGCAAACAAGAATGTTTGGTGGTTTCTTTCCTGGTGCGGCCCCTCAGCCTGCACGACTTTGCGTCGCACTAGTGCGACTTCGCTCATCCTCTTCCTCAATCACGTCGCTTAATCTTGTCGGGTGGTGATGCCGTGGCACAGTCTCCCATCCGGGTGCCCCATAGCCCTGCCCACTGTAGTCCTGGGGATCGGAGTATGTTCCCGTCCACTTGCTTTCGCCCGCTGAAGTAGAGGCAGGTTCGTGGGCTCCGCTGGGTGGATTGGTTGTTGCCGGCGTGTCATAATCGTCTGCCTCCGCATCAGAAACCGATGGTCCAGAGGGCGGTGCGGCAATGAAGGGAATCTTCTGCCCTCGGGAATCGAGGACGAAGTTGCCAGCGGCATCGATGATGTACTCACCTTCACTGAAACCGCCCTCTGATCCGCCGTGTCTCCCCTGCCGCGGATGTCCCGACGCCTGAGATCGGTAGTATGTGCCGCTAGGGCCAGCTGTGGCCGGTGGAGTAGCTACTGGAGGCGCTTGCGAGTGGTCCGCGGCATAATCTTCCGCGTATTCGGGATGGTAGCCTGTGGCATCTCTGGTCATGCCTGGTCGGCCGACACCACCTGGCGTCATTGGGACGACTTGGACTCCGCCGACAAGTGTTGGCTGGCCAGTCTGGAGAGAGAATGTTCGGTCCCGTTCCTCTTGCTCTCGACGCCCAAGCTCTTCCCAGGCTCGTCGCGCTTCTTCCTTGGAGATGGCAAGCTCTTTCCGCATCTCGGTAAGCTGCTTCTGAGCCTTGGATGATCCTCTCTCGTGGTCAACTGCGTCACGGATGGCGTCAGCACGATCACGCCGTTCTCTTTCCAGCGCTTTCTCGAGCATTGCATTGACTTCTTGAGCCCGCTCCAGCTCGGCTCGAGTCTCAAAAAACCATCGCTGAAACTTTCTCTCCGAGCTGGCTCGCAATCGCTGCAGTTCGACCACCGCATGGAACAGATTGGCACCGGCGGCTGAAAGATCAGTCACCTGTCGAGCCAATTGTTGGTTTAGGGGATCGCGGTTGATGTCGTCCTTGTTCTGCTCCAGTTTTCGAATCCAGTAGCTAGTGAGGCCTTCCCAATGAGCCGACAAAGTTTCCCATCGTTCAAATGCATGAGGGAACGAGTTTCGCGGTTTTGACGCGTCTGTAGGTTGCGTCGTGCTTTCTAATGGGGGATTAGCAGCGGATTGTTGTTGTTGAGGCCGGTGTCGGCCGCTAGAGGCACGATGAGTAGGCGATGATGGTAGGTGTTGGTGGGCCGTATTTGAAGAGAATTGCGGCGGCATCTGTTGCGGAGGTGATTGTTGTGTTGGCGATTGAGCTGCCGTCGCAGGATTCGGATTTCGTGGTTGCGGGGTCTCTTGCGCAACCTGGCCGTGACCTCGAGTCTCAGTCGGCAGGTGCTGCTGCTGCTGCTCCTGCTGCTGCTGCTGGGGATCTTCGCCACTACCCTGCCCGCCAGCACCGCCAGCAGATCGACGGTCGGCATTTCTTCGTCGTGCTTCTTCTAGCAAACGAGCTTCCTGCTCTGCTCTGCTTCGTTCTAGAGCGAGTTGTTCAGCTTCGGCTCTCTGTCTTGCCTCTCTGGCAGCTCGTTCCTGCATAATCATTCTGGGTCCTCGAATTCCAGCGGGTGAGCCCGTAGGAGCTGGTCTGGCCGTGGGACGGCGAGTGGCCGTCATGCCGTTGCCATTGTTAGCACCAGGAATTCCGCTGGTGGCGGCCATGAGGTCAGCCATGTCAGCGAATTCCTCGACGAGGTCCGGGGTGAACGGATTGGGATAGCGGAGAGCTTCTTCGAGGGCAAAAAGGATAGCACTGTGGGTGTTCCTGGTTATTCTTACAATCCGATGCGGCTCACGCAGATTTTCGGGGGGGGATGACGGTGAGGTGGAGCGATGTTGAGAGGAGTTGTATTCAGGCAAAGACCCTTCCTCGGGTCCTTCAACTCGGTCTTTGGAATTCCTTTCGTAGTGAAGGCGAGCGCCGTCTTGCAAGATCGAGTAGCTGAGTCCTGTGATGGAAGAATCAGGGCGAGTCTGAGCAAGCGGTGTCGGACTGGCTACTGGACCAGGATTGAATCCAATGGAGGCAGCGGCAATGTGAACTTGATGGGGCTCTGGACTGGGTGTGGGAGCACCGTCAAACTTGGGGATACGGCGAAGAGATTGTTGAGCTGAGCAAGCAGGTGTGGAGAGTCTCCCAGCAGGATCTTGAGATGGGGAATCGCGAGAATGCAATGACCGGTGTGTTGGAGGCAAAGTCGATTGATGCTGGCGTTGCTTTGGGTAGGGCGTGGAAGGGTCGGAGTCGTGGGTCTCGTCAGCGTCGTGAATAAGTGACTCGGGGGGCTGGGACACAAGGACTCCTGAAGCCACTGGGTTTGGGTGTGAGGGAGACAAGTTGACCAGCTCACCACCAAAGCGTGGTGGCAGCGTGCGGATCTGACTCTTGCTACTTGAGAATATCTGGGCCTCAAAGCCGGATTCTGATGAGAGCTTTCGAAATCAGGTTGACGTCGATGACGCGCCCACTATGGACAGTCGGCTGCGCAATGAGCTCGATACGGAGCTGCTGCTGTCTCTGCTATTTCTGCTGGAATGCGAAATGCGGCCACAGTTGTTGATGTCTGTCAATCCACTGGCGCGTTTGCTCTCGGTGTTCTCGAAGACGCGACAGTACGGGAGCTCCCTTGACCCCGGGACAGGAATTAGAGCAAACGAAACAGGATTGGAGATGTTGCAAATTAGGGATGGCAAGTGCGAACAGAGATTCAATTGGTGTCATGGGTGTGAGTTTTACGCCGGCACATAGCCTGGAGGTCTGGAAGAGCATTGAAGGTGAGCAAGGGATAAGTCGAGGGCGGTCGACTGGCGGCGCAACGGGCGACCAGACCATGGAGAGCGAAGCGGTGATGTCGAAAATGGTGGTGGCAGGAAAAAAAAAAACAAGAGCTGGAGCAGGGACCAGCCAGCTGGTCGACGGGCGGCAGCGCGACTGGCGACTGGCGACTTGACGTGGGTGCGCGGGAGAGACGGGACCCTGGGGTGCTAGGGTGCTGGAGTGCTGGACAAACACGGGGGCTGGAAGACCGGGCTCTGATTCGCTTCTGGCTGCCTCCCTAGGGTACCCAAAGAAACTCAGTACTCCGTACTCCGTAGAGAATAGGCGACGTCCGTCAGTCTCAGGTCAAGACGCAAACGTCAAGGCGTGAGGTCAATTTGGAGGCTGGGAAATAAAGGACCAAGGCAAGGCGACTATAAGTGTTCGAATTACAGAAGAGTACTTCGTGCGGCGCAGACAGTGAGCAGGCTTCAAGCCGTCCCTGCGCGCCTACTTCCCGCCATCATCGTAGCATGGGTCTGAGCCTGATGCTGAATCCTGATCTGGGCGATGTATTAATAGAATATGCATGCGCAGTATGAGTATGGATGGACCGAGAAGAACTACACACCCGCTTCTGTGTTGTGGGCGACAGATTTCATGGCGGGCCCCGCAGCCATTGATCACTCTCCTTAGGGCCTCTACCCTCACCACCCGTCATGTAATTTTGACCGCCCCAACGTGCTCGTCTGGCCACGAGCCTGTGTCACGTGCGCGTGTATCCCCCTCGTTAGTTGTCTACGTCTAGGTACCTAGGACTCCGTAAGTTCCTTGCACGCGAACCGCCGGCGGAAACCTGATGAGCTGTACAATTTCCATACATCGCTTCCCGCCCTCTTTTAGCCCTAAGCATCCCACCTGGGTGCCATGGACGGCATTAGTGCCGGATGCTTTACGAACAACGCATCTCACCTGTTGTTCCCTCTCCTTGTTTCTACCCCGCGCTTTAATAATTCAACGCCTCTTCAGCTCAATCGCCCAATCAGCTCAGCACACATGAACTCGCAGTCACCACTCAGAGTTGACGCCCGGCGCCGCCAAGATAATAGAGACTGGAAACGCTAATACGGAGTAATACTCTTAGGTACGCCCTATTAAGTACTTTATGCTCACCGGCATTCTGGACCCAAATAAATGGCTTCGCCTGCCCCGCTAATGTAGAAAGCAATGAATACGGGGTACAGAGTAACATCCGTTCGTTGTCCAAACCCCAGTGCGAACGATTGACCCACTCGAGGACCGATCATGTGTCAAGCTACCAGCTACCCTAGGTAGGTACCTGGAAGGAGGTACTTTCCTTTCCGAGCGATTCCTTTCCGATTCCTCCACGGAGCCCTCCTCCAGCAATTCATCTTCTCAACGCCATCCACCTTATGTTCTCGGCCTGGAACATTCCTTGACGCATGTCGCCTAGTGTCAAGTAGCAATCTGGTGCTCACACTGGAAGCCAATCAAGAGTCGTCAGTGACGCTGACACTCTAAAAATAAGCTTTCTCCCTTGCTACGGCTGTTCAAATCGCAGCCATGCGACTTAAGTGCACGTCTGATGCTCTATTCTTGACTAAACTGCTTAGTAGCTGCTGGCTTTCTTTGCCGACATGGACGCAGTCACTGTCCAATGTGCACGACTTGAAGTCGATTGAGCTGGGCACATTCACCAACATGAGACCGCGGCTTTGAAGTTGGCAGTAGTCTCGAATTTAATTATGCGCACCGTCACATAGCTGTCAATCTAGATGGAAATCATAGAAATCAATACGAGGGCAAGTACAGGTCAAGCGATTTAGAAACAACACACTTTACACTCGCATTCACTGCGTCCTACTCCGCCAGCTGCTTCTTCACGCCGTATCCAAGACAATGACCTCGGCCTGTTCAGATCCTATGCTTTCGACAGACAATTTGTCGCCCGAGAACACACCTTCTACAAAAGCACCATCGCCTTCGGAAAGCTCAGCATCCTCCCGCCCATCCAGGCGAACCTTTGCCTTGCCCCCTTTGCACATGGCTACATGAATGAACACCTTTCTCTTGTTCTGCTGCGTAGCGTTTGCGCCAACGACCCATTCAAATTTGTGTTCAGGCGCAATGATACCTGCTCCCATGACAAAGTCGGCATGAATAGGAATAGTGTTAGGAATCACCGCCTCCGCATCTTTCTCCTGCTGAGCCGTCGCGTCCTCACCACCTTTTAATGGGCTGAGGATCTTCACGAAGCCCCTCCGCTTGTCTTCATCATTGAAGTGACGCGTATGGTAGCGAGGCTGGAGTCCCTTCTTCCACGGGACCGCCCAGATTTGCAGGAAATGAACCGTGTCGGACTCGTGCTCGTTGAATTCCGAGTGCGAGATGCCCGTACCACCAGTCGTGAATTGCACATGTCCTCTGTGCATTCTGTAAAACTTGTCCGATTGGCCACCTTCTTGGCCCTTTGTCAACATAGAATCTCGATGTGTCAGCTCGCCGGACAGTATATAGCTGAAGATCTCAAAATCACGATGCGGGTGTGTTGGAAACCCGGAGTTGGCTTTGACGCGGTCCTCATTGAGGACCCGCAGCGAGCCGAATTGTGTGAAGTTGGGGTTGAACCAGTCCGCAAACGAGAAGCTGTGATATGTGTTGAGCCAGCCATGGTCACGGTGGCCCCGGGTGCTGGACCTATGCGGAGTGATCTTGGCCTGGCGAAGAACGGGCCTGGACATGGTGCCTGCAGACTTGATCATGGACGATCTTGGATGCTTTGGCCAAATAGGCTGGTCGGCGGTCAAAATCCTGGCAAATTTGGCAAATTGTTGGCTGATTAAAGTGAACTTGAGGGTGCCTGGTGTTACGATGATCAGGATGGAACATAAAGCGACGAAAATTGAGATCCATAGAGTGAAACGTGACATTTATACTTCAGATAGTTAGGTTTGTGGAAATGCAAGGAAGATTCGGTGGATGAGGACGTAGATGGGATTTGATGGCTATTATTCAGTTCTTTCCAATACCATTTCGTTAATGCGATGGAAGCCCAAGACGGTGCATTTTTAAGCATAGAGTAATACGTCCACTTTGCCAAAAGCGGGTATCCTGACGTGCTTTTGCACAGATTACATGATGCTGACTGAACCATGACCTTCGTGCACCGTCGACTGGGCCCACTAAATACAGGGATACTTTCCGATCGAAGATTGGAGCAGCGGGCTTCTGTCACGTGATGTCGCTTTCGCCTTTGGCAGTGCGCTAAGGCGAAACCCAGGGGACTTTTTTAATTGACATAGTGCCTTCCCTCACGGCAGGTTATAGAGTCTCAATTAAAGAGTCTCCCGAGTGGGCAACAACCAGGCCGCGGGTTCACTTCGCACAATACACAGGAAGATACCGCAAATTGAGATTGGAGCTTCAAGTACTCCGTACAGCGGCACGTTTTTTTAAAAATGTCATGGTGGCATATTCGCACAGACACGAAACTACTGATCCTCTCATGTTATTCGATTCGCCAACAAGCTAATCCACGACCCGGTTGTCGCCTTACCGCATCCAAGGGGATGCACGATCATGCTGAGGACCTTCAATGTAAAATTTCCGCTTGGGGCACGCTGGTTCTACACAAAAATGTGTGACGCCGATCGCCTTGCAGCCCAACTGAGGTCAAACCATCTGCTCAGGCCTGAGCTAAGCCATTGCGCAGGGGCGCCACGGGCCATTCTCGACCTTTCGACGGGAGGTAACCCAACACGAGCATCGTGCCAGACGGGCTGCCTGCCAATCCGCACCCGGTAATACTCAGCATTGCATAGCCACGACACGACTAACCGGTCGCGGCAGTCCGCGATGTGGCTTGGGTTCACCCAACACGAGCGAGATCTGCCAGGCCTCGCGAAGCAACATCAGGGAGTGCTGTGGAACAGGTGAAAGAAAGACAGTAGAGCCCGAATGCATCGGCTATCACCAACCTCTGCGCATGGATATTTGACGACTTGTGGTTTTTTTCTTCCTGGGTCAAAAGATGATAAGCGAGGGGGAGAGTAATAAAAATCTGTCTTTTGTGGGCACTCCACACCTGACTCTCGTCAACCCTAGGTTTTTGGGTTTCTGGTCCAAGAGCCTTGTAAAAATTGTACTGGTGCTATGGCTCAACTCCCAGGTCCCAACCTCTTCTCGTTGTTGCCAAACGGCAAAGTGGGGCGGACTTGCGCCGCCACCGCCAACTTCCACGCCAGCTAGCTGTCTGTCAGCCGCCGCCGTCTGCAGTCTGTCGTCTGTCGTCTGCCAGCCGAGCTTCACAGTGCCTGCCTGCACCACAAGCTCCTTCCCCGGCCGCAAAATTGTTCGCTACACCAAGAGATATTGTCCGCACACATGCAAAGCACATTTCGTACAAGCTCTTCACGCTACTCAACACCTCCTGATAACTGTAACCGACTACTTTGACTCATTTTTTTACTCTTGTTTCACGTAAGTGCATTCTTCAGCAGGCCTTTCCACAATGTCCTTGTTCTGTCGCGGGAGCATCCGCCCAACAGTCGCCGCCCGGCGTGGGGCCGGTGGCTGGGCACTCAATCCACCAAGACCAGTTTTTCAATTGTCGTTGTCCCAGCCTCGTTGAAAGTCGGACGTTGAAAGCCCAACCATATCTCGTCTTCTTCCTCTAGCATGGCGCGTTCTATCTTGCATTACCGTCTGACTCCTCAATTGGCCCGTAGTTCCAAGTGGATACTAATGTGCAGAGGCATGCTTCGACGATGAATTTTCAACACCTGAACTTCCAGCATGGGGAAGCATCCCGTATGTCAAGTCTTACACTCTTGTTAATCTTGTTCGACATCACAGTGATCCGCAATTTTCATCCCGGGAAATTGATACGCCGAGCTTCTAAGCTGATACTTTTGTGATAGATTGGCGGCCAGCACGAGTCACAGTGTCGTCTGCTCGTAGAGCTCCTAACGACTTGCAAACTATCATTCACGACTCTTCTCATGAAAGCCATCGCCTTCTAGAAAATCAGGTCTCACCATTATCTTCACTTTCCGCGCAAGCAACGAGTGTCCCAAAGTGCTCCTCACCGTCGCCACCCACTGACTCAACACCCGAACTGTATGGTCCAGACAGACTGCTTGGATACTCAGGTGCATTCCAGTCAGTCCCGCAGTCGCGAAGTCGAGCAATCCCCAGAGCTGTAAGCTCAATCCAGGCCGTCCAGTTCGACGAGTCTCAATTGGCCATGTTCGCCACTGATAACGCTGCTCGAATGAACAGCTTCAAAGATGACTTGACACTAGCCGCGGGTAAAGTGACTCCTGGCGTAGACAATTCACCATACATTCAGTACGCCCTCGACGCATTGACCCGGGATCGAGAAAGCTCGTCGGCAAGCCAGACAGTCATTCCATCACCTCCATCATGGCGACATAGTGAGAAACATGCTCCGCAGCAGAGCCCCAAATTCATGGCGAAAGGCTTCGCGCCCGTCCAATCGTCCCGGATAGAGCCGATGTCAAATCCAACGTTCGACGCACCAGCTACTCATCAGCAACCCGCAGCACTATTGGAGTCACCAAAAGTCCTAGCCCAGTCATTCATCAGAAAGCAGTCTGTTACACAGCCCCCCCAGTATCACAAAATAACCATGATGGGCCAAGGTCAATGGATACCCGTAGACAAAGACAAACTACAGACCATCGATCCCCGGGGCCGTACATACCAGCCATTGACATTCAAGCCACAAATATTGCGGCCGTTCTCCATGATGACGTTGATGGTGCTGGGCGTGCTGATGATAGCCGGGCTTGTCTTCTCGGCCATTTACTCGCAAGCGCACCACGGACTGACACCGTATCCAGGCAGTATGTACTCGGGGCAGTATTTTATGTTCCGCATTCTGCCCCAGCTCTTGGCAAGCGTCGTCCTTATATACGCTCAAAACATCGTCGCGGCGTCACTGAGGACAATGCCATTCGCAGCACTGGCGCGGGAAGATCCCGAACGGCGATATCTTTCGCTCTTTCAAAAGTTGTATCCAAAAACGTTCTTGCTGCCACAATTATCTGGCCCTTGGCAGCTCAAAGTATTCGGAGTAGCAACCTGGCTCCTAAACTTCACCATACCTCTGCAAAGCGCCGCATTCACAGTAATCAACGCCAATGACGAGGCACAATGGATATGGGCCACTACTGACGGGGTCGTCTGGACTCTAGTGGCAGTCTATGTTATTCTCATCCTGGCAACCTCCATCCTAATGACATTCTGGTTTGGGCACTGGACAGGTCTCACTTGGGACGTCCGATCCATCGCGGACTTGATCCCCCTCCTGCACCGCTCCAACACGATGGATAGCTACCGGCACAAGGGCCTCCACAGCCGGGACTGCGACTTCCAGGCTGAACTACGGGAGAGATGGTTTGATAGGCTTGGGTACTGGCAGATGGAGGACATGACCACCGCGGGAATCTGGTACACCATTGGGACCTCTGCGATGTCCGCCTCCAACCAACAGCGTGACACATCAGGGGGCAACTGGGCAGACGGCCGCCCGGAGCGCCAAAGCAACGAGCTCTCCGTCAACTCGCACACGTCGGGATCATCGGCACTTTTGGACCTTGAAGGCGGCAGCTATCTACCATTTAGTCTTCGAACCTTCCCACTGGTCTCATTCGTGCTTGTAACAGGGTGTCTACTCATAGCACTGCTGGTAGTGTCTTTCCTGCCCCAGACACGACTCGAGGATGGATTCGCACCGCTGCTGACCGTGAGGCCCAATAACGCCGGCTTCTCCGCCGCCGACTTCATGTACAGTTTCCTCCCTGCGGCGCTGGGCATGGTCCTCTTCCTGATGTTTCAGAGCCCAGACATGGCGCTGCGCATTCTCCAACCATGGGCTGACATGGGGACACTGGACGGCGCCGTCGCCAGCAGGTCGATCCTCGCAGACTACCCAGCCTGTCTCTCCATCCAAGTCTCATGGAAGGCTCTGCGCAACGGCCACTGGCGCGTGGCCGTCATCTCGCTCATGTCCACGCTCTTCATCTTCATCCCCATCCTCGCAGGCGGGCTCTTCATGGCCCTCACCACGCCCGACGAGCAAGTCCGGATGTTCCCGAGCATGCCAGTCTTTGGCGTCCTCCTCGCCCTCCTAGTCCTCTACGTCGGCTGCCTATCCATCCTGCTCCCCAATCGCCAGCGGTTCCGCCTCCCGCACTCCGTCGAAACAATTGCCTCCCTCATCAGCTTCTGCACCGCAAGGGACCTCTGCGAAGACGCAGCCTTCCGCTCTGTCCGCTCCGGAGCAGACCTCAGAAACAGGCTGGGCGTGGGCCGTCCGGATCCTCGAGAGGAATCAGTCTGGTTCTTCGGCCTCTTGGCTGGTCGGGATGAGAAACGCATTAGCGTACGACGCATGAAACGATATACCGAAAAAACGACAATAACGAGATCAATGAATGACATGGTGTAATCATCATGATTATAACACAAAATGTGGCATGAATTTTTATTTTAAATGTATTGGCGGGGCATAGGAAAGTCATGTCTTTTTCCCTATCATCCTCGCCAAGAATTCGATTTGATGAGATTTCCACGACACGCACCACGACCTGTCTACGAGGCGTATATTGAATTGGAGTTTGTGAGCATTGCGGTTTTTGTTTTCGTTATTGTTTCTGTCTTATACGGTCTTGTTTTCAGCGCTTTCCCCGCATTTGTTACGTCAGGTTTTTTTTTTTTTCCCCCATGGGGCGTTGCAGCGTTGTTACTCGATATGCTTGAACTGAATGTTTTCACGCAGCTATGTACATGATACACGGGGAGGGGCAGGCGAGGCAAGTGGTTCAGTTGATTATCTGGCTACGGGAACAGGGGATACTTTCGGGGACCAAGCCAATTTTCACCATTGCTTGGTAACTGCTAGACATAATATAGAGCTTGTACATAATTGCAGATAGCTTGGTGTCGCGAGGCCATGTGTCTGCGTTTGAAGCGAACAGAAATACATTTCAAGCCGGTGGTCAGCTATATTCCAGGTCACTCGTTCTTGGAAACAAAATCTTCACAAATCACGCATGAGAAGATGCTCATGATCTGGTGATACAAAGAGGCGCAGTACGGAGTAATGTCTGCATTATGCTGCTCACAAATGTTTCTTCGAAAGTGTCGCCCGTTCATCAGCCAACTCGATTTGACCGAGCCCGGAAGGTTCCCGTGCGGGTGGGTGTCTTCAGGCCCGATTAATTTGTCAACCTTGCCACTTTATTTGTCTCTAGCATACAAGCTCTTCGCAGGAATGCAAATCTCCACCGCTCCACACCTCGCATTGCCATAGTAACTCGTGATTGTTTTGTCTTTCCACCAGCCATCCTTCATCATCAGTGTAGTGCCCGTAAACCGGCTTTCCAGCTCATCCCATCTAGACAACAACAACAACAACAACATCATCATCATCATCATCATCAAAAAAGGTCCCACAGCACTGGGACTCCGCTGAACGCCCTGTGATATCCCGATGAGTGCAGTCCACTGCTCGCTCTGGTGCCTCTACCAGTGTATGAAGGAAAGTGTGACTGACCGACACTGTGTCGCTTGAATGGAAAATGAAAGGAATGTATGTAAATGGCCGCCCAAGTTCGCCTTGGGGGGTACAAAATTTTGTTCGCTGTAGAGAATGCATGTATGACCAAGTAAGGAAATATATTTTCGTGAAGGAATGCAGGGCGAAAGTGATGTTGAAAGACAGGGTACACCTCAGCGAGTTCTTCGACCAAGCATGCGCCCAAAGACTTCAGTATTTCGCTTCAGCTGTGATGGATGCAAGCGAGCTTCGTCTTCACTAGTGCTTGAGCGGCTATGCTTTTGTTTTTGGTCGCTCTTAGAGCGCCTGTGGAAGCTGAAGAACTTTCTGAAATTATCTTCTTCGTCATCTGAGTCATCCTCAAAGAAAGACCGAGGTTCTTGCTCGATGGGAACTGGTGTTAACGCAGCGGCGGACCTGCAGTGCCTGGGTGTCTTAGAAGGCTGGATCTCAGGAATCGGTAAATGAGAGGTTGAGGTTGACACGACAGAGTAGATAGTGGATGTAGCTGGTCGATCTGAGGGAGCTGCTTCACTAGAATCCCGCGGCCGTAAGTGATGCGATGTCGTCGGCCGGCCACAGTTGGGCGCGGAAATTGGAACTAGGGCGTTTTCCTTTTGGGTGTCAGACTCTGATGTGGCGGGTTCTAATGGGAAGAAAGCCGTCTTCCGTATACAAGGTGATAAAAGCGCTTCCGCTGGTGGAAGCGGTCTCAGTGGTATGTCGGCCCCTTCTGACGAATCGGGTTTGGAGTTACGCTTGCTTTCCATTTCTAGTGGAATAGCCGGAAGCTTTCTCATTGGAAGAGCAGCTGGAGGCTTTGGAGATGTAGAACATATTGCCGCTGCAGTCCTGGTTTGTGGTTGAGGTGATGAAGATTCGTCTAATGGCCGTGCTGGAAGTTCCTTTTCTCCATGTTCAAGAGGCTGCTTCATCGCATGTGGTGGCAAGACCAATGATGGATATTGCTTGTGCGACACAGTAGAGCGCTTTTCAGGTTTGGATGATGATCTAGGCGGCCAGAAGGTGTCCCATAACTCGGTCGTTTGTACATGGTACTGGTCATCATCATCCATTGAAACCTCGGAGTCGGTACGATCTTCGACTAAACCTGGCGTTGACCCTTCTGAGTCGAGAGACTCTCTGCCCCGCGAGGAGTTGGTGGTATTTGATGAGCATTGTGAATAACTGCGAGATGAAGAGGTGGTGGCGATGGTGCTAGTCGAGCCTTTGCGAGGATGTGAGTAATTGTCGACCGGATCACATTCTGATTCCATCGTCAAATCGACCAGTTGCCCAGAGGATCGATCCATAGCTGGCAGCCGGATTTCACTTCTGCGCCTGCGTGGTAATTCGACCGAGAGCGTCTGGTGGTGGTTTTGGTAGTATATCCTTTTCTACCCTGGCACTTGATATTGTGCAACTTTAATAAAAAGTACAAGCGAGGCACGTTGTATATATGTCAAGCTGCACTATCGAAGTAAGGGTTAAGCACAGCCAAGAAACAGTGCAGAGGTGGCTTGATGGTGGATAAATAACAGACGCCTTGCTCAGGCTCACTTACAACGTCGGCCACCTAGTCTGGTACTCTGGATAAACATTGCCAAACTAACTTTCCTGTCTTAGACTGACTGGGTACGCTAAAGATCAGTTGTGGGGGGAACACACCCTCAGTACAGGCCTAGCGTTGATGCCGTAGGTGGCCTTGCTCGTGGAGACATTCCTAAGAGGAGGGGAATTTGCGATGGTATACAAGACATCAGTTATGAGTTCTGACTCTTGATGACTGCGCGAGGACGGAAAAACGAAGAGGCGCTGACCTCGACTCGTCACGTCGGCATTGGCTACTTGGTAAAAGGCGTCGAGGACAATTAAGACAAGCTGGGCCTCCGGTTGATGACGATGACGATGGTGGGCTGAAGAGTTGATCACCGTTCTACTCGTCACTCGGGCCTATGTCTTTGATGGAGAGATGTGTCCTTGAGTGTCTCGAACGCAGATGAGGACCCGGGACATGCTGTGCTAAGCGCTTCTCCCTTGTTGGCATGCAGTTTTCGGCGTTGCCACCCAGTTATTGCATCATGCCACCATCGTGGGACGCTGAACTGAGGCAAAGTAGACGAGCCAGCTCCATGCGGGTGCTATCTATAGCACACGATGACGATTTGCCCATTCATGCTGGTGGCTGTTGTATGTGCCATGCCACCACCAGCTCCGACGAAGGCAGCTGAGAAAATGGCGCCGGGATGTGAGCTTGAGCCTCTTGAGAAGCCAAAATCCCGTGATGCATTCTTTGGCCGAAGGTTCAACCCCCTTGTTCAGGATGGGAAAGTGATATTTTTCAGCTCCCTTGGTCCATGTAAGGGTGATGCTTGGGAACGGTCGGCGGTTGTAACCGCCGCACGGTGCGGACAGTTGGATCTGGTAAACACTCGGTGACATTTGTATGCCTTTGCTACCGGACTAATCTGTCTGCGCCGTGTGCTGGTCGTAGATAGAGTTGGCAGGTTCGTAAAGACGACGAACTGCAGGCGAGGGCATAGCGCCCACCCGAGCCAGCCAATCAACGGCGGACAACGGAGGCATTCAGGGAGGTGACAGAATGCTGTATTCTGTCGCCCATCGCAGAGTGAGGTTAACATGCAAGGAGGCGTCAAAAGCAACCAGGGGCAACCCACCTTTGAGGCAGATGGCCCATCTGGCCCATCTGGCGTCATCTGTCACATCGCAGTACCGGCCGATCGGGACTGCCTGTCACAGATGTGGAGGCTCAGACGCACGCAGCTCTCAAGTAAATCACAAAAAAAAAAAAAAAAAAAAAAAAAAAAAACCAAAGCAACATGCC
>KQ061690.1:314552-351707 GCA_001008035.1 Atkinsonella texensis
CCCCCCCCCCCCCCCCCCCATCCGAGCATAGCCAGCATAGCCACGATCAGCAGGAGGGGAGAGCGTTTGTGCCGCCAGCAGACGTTTAACTTCCCCAACCTGCAAGCTTGTCTGGTTGTCTGATTCCTGATTCCTGATTCCTGATTCCTGATCCTGATTCGTTTTTGCTACAACTCGCCCAACCTGAACCTCAACCGCGCCTTTGCAACCGCCACGGGCATTTATTTGACTGTGTGTGCAGCACATCAAATCGCGCAATTCCTCCTTTGCACAGTATTTGGCGTCTTTTTTTTAATTTTGATTGCCCGAGTCGCGCTGCTGCTCGGGTAGCTTTCGCTTCGCCATCTCCCCCCTCCCAGAAATAACCCCCTTCCTCCGCTTCCCGCATAGCGTCGTGCCTCTATCATGTCGGACGCAGGGGAAGGGTAAGCAAGCTGCCATATTTTCCTCCTTGTTCTGAACCATCTGCTATCAGTTGCCTCATGTTTCCTGTCATTGTTGTTGTAAGAGCAGCTGCAAGTGCAGCAGCCTACTTTGTTTGACTACCTTTGCCATGTGCGATGCATCCTGCTTCGGCCTCAACTGCCCATTTCTCTTGTCGCATGAATGATAGCCGTCATTACTCATTATACCTTTCCTCATGATATTCTTTTGCGCAACGACACGCGGTAGAATCGATTTAAGCATTCTCGATGGCTAACTTGATTGTCTGTCGTTTCCAGCAGTATCCACAAGCGGTCCAAGTCGTCCGCCGCACTTCATCTCCTTCGCCGCCGAGAGACCCGCGAAGAAGAGTCTGGTTCCGAAGACAGTCGGTTTTCTGCTGGCACTGCCTCGCCGAAGGGTGCTCATAAATCAACAGTTTCATCAGTGTCTCACCAAACGAGCACTCGAGGCCACGGCTACCAGCTGTCCACCACCTCCGCTATGCTCAGTAGAGTTCCCTCGGCGCAGCCTGCGGCTTCTTCTGCCAGGTCTGCTTCAGTATCGATCCCAACGGGGAGTCTAGAGCAGTCAGTCCGAAAGTTCAGGGTTGTCGAGGCTCTGAGAAGCGGTGACACTGCGTTGATTTCTAGAGTTATCCGCGATACCGCTGAAAACGGCACTCGACCTAGTACATCCTCCGCATCAACAATTAGTACTGGACCTCTCGAAGACACCTCGATTCTGCACTTGGCAATTCAGTGCGCTGAGCTGCCCGTCGTTGAATATGTCATATCAGATGCAGCCAGTAATGTGGACATCAACGCCAGGGATAAGGATGGCAACACCCCGCTGCACATTGCCGCCATCCAAGGTCGTACTCAAGTAGTGAAACTGTTACTGGACCAAACAGAAATCAATGACTCTGTTGCCAATCTTCAGGGCAAGCTACCTCTGGACCTAGCGCGGAACCCAGAGATTTTCCAGCTTCTCCAGCTGTCACGTTCTCTGTTCACCGAAGCTAAAGTGAAGCAAGTTCAAGAGCTCATAGCCCAAGGCGACTACGATACCCTTGCGCAAGTGCTGGAAGAACCTCGACTGAAGACCGTGATTGACATCAATAGCCCCGAATTTGCATCGGAGCCCCTAACGGTCCAGACGGGAGGCACTCTGCTTCATGAAGCCGCGCGGAAAAAGAATAACCAACTAATCCAAGTGCTTCTCCTTCACGGAGGCGATCCATTTCGTCGCGACCGTAAGGGCAAGCTGCCACAGTCCGTCACAAATGATGATACTGTCAAGGCTACGTTGAAGAGGTCTCCTGCAGCAGTTGCAGCTCAGAGGGGTATTCAAGAAAAGGCGGTCCTGGGTCACGCAGCTTCTCAGGGTTTTGCTACAGCTGCTGGTGCAACGGATCTGATGGCTGCCCGCGAATCTAGGGAGATGAAAGGGTATTTGAAGAAGTGGACAAACTACCGCAAAGGGTATCAACTACGATGGTTTGTTCTCGAAGACGGCGTACTGAGTTACTACAAACACCAGGATGATGCTGGGTCAGCATGCCGCGGCGCCATTAACATGAAGATTGCCAAACTGCATATGCATACCGACGAGAAGACAAAGTTTGAAATCATTGGCAAGTCCTCAGTCAAGTACACTCTGAAAGCCAACCACGAAGTCGAGGCCAAACGTTGGTTCTGGGCGTTGAATAACTCTATCCGGTGGTCTAAGGACCAGGCAAAAGAGGAAGAAGAACTGGCCGCCCGGAGCGCAGAATTGCTGAAGATTGCCAAGGGAGAGCAAAGTTCACTCTCACTGCAAGAGACTCACAGTGAGAACGCTAGCTTGTCAGATTTGCAGCGCAGCACATCCCACAACCCCAGTCGCACCACGTCGAATATGATGTCACCTCCCAAGGCTGATTTTACTGGTGCCAGCACCGTTGAAAGCATTGATGACGACGAGTTTGCTGACGCTGCTACTGATGGTGATATGTCCCGCATCCACGCCAATGGCGGCACAACCCTCCCTGGAGGAGAAGAAGAAGAAGACGACGACGACGACGACTATGCTGATGGCCGAAGTGTCCGTGAGGAACCTCGAGCCACCAAAGATGCTCTCAACATTACAGCGCAATCTGCAAAGCTCCAGCTTGAAATGATGACGGGCGTGCACAACGCCTTGATGGCACAGCTTTCGTCGAGTCCCGCTACGCCGCTGTCTGACAGCAATGTCACCCAAGCCCTGTCCACTTATGATGCGGCTATCAGGAGCTTGACTGGTCTTGTTGGCGACTTGCTCCGGATCTCGAAAGACCGAGATGCCTACTGGCAATATCGCTTGGACCGTGAAGTAGACTTGCGTCGCATATGGGAAGACAGTATGCAGCAGATTGCGCGCGAGCATGAAGAGCTCGAAGCGCGCATGGGGGAAGTGGAGGAGAAACGTCGTCTAACGAAAAAAGCCCTTCGTGAGGTAATTGAAGCTGGTGGTCAAGCATCCGCTGTCGGGACGCCAGTCATGGAGCCGCATCAGGAAGTCGTGGAAGTTGCTGCACTTTCACCGTCAAGGACGCCGACCAGGCGTCCTACTGCTCTAGACCAGCTGGGCGACCTCTCGGAAAGTGAGTCTGGCGAAGAGGAAGAGTTCTTCGACGCAGTTGATGCCGGCGAGGTTGAAGTAACGGAGATAGCTCATGATGACAGCACGCAGACTCCGAAAGATGTTGTCGTTTCCCGGGGTATTGATATCAGCAGTTCATTCAAGGGCTATGAGAATGGAATACGGCACCGACTCAAGTTGGACATTGATGATCGCCCTAAAGTTTCACTATGGGTAAGAGCATTGCATTTACTCTCCCGTTGTGATAAAAAATTGATCCTCGCAAAGCAGCTAACAACATGACTCTTCTTTTTTTTTTTTCCCCAATGATTGTAGGGCATTTTAAAATCCATGATTGGAAAGGACATGACCAAGATGACTTTGCCTGTGTCGTTCAATGAGCCTACGTCTCTGTTGTACCGCTGTGGCGAAGATATGGAGTACGCCGACTTGCTTGATCTCGCGGTGGAGCGCACAGACTCGATTGAACGCCTTGTTTACGTCGCTGCATTCGCGGCGAGCGAATATGCGTCGACGATAGGACGTGTTGCAAAGCCTTTCAACCCATTGCTCGGAGAGACGTTCGAGTATGCGAGGCCCGACAAGAACTATCGCTTCTTCATTGAGCAAGTCAGTCATCACCCCCCTATCGGCGCTGCGTGGGCCGAGTCTCCCAACTGGGAGTACTGGGGTGAGTCTGCTGTCAAATCCAAGTTCTACGGGAAGTCATTTGACATCAACCCGCTTGGTACGTGGTTTCTGAAGCTCCGACCAACAGCTGGTGGCAAAGAAGACCTATATACATGGAAGAAGGTCACATCATCTGTCATTGGCATCATCACGGGAAACCCCACTATAGATAATTACGGACCTATGGAGGTCAAGAACTGGACTACGGGCGAGGTTGCCATGCTCGACTTCAAGCCTCGTGGGTGGAAAGCATCGAGCGCATATCAGATCGCTGGCAAGGTACTGGATGCAGATGGCAGAGTGCGAGTCAGCCTGGGCGGACGTTGGAATTCCAAACTGTATGCTCGCTTGACAACTGGTTATGAGGCAGCCGTGGACGAAACTAAGGACGCCGGCCCGCTGCACAAGGGCGCCATGACGGACCCAAGCCGAGCGTACTTGATCTGGGAAGCCAATCCACGGCCGTCTGGCATTCCTTTCAACCTGACACCATTTGTCTTGACGTTCAACCACATTGACGACAAACTGAGACCGTGGATTGCGCCAACAGATTCTCGCTTGCGGCCTGACCAGCGAGCCATGGAAGAAGGTGAATATGACTTGGCAGCCACAGAGAAGAATAGATTGGAAGAAGCACAACGAGCCCGCCGCAAGGAACGAGAGGCCAAGGGCGAAGACTTTGTTCCTGCTTGGTTCAGCAAGGCGCGCTGTGAGATCACTGGCGAGTCGTACTGGAAGTTCAACGGCGAATATTGGAAACGGCGTGAAAAGGCCGGGCCGAACGGAGACCCCAAAGCATGGGAGGGACTTGAGCCGATATTTGAAGATGCAAAGGTAGAGGAATAGACGCAAAAGAACGAAAGTGGAGGCGAACGTATATTTTATGCATGGGCTGGGATGGATGATGTAAAAAGTTGGGACACTCACATACGTTGATGTCTTGTATCTCCTAGGTGTACGTAAGGCTACACTCTCGCACCGACAAGGGTGGTTGCCCAATTAAATCATCACTGTAGAAAGGCACGTTGTGCCACATACTAATTTATACTACAATGTATGTGCTAAATAACAGTCTGGATCATAAAGAGCTGTATCGCATGTCTCACAATCCCGCCGAGTCAAGGAGTTTTCCGAGTTTTCCCAGTGTTGGTTGGAGAGTACCACAAGTCACTCGAGGTCATGTGATCGCACTGAACCAACAAGAAACGGGGGCCGGTACATAAGTGCAGCCTCAGGCGTGTCAAAGGGGTTGCAAAGATTCTTCATTTCTAACTGGGGTAGTTGTGCACAAGCGCAGATGGAGTTGGCCGTTGATTTGTGCTTTGATATCTGTTCTTCTGTGCTTGTGTTGGCATGGAATTAGCACATTTGCTCATTCTCCGGGTGTGTCAATACGCCTCTCGATTGTTTCAGACAGGGCCCAGATACTGTGTTGGCCAAAAAACACCACCTTAAAAATACATAGTGTCCACGCAAGAGCACTATAGTTCACTCCAGCTACTTGGGGCACTGCAGTAATTCGAAGATGTATCCCCTAAAAAAACCCCAGTTCATTTTGAGCAATCTAGCACTATCCTAGTTGAGAATGCTGCTGCCAAAGAAGAAGGGAAGACAGGAATCCATCTGTGAGAATGCGCAGGCTCTTGAAAGAGGGGTAAAGGGGGAATCACATGGCTGTGGCTACATAATGACCGAGGCCTTTATTTCCATGCGTACAGGGAGTTTCTTACAACATTTGCGGAGTACATATGTGAGGTTTTATTACAGCTAAGCCTGACAGCCCCTGCATGGAAGAAGAGGTTGCGGGCGCTGATTCTGACCCGTCACAATACCTTAATCACACAGTATTTATAGTGCCAGGCTAAGTCCCTTGTCTTCCGAAGGCCTAGGACCTAGCTATTCCGCTACATCAATGGGTGACGCGTGATCCCTTCAAGGCCGAATTCACGACGCCGCTGCAAAGTTGAGTGTTGCCGGGTGCAGCCGTTATTGACGGAGCAGCTAGTCATGATGCGTCATGCTCGCGTCAAATGGAGCATGTGATTGGCTTGGCGTTCTCATTGGATCACGCTTTTCTTTGGCCATGAGGTATTTATGTAAATCCAGACAGATATCTCTTTTGTTAGACTAGTAGACATCATCAATCCACATTCACCGTTCCCGTGTCACACACACGACCATGCTGTGGGTCCCGTTTTAGCCAGCTCCGATTGGCTCCATAGACTCGGCCAAGAGTTGGCCGCAACGCCAAAGGGTACCCCGGTAATATCTTCGGCTTCCTCCCTTGCACAGACAGATGGATCGGCAACACATCTTTGAGTGCACTAGTGCCCTGTTCCCTTTGTCTTCCCAACAATTGGTATCTCATTGACGGATCTAGAGTCTTCTCTCTTCTATTCATACCGGTTTATTTTCCCACTTTCTCGTGATTATATGCGTGCTAAGAGATTATTAACCTCAGTAAATCTGAAACCTAGCAGGCCAACTGGAAGGGCAGCCCTATACCACAAAGACCCCTACAGCATAGTCAGATTGGGTTCTGTTGGGTGAGTCATCTGCAGATCGTCGTCGGCTTTACAAGTCTTTACATTCCTGGCGGTACGTTGGCTGAGAATAAATCCCGTGTGTTCAAGCTCAAGTGGCTGCGGCAGCTGACATCCGTTGTCGACGACTTGAATCTCAAGTACGGCATTGCGCACCAGGATGTCTCCGGGCAGAACCTTCTTGTTGACCCCGAGACCGATGCCATTATGCTATTCGACTTTTCCCATAGCGGCAGGATCGGCGAATATTATTATGCAGAGGAGCGGAATGATGTCAAGGGAGTAATATTTACCCTTTACGAGATCATCACTCGTGACGAGCACTTCCGCGCCGTTCCACACCAGTTACAAATTCCAGCCTACGTACAAGGGCTAGAAGAATGGGTACAGCATCCAGATGTCAAACTTGACCACCCTGTTTCGGAATACCGCTCGGTATTGAACGAGTGGGTAGACAAACGACAGAATGGAAAACAGCTATCTCACTATACAGAAGCATCCGAGTACATTCACTGGCCAGAGTTCCCAACGCCACCTCCAACGGATATGGTATGTAAGGACAGTACCTTAAAAGCGGTTTGCCTGTCTAGGCAGCGCCATTCTGAGCAAGATAGTGGCATTCCTCTCTTGAATTGGGAGCGTCCTGCGCAGAACAGGCTTGGAGATGGGGATCGGGTACTTGCCAACGGACAGCTTGTGCCTAATACAGAATCTAAAGGCCAGGCTGAACCGAACAGCTAGCCAGGCCGACCATCTAAATTTATCTTCTAGGGGGCTTATGGGTCTTTCCCCGGCCGTTCCAAACACTTTGCCTCTCTACACGAACCAAGCAGATTCTAAAAGTAAAACATGCCATCTGAGATATAATTCGCATCCGGACGTACGGCTATCGTCGGGGCATTCTCAAGCTTGTTCATAATATGCTTGCAATTCACTACATCGCCAGGAGACATTTTCGCATGCCTTTATGCCTCGACCCATATGCACAGCAGGGTTGTTTGCCACATTCTGCTAGTGACATGTATGAGTAGCAATATTGCACTGAGCACAGTAACTTTTGTTCCGAATGAAGGTGGTCCTAAAGTGGGAGTGCTATTGTGGTGGTGAAGCCCTGTTGGGCAATAGGCGCATCGTCAGACTCGAATTATTAACAAGTGCCGGCGCAAGTTATAGTCGTACCAATAGAGTGAGATCGCGGGATCAGGCTGAACAGCAATTATAGAGAGCCTGTAAGAATATGGAGAGGAACAGGCTGTTACCCCATATTCTGAGGTTCTACGGGGCGAGTAGACAATGTCTCACTGTCGTGGAATGGGAAGGAGTAGTCGGCATCTAGCCTGGCCAATTACAAGTGGAGCTGAGTACAAACTGTGTGGAGTTGTGAACCGAGCAAGCCGAGGTCCAGGGAACGCCACTTTGATGTCGTTGGTGACGCGGTTTGCCGAGGTGGTCTTCTCTTCAGGCTGCATCTCGACCTTGGATGATGGCAGGACTACTCCGACGGGTGATTTAATTCTCCTTGATTGCCCCCTTTCTCAAAGTTTTGCCATTGATATCCCATCTGCTCTGCTCCTGGCGCTCTGCAAAGCACCGACTCACGGGACCCCTGCCGCAGCACAGTTTACGCACCGTGTACTCGAACTGTGCGGCGACAATCGAACTCGAAGTCGCGAAGCAAGACATCGGCCTTTCCAAACACCCAACTTTGTCCCTCGAACATCTCCATCGCAACCATGGCCGGCGTTGAACGCTCCACGCTGCTGCGCCCGCCGCTTCAAGACCCCAACCAGGCGCCCATCGAGAAAGTGCTGGAAGTAGCAGAAGTAGGGGACTTGGGCACGGTAAAAGAATGAAACCCTCCCCCCCCCAAACGCTCCAACCAAATCCAACCCTTTCCCAGAGCAACAGGTTAATCAAAGAAAATTTTGAAACCCCCAATTTGCAGGACATCTTCATAAACACCCGCAAGGCCTGGGTGCCCTGCGGCGCAAGAGGCATCTACGGCGGCACCGTCATCGCGCAGTGTCTGGCGTCGGCGCAGAAGACGGTCCCGGGCGACTTCTACCCGCACTCCTGCCACTGCTACTTCATCCTCGCGGGCTCGGGCAGCACGCCGATCCTCTACCACGTGGAGAGGGTGCGGGACGGCCGGTCGTTCGCGACGCGGACGGTGCAGGCGCGGCAGAGGGGCCGGTGCATCTTCATCACGACGATAAGCTTCATGCGCGAGGCGGCGGGCGGGGAGAAGACGGTGCGGCACGCCGCGCCTCTGCCCCCGGAGGCGGACTGTCCGCCCGCCGAGGACTGGGACGAGGAGCCCGAATGGGCCAGGGGGAGCCCGTTCCAGGTCCTCAGGCTGCCGACGGTCGGGGCGGACGATCCGTCTGCGAGGCCGGACGAGCTGCGGTGCCAGCAGTGGTTGAGGTGTCGGGGGCGCATCTCCGAGCAGGGCGGCCGGAAGGCGCACCTGAACGCCCTCGCGTACATATCCGACAACGCCTTCATCCGCACCGTCGGCTACATTCACAGGCTGTGGAACCTGCCGTTCGAGCCCGAGGACTACGAGCGCCTGGCGCCAGAGCGCCAGCAGCTCGCGAGGGACGTTGCCGTGCACGGGAACCTCGGGTCCACGGTCGACGAGTGGAAGCGGCACGAGAGGCTTGGCATGTTGGTCAGCCTGGACCACGCCATCTACTTCCACGAGCCGGCGCGGGTCAAGGTCGACGAGTGGATGTTTGCCGACCTGAGCAGCCCGTGGTCCGGCGACGGGAGGGGGTTCGTCACGCAGCGGATTTTCGCTCGCGACGGCACATTGCTGGCGTCGTGTGTTCAGGAGGTGAGTTCTCTGCTCCTCCGTTCTCATCGTCCCATTCACTTGCGGTGTATTAACGACGCTAGGGCGTCGTCCGACTGGCCAAGCCTGGCAGGGGAAAACTCTAGGTTGGGGGGTCGCTCTCTTTCCGCAGCCCAGCAGGTTGCGTTGCGTTGCGCTGCATTAAGTCTTTAGTTTTTGTACATCTCGCGTAGTTTTAGTCTGCCGTGGTGTAAATATCAACTGAATAGAATGCCCGCACTCTACAATGGAGCAAATATGCTGATGCGGCCCTGTTCCCCGATTTACTTGCCGCCTTTCCACCGGCTAGCGGGCTACGGACGTCATGTCGAAGCTCAACTTTGGCTTTATCCTCAAGTCCGGACACGCGGATACTGCCTGGCGTGAGGTCTGTGACATGCGGAGTCGAGGCTCGGTTGCATCTTTAGGGCTGCCAATGTCCGCGTCTCCTGGACCAATCAGATTAAGCGCCGATCCAACGGGCCGGCAAAAACACGGACATTTTATAAATTAAACCAGGGGGGGGGGGGGGTGCAACGCGGAGTCCCCACCGAGAATTCTCCGGCAAATCCCATCGCGAGATCGATCGATGGGCCAAGCGCAACGCACATCTCCATCGTGCAACCAACTCCTCGCCTGCCCCGCCACCAGCTCAGCTCCGTCGTCATGATGGCTCGCGGCGCCTTCATAGCGCAGCCGCTATGCCTGGAAACGAAAGGGCGCACGCACATTTGACAAACATGCCGCCCGTCCCAAACTAGTCCGAACCTCGCTGTCCCTCCGCATGCATCCTCGTCGCAGCATCAGCATCACCGCGCCGCGCCATGCAGAGCCTCCTCATCGCCATCTACCTCGCCGGCCTCGCCGCCGGCGGCACCGTCTCCGTCACCTTCCGCTCCCGGAGCGCCCTCCAGGAGCACTACCAGGCCGTGGCGCCGAGGCTCCCGCATCTGTCCCGCCGCGCCCCGGTCGAGTTGCTCGCCGCCAACAACGTCACCGGCGGCGGATACTACGCCGAGCTGGAGGTCGGCACTCCGGCGCAGAAGCTGAGCTTCCAGCTCGACACGGGGAGCAGCGACACGTGGGTGAACTCGGTCCGGACTCCGTACTGCTCCAGCCGGCAGCAGCAGAGCAAGCTGGGTTACTGCACCGCTACGTGTAAGCTTCACATCTTTGTGTGCCTGGCTCTCGAAGGGATTCCAGGGGGACGAAGGAAGCTAAAATCAGATGCGCAGTCGACCCTGAGAAGAGCAGCACCTTCAAACCTGTCAGCAAGGGCGGCTTCGACATCAAGTACCTCGACCAGCGCAGGATCAAGGGCGACTACTTCAACGACTCGGTCGGCGTCAACGGCAGGACCATCGTCAACCAGCAGCTCGGGCTGGCCCTCAGCTCGGTGCGGCCAACGGGCATCATGGGCCTCGGCTTCAGCGCCAACGTCGCCTCCGGGACCAAGTATCCCACCGTCATCGACAACCTGGTGTCCCGGCGCGTCATAGACCACCCCGTCTTCAGCCTGTACCTGAATGACCTGGATGCGCAGCAGGGTACCATCCTCTTCGGCGGCATCGACACGGCCAAGTTCTCAGGGGACCTCAAGGCCATCCCCCTGCAGCCGCCGCGCAGCCCAGGCAACAATAACACCAACATCACCTCCTACACCGTCCCCATAAACGGCCTCTCCGTCCCGGGCGCTTCCGTCCCCTCGCCCGCAGGCCAGTCCGCCGCCATCCTCGACTCCGGCTCGACAATCACCCTCGTCCCAGACTCCGTCGCCACCGCCATCCAGAACCGCTTCGGCGTCGTCAACCTCTCCGACGGGGACGCTTCCATCCCCCCCCTCGTAGACTGCGCCATCCGCGGCTCCAAGGAACAGGATACGACCATCGACTTCGCCTTTGACGGCATCACCATCAAGGTCCCCGCCCGGGAAATGGCCATCGACGCCCTCCCCTCCGAAGTCCAGCAGGTCATCCAGCGCGGCGGCTTGGGTGCCCCCGAGTTGAGCAACTGGCAGAGCGCATGCCTCTTCGGCATCGCGTCCGCCGAGGTGTTCGGCGTCCAGTCGGACACCTTCTTCCTCCTGGGCGATACCTTCCTGCGCTCCGCGTACGTGGCGTATGATATGCAGAACAGGCAGCTTGGCCTGGCGCAGGCCCGCATGAACGCCACGTCTTCCAACGTCGTTGCCATTGCAAAGGACGCCAAGGACTTTGGGGGTGCAAAAGGCATGTGCTTTCTCCTCGTGGCTCATGTACGTGCGTGACTTGTCATGGACGTCTTACTAATTAATGCGCTTCTTAGGAGATGACACGGGAAACAATGCAGGTCGCGTTGCGCCGTCGTTCGTGGCTGGAGCGGCCGTCGGTTTGGCTGTTGCTTTTTCAGCCCTCTAGATGGAACTGGACTGCGTAAATTCATCATAGACGAGACTTGAATCAGGGCAAGCTGCGTCAGGGCACATGTACTTTTGACTAACCACTTTGATTTGATGTCTTTCCTTAAAACATATACCTAAAGACAACATGGCTTAGTGGTAACTATATCAGCATTCATTCAGAGTTTCAATCGCAATTTGCCGTGCAGGAAGCCATACCATTGTTCTCACGCATCTATATCCGAGAATGCAGATCCTAGTGTATACGTACAAATATGCTCCCAAATCGCAGAGCCCCCGACAACAGCCCAGCAAAGTTATACCTAGCCCTGTCCATCCCATCAACTCATCTGGTTATATCTCTCCCTAGCCTTATCCTGTACAGTATTCAGATAATCAGAGTACTTGTTCGTGGTCTTCTTCTCCGCCAACTCAACAGCATCCCCGAGGTTGCTACCGGCGGCACCAAGTCCCACACCTTCCTGGTAGGCGTTCGTGGCAATGGCTTCGGTCCGTCCATCCCCATTGGCGCCGAGCCCTGCCCCAGTAGTCCACCCCATCTTGGCGAGCATCCCTGCACCTTTGGAAGACGTGGCCTTGGCAGCCGGCTTAGGTGCATCCTGATCTGCGCTCTTCTTGGCTGTGTCACTCTTGGATTTGGAACTCTGCGGAACAGGTTGGTCAGGTTGGTTGTAGATATCGCGACGCTCCTTGGCTCTGTCGCGGTACCGAGGTACCTGGGACTCCTCCGCCTGCCTTTGTAATCGCTTGTCCCGAGCGGCAAGCCTAGGCAGTGCCGCCTTGACCTTCTCAGCATCTTCCATGGCCGTTTTGTGGTTGCGGGATTTTTCGTGGATGTTGACCTCGTCTGTGGATTTGTACTTGCGCATGCAAATCAGACACATGAGCCTTTCTCTGTCCATATACATTTCCTGTTTGGCAGGCGAGTCATCGTTTGATTGATCTTGTTGGGTCTGGGTTGAAAGACCGGTTGGAGGTAAGGAGGTTGTCTCCTTTGCAGCTGGAGAAACTGCCGGAACAGACTGAGGCTCGGCAGGAGCTCCTAGCTTGGTAGCATTGGACAACGAGATCTTGATGGGCGCCTTGTGGGCGTCAGACTTGGGTAAACATTCAGACGAGTCGTTTTGGTGATCAGTTTTGCCCCCACGAAGCTCATCATGTTTTCGCTGCCATACGGCCATTTGTCCAGCCATCACAATGGGTTTTTTCAAAGCTGACGTTGAAAGGGTCCCGTCTGCCTTGCGTTTTTTTTGCTTCTTCCCGTCCGTGTCTTGGTCTTCAATCGACCTGGCGTTACTGACTTGAACAGTGGCTGGTGGCTCCGACGTAACCACCAGTTGACTCGGAAAAACGTGCAAATCACGATATCTTACCCTCAATGACGGGTTGAAAAGTGGATTGAATGACATGTGTTCGTTGGACGGCATCACATCTCGCTCCTCGGGGAGAAAAACACCCATATGAGTTGGAGCTACTGTCACAGCACAGCCCGCCACTGTGAACGAGCGTGACATGCGAAACTTGGTCACTGCGGCTGCAGCATCCTCCAGGGTCCAAAATTCCGCGAAGCCGTACTTAAAACTCTCCCCGGAACTGACCCCACGAATAAGAAAGACACGGTGTAGTGAATCTGACTTGGCTCCATAACGTGACGCATCTGCGCCAGGAGCCGTCGACTTTAATTTCGTGGGACCGTTAGCTAAGCTCTTTGGTTCTTCGATCTTCTCAAGGAGCTTCAAGTCTTTGGCCAGCATCTCCTCGGTAACAAAAGATGCCAGTGGGTACACGACTAGGATCTGCGAGACGGCGTCCGCACCATCAGCCACGTCGGCTGCACCTGTGAGGCTCTGTTCCCAACTAGGAGCTGCTGTTCATGACTTTAGTGAATTAGACTTGCGTCACAGAACCAAGATTCTTACCTGACTGTGAAGCACCACAGACTTTACACTTTAGCCTTGACGAAAAGTTCAAGAAATCGCACTGCTGAAGAATTAGCCAAGGTCATACACGTGGTACGGGGAGGAGGAGCGCTAAGAACGTACTTGTGGGCATGTCCAATCAGTCGCGCGAAGGGGACGAGCATCGCCGTCATCCCCTCGACTGCGAGCAAAATGCACATATGCCTCAAATCTTCCGTCTGGCGCATCATCAGTAGAATGTCGAAGCTCAAGAGAAAGTTTCGGGAAGTGTTCTTTGACGAAAGCCGTAGCTTGATGAGCATCCTCAAACTGCACAAAAGCCCGACGATTGCCTGAATTCGATTAGAAAAAAAGAGGTTTTTTTTTTTTTTTGCTGAGCGGCAACTTCGCAACGAACCTCTTGAAGAAGATATCCTCACATCGATTGACGGAAAGTCAGCAGCCATAGAATTGGCCAGGAGGCCCTCGCGCAGCTATACATGACATCAGTGTGAGGTTCATCCAAGACAAAAAAAAAAAAAAAAAAAAAATTCAGGGATTAATTACCTCAATAGTTGTAATATTGTAAGGCAAGCCCTCCAGAATCACAGTATCTGTTGGCTTTCCAGCATCGTGCATCCGACTACGTGATCTGCTTCTATACTTGGCACGTGGGCTCCGTGACCTCCCGCTGCGATCAGAGTAGGCAAACTTGCCGTCGCTCGGCGGGTAATCATCGTAACGGCCATGAGACCTGGTTTCAATGTGACGTCCGTCATCGTATATGCTGTCGTAGGAACGATGTTGCTCATCCCAGCTGTGTTGCGAGCGGTCACGATGGCGACGTCGTGGGCTACGGCTACGCCTGCTGTATCCATCATCTGGGCTGTCGTATCGGTTGAAATGGTGTCTGCCATTAGACGCATCCCGCCTTGGTCGGTATGGTGCATTCTCCCGTTGGTCGTCGAAGTAGCTTTGCCTTGGAGGAGACCTGGAATAGTCCCGTTGCCCCGTAAGTAAGTTAGCTCACAAAAACTCTATAGTCTGAACGAAAGCTCCGCGACAAGAGGCTTGATGCTATATCAGCATCCAAAGAAGGCGCGGATCATGTCTTTACCATGACGCGATCGAGGATAGTCGTCGTGCTGGTCCGGGCGGTCCCTGCCTCTGGAGGATGCCATGCTGTAGTCATTTCGATCCCTGCCTCGATCAGAAGACGTTGCGCGGTACTCGTCGGGCATGATCACTGGCTGTGCGCGACGATGAAATCTTGTGGCAAGGATACTAATGAGAATATGTTGACTCTATGTTGACTCTATGCGGGCGCTGGGAGAGGGGGAATGGACATTGTCACTTCGTTTTTGATGACGAGAGCCGTGTTTGGTGCAACAAGGTAAAGAAAGTCGGGCCTGGCTAATTAATAACAAAGTAGTCACGTACTCACTCTCACTGCCTTTCCTTTCTTGGGTCCTTAGTCATCCAAACGGCCTGTTTACAGCCGGCGACATGGCTGGCCCCGAAAATGCCAGAATATGACGGAACAAAGAACAACAATTCTCATTCTCAAACACAAGTCTCGGAAACTGCTTCATCTGCAATTCAAGTCTGTCATGTCGTTCGTTTGTAAAGCCATGATGACTCCATCACTCGACGGCCCCGCCCATTTAACCTAGCGTTCAACCCAGCCTTCATCACCCACATTGCAACCGAGCAAGTGGTCGCTCATCGCCATGGCCTCTCAAGAAGAGGAAACGCGGGAGCTCTCGGAACAGGGCTGCTACGTGGCCCTGACAAGAGACCATCTCAATGCGCAGGCGGTAATGGACAGAGTGCGCAGTCCGGCGGCCGGTGCAATCGTCTTGTTCGCAGGTACGTGTCCCGCATCTGTGCCACGCGACAACAATAGCTGAGGGAACAGAAGGCACCACAAGAGACAGCTTTGCCGGGAAGCCTGTCAAGGAGCTCCAGTACACGGCATACCATGAGCTCGCTCTAAGGACCATGCTGGCCATCGCCAAAGATGTCCTGGCCAGGCACGGGCTAAAGGGCGTTGCCATGGTTCATCGTCTAGGGACGGTCCCGATTGGCGAGGAGAGCATACTCATCGCTGTCTCGTCGCCTCATCGACTGGCGGCGTGGAGAGCGGGGGAGGAGGCTCTCGAGGCGTGTAAAGCTCGCGTGGAGGTGTGGAAGCGGGAAGAATTTGAACGAGGAGAGGGGATCTGGAGGGCGAATCGGGACGGTGCGATGGGTGAAAAAATTGGTTGAAGAAAGGCGTTATGACTGCTTGGATATCTGGAGCTGCTCATCGCATACTGAGAATTATGAGTGAGAGTCTCATCTTCGCATTGGGAGCACTTTTTTCCCTACCCTTGGGCAGATTGTTTACCACGATGACGCAAACTTCAAACCTTCTGGTTGTCCTCATTGCCAAATATTCAGCGGCATCACACATCTAATCAAGTTTCAAACCCTAGAAGGGCTTGCAATATCCAGGCGCTTTTCCTTATACAGAAATCCGCCCATCCTTTCTGCCAGACATACTGATACAAGCCCCCTATACTCCAACGCCCCTAGTATTCACCCTCATCCATTCCCCATCAAACCCTGTTCCCATTCCTTCAAGGGCGATAGCCCTCATTTTCTGTACGCAGGCGGTGGTTCTCTAAGGAACTGCATCGGGCACGGAGGCGGTTCTGAGCCGCAACACCTTCCGTACATGACTATTTCCTGTCGTCAGCAGCTGGCCCTCGTCTCTCAAACGATCTCAATGAACATGCCGATATGTCCGCTATAAGCGTCTGTGAACGTGACATCCACGCCGAACCCTTGCACGTCAATATCCTCTGTCAGTGCAGACGGATACACGACAATACCATACTCTGCATGGAGCACTCTCCAGAACTCGTGTGGCATCCTAGGTCTCCAGTGAGCCAAAACTGTCCTCAAAAAGCACTGGCAACGTGAAGCTTGCGGCTCGTCTTACTGGTACTGTCCGTGCTTGATGCAAGCATGGACAAACAGACAGACCGTTTCAAGAACAAGTCTGCCTTCTCTGACAGCATTTTCTAATTGATCATTCTCCCAGGCATTGACCCTTTGTAATCGGTCCTTGGAGTACAGCATGGCTATTGTCCAGCCCTTGGCGATTTTTTCAATGTCCTTTTCGGGGCACATTGTGTCGTGATGATGGAGAGCGGTCGTGTTTGGGGCAACGCCAAGTGCGATTGTATTTCTTGGAATTGTTAAGATGAGGTTTGGACCATTAATAACAGGCCAAAGCTTCAGAGAAAACAAAACGAAGATAAAGAGCGAAGGAAAAGAGAGGAGAGGAGAGCAACGGCGTTAATAGAACTCGAGATGCCCGCGGCGCATGTCATCTGTCGACAAAGGTCCTCGCGGCCCATTATGATGTGCTGCCCATCAGGGTCCCCAGACATGCCACAAGTCTACCCATTACTCCGAAATTTCATTCTCTGACAAGTGTGCTGATGATCAATGAGACTTCATGACTTCAATAGTTAATAGTTTATAATTTTTTGAGGCAAAGCGAGCTGGCTAGATGGTAGTTGCGGCGTGGCTTTCTCACACACGGTACTCATTGTGCCTGGTGTGTTACTGAACAGCTTCCGCCTCGGCAGCGGTCGCACGGGGCAAGCGTTGGGAGAGATTAACCAGATGACATCCAGCGGATTTGGTTTCGACCTGTTCGTGTTTTCACCTTGAAAGGCGACGCATCACTGCGTGTAAGAGACATTTGTGGCCAATGACCTACGGGCGCATCGTCATCTATGCGCCTACGGAGTAGAGCACCAAGTCTAGAAATAGATGTAGCGCTCATTGCAGTGTTCACTACTGGGAAATTGGCCCCTTTCAAATTGGTTCTTGATTGTATTCTTATCATCAGTCTATCACTAGTTGACAGCGAGCCCAGAGCTTCAATACAGGGCGAGACGGGGGATCAGAATACCCCTGAGTTTACAGTGATGGGGAAGACAAAGATCTCTCTTTTCCCACCTCAGTCCTCCTCGCCCGTCAAATCGATACCGAGAACAATGCTGGCTGCAAAACTTAGCAAAGTGCCCGAGACTATAAAAGGCAAACCATACCACTGCTCACCCCATCGCAGTCCAACGCGAAATGCATAAGCCAGACCCGGCCCTGAAAGCATGGTGGCAAGATTATCTAGGAACCCGACCATCGAGAAAATCATCGCGACCTGGTCATCCTTGGCAAGCTGTGCTATGAGGCTCTTGACACTTGCATCGAAGCCCTCACTGAGGGAGAATGGCACCATGCAGGCCATCAAAGTCTCCGGGCTTCCGGCAAAAGCAATACCGAAGGCCCCTAGCGTTGCAAGCAAAATGCTGCTTCGTGCCAGAAATATATCCTTCAGTGCTGATGGCAACTTCGCTTCCGTCAGTCTTCGGCTGATGAGGGGCAAAATCAATAGAACCAGTGTTAGTTTGCTGAGTGCCTTGACCGATACGACTAGATTGGCCTGCACAGGACGTCAGCATACCATGCCATATGGTTAAATAGCTTGACCTGGGGCAAGGCTATATGGATTCAAAAGCGGGACAGGGTCACCATACCTCTGCCCAAGAGAAGGAGAAGCGCTTGGCAATAAACTGCATGAGCAGGCCAGGAACCCACATTGCCAGCCTAGTGAAGAAGATGGATAGAAGTAGAAGAGAAAGCTTCTTGTTCTCCATCAATACGGAATGACACGATTTGGACGTGGTCTCATATAGAGTGTCAAGGCTGTTCTGCAGAAACATTGTCTTTGCCGGCCCCTGTGAACGGGAGGGATCAATGTCAGGATGCTCCATCTCAGAGAGCTTGGTATCTAGTCTCTTGTGGTGAATGGAAAGATGGCGATGATCCCAATGGGCGCCGGGGCATGCTTCTGTGAAATCAGAGATATGCGATCATGGCCATCTTCACTGGAGCAAGTGGCGAGGAGAGGTCGTTCGCGGCATGGGTGGCAGAGGACCTGCAAAGAACCTGCAGAGGGTGGTCAAAAGGACCTCATGCAGCCATGCTAAAGCATCATGGCCTTCGGAGTATAATTCTCTGTATACCTAGGTACCTAGGTACTTGAGATCCTGTCTTGGGTGAGTTGTCATGCAGGCGGCCTGCAGAACAAAACGGGCAGGCACAGACGATATCGATAAGTAATAAGCGCAAGCCGTTCGGAGCACAAGCCCTAATTCTCTCCAACTCTCTTTATCGCCAGCCAGGCCGAGAGGGACGAAATCTCAAGGTACTAGTCTCCGTTCAGCCTACTTTTGTTGCCAACCGGCGACTGCGACGAGGCCCAAGCCTGACGCTGGCAATTCGCAATGATCAGTGTGCATGTGCACTCGTGCGTTGTGCTGCGCTTGGTTGATGTTCAGCTTGACGCCGGCTACCATGGCGGCATGGATAGACAAGATCGCTCGTGGCGGTGTGTCCATCGATGCCGCGTGGTCCAATCGGGCCGCATCTTCCACGACCTCTTCTCTCCTTTCCCTATGCCATGCATGCAACTGGTACCGCCAGCCTGGCATCCATTTGCTCTACCTACTGACCGGACCCATGCTATGCCTGTTCATGTGCATTCTAGCACCGCCACAAAAAAGAAGCTTGAGAGGCTGCACGAGGCTGCACGAGGCTGCATGACTGGTTCCTGAAACAGGCGTAACCCGAGATCCGTTTGAGAAGTTGGCCCCAAGGATAACTGATTTTCCTGACACCCCTGAACAACGTTGTTCACCGTGTGGACGTGGTGGGAACCCGATGACGGCATTGGTGAGATATAGCAATCACAACTATCTGGGTTAGAGCTGTCAGTATTGCAGAGCTCAAGACTGCGATGCGTATCTCCCCGGCCAGATCATGGACGTGCCATTCTATAGTGGTTCTGTAGTTTTCCAAAACTCGCTGCTTGGTCTTGTACGTGACTGGGAAACTGCTCTTGGAAAACTTCGGACCTGGGGATGGGATAGCAAGAAACTTCGCAGCAGCACTGGGCCAGTCCGAGCTGATAGGTTGCTCGTCTTCACAGCGTCATCATACATGAAGAGGCACATCGTCCACCCACTGCAGACTCGCGAGCACGCATTAACAATACACATTGAGCCAAGCCACAACGATACGAAGAAACGAGTGAGCACAGAACATAATGAGATTGTTCCTGTAGAAATTAGAAATAGTAATAGAGCCGATGTGATCGGCCAGGTATAAGCCAGAAATCCCTCCAATAGGAAAAAAAAAAAAAAAAAAAACACACCAAAGAACCTAACGATCCAGCTATGCTGCAACAAAAAAAAAGTCGTATATACACACTGTTTTTGCATCAAAATACCGGAAGAAATTGACCTTTCTCTCACAGAGCATAGTTCTCCGTGTGCAAGAAGATCTCTTCCAGTTCGTCGTCTCCCCAGATTTCAGCCTGTAGCCTGGCTACCGTGTTCGCGACGCCGACTCTCATTGAGGGCGGACCGCATACAAACACGGCTGTCCTCCTGCCGAGGATGCCTCTTCCGTCTGAACCACCGGTGGCCCACTCCTTAAGCATGTAGCCTAGGTCGGGACGGCCGTACTCTACGCTCCATCCGCCGTCGATTTCATGGGGTATGGGGAAGGCAGAGCGCATGAGATTCTTCTGAAATTCAGTTGGTGTTGCAGGGAACCCGAACTCGAAGCCCATGGGGGGTCCGATGGTGGATATTGGGCGTTCTTTGGTCGCCGCCTTAGCGTTGGGAGACTGACGGAGGTGAGCTAGTTCGGGGGCCCGCACGGGATATGCATGCTCCTCAGCTTGAACATTGTGAGAGGAGGGTTTGCTCGGGTTAGGGGGGGCGTAGTTGAAATGGGGAGGGTTCTCTTTGTGAAGGGGCGGGAAATGGAATTCCTGAGGTTGCTGAAGGGTCTCGTCATCGTCTTGTTTCTTGTCCTCGGGGAAGCCATTGGGCCCAAGTCGTGCATTTTGTGAAGAGCAAAGGTGAGACTGTAGGTACTTTTGCTGAGGAAGGGCTGTGATACGGTCTTCGTTCTCTTCGCGGAGCTCGCGCTCTCGTTCTGGGTCGCCTTGTGCTTCCGCCTGGATGAGTGCCGAGTTGCGCTTCGATGCGATGCCTGCTACAAACCCGTCGAGTTTGTCATGAAGCATGTGATTCAAAGCTCGGGGGTTGTGTCCATTAATGGGAGCGGTCATTTCACCACCGACACGGTGACGGACAGCTCCAGTGATAAAGAACTTGCAGGTGACACTCTCGGGAGGCGCCGACTGGCGACAGATACGCAGCTCTTCTCGGAACCAGTCCATGGCTTCAAACCTCGGGAAGGCCCATACAACGACAACCTTTCGCGTGATTGCCTTGCCGTCACGCATACGCTTGATGAGGTTGAGCAGCTGCGACATCAATGAAGTGATTCCACTTCCTCCTGCCACAAGTATACAGGTATCAAAGGCCGCTAAATCTCTGCGCATGCCGCCATACGGCCCATCCAAAAAGGCTCGATACGTGTGGAAGGGGCCCTTGGCGATGGCTGTGTCCAGAACTTTACGGGTGAATCCTTTGAAGGGCTTGAAAACGAGCGTGCAATCACGGTGGTTCTCCCCATATTCGGAGGGGAAGTCTTCACTGCAGAGGGAAGAAATAGTAAAGGGGTGGTTGTCGAGCAAAGAGATTCCAG
This sequence comes from Atkinsonella texensis, assembly GCA_001008035.1. Classification (NCBI taxonomy): domain Eukaryota; kingdom Fungi; phylum Ascomycota; class Sordariomycetes; order Hypocreales; family Clavicipitaceae; genus Atkinsonella; species Atkinsonella texensis. Next base: position 335,622 of record KQ061690.1, read on the forward strand.
GCATTCGCAGATAGACGTATTGGCCGGGCTTCCAGCGCATCTGAGTGGGGATGACGATCTTGATTGCGTTTTCCGACATGAGTGTGACTGCGGCCTCATCACCAACCAGGAATGCAGCGCGCCATGGCTTGGTCCAGTTGAGCTTGGAGAATCTCAACAAGTATGCGAATGCCCAAATGGCAATAGTCGCGTAGAGATAATCCCAGGTCTGAAGTGCATTCTTTGTGTGCCAAAACAACAAGCCAACATAAACAATGCCGACTGGAATATGCAAAATGACAAAGATCTCGTACGCAACTCTCCGAATCCAGGGCAAGGAGGCCACGCAAAGCCACATCAAGGGCACGATACAGGCGATGCCGGTTCCATAGATGATCCCACTTCCGTCGGGGAATATTCTGTTGAATACTGTCATGCCACCGTCCTCCCAAACTGGTTGGACGTAGAATGGAATCATATGTATCAGCGAAAGAAACAGGCAGAGATATCCCAGCCATCGATGGAAGACATTCAGGCGCTCTGGTCCGATGCCAATCACCATAGTGAGAAGGTTGGCTTTCATGCTGGTGACAACGATCCAGGGCGTCATCGCGACTGCGAGCATGCCTGCTCGAATGGCAACTGAAGGCGATCCAAAGCGGATGCTTTGCCAGTAGAGCGGTTGCAGCAAGAAGCAGTACAGAGTAACAAAGACGAGGGCAATGGAACCGCAGGTCAAGACTGCAAGGGACGAAAAAGTAAACCGATGTTTTCTCCAGACAATGTCAGGAATGGGTCGGTAGAAGACCCATCGAAACAAAGCCAAGCTGTCGTTCACAAGGCCAACAGATGAAAAATGCGCCTTGGGTCGGAACTGCTTGATTCCAAGGCCAGCACCATCCGGGAAGAATTGGTGCGATTGGCCACTTTGCATGGCGATGTGATAGTCAGCCTCGATGCTGTATAGGTTTCGATAATGGTCCTCGACTTCTTGTTTGTAGATGGCTTGGCGAATCTTGTCCTGCCAGTAGTGCCAAATGCGCACCAGCAAGACACAGCCCATTAAGCCAAGAGCAAAGTATGTCCATCCTCGTCCATATTTACCAGACTGCGACCATGGATCGACGACGTTTGCTTGAATAAGTCCCGGTGGACTGGTTGGGCTTACAGGGATAGAGATGCGCTTCGTGAGATTTGACAAGGAGCGGCCAACTTTGGCGGCCACGTCGCGGATTAATGCAACATCGAGACTGGGAGCCATTTCGACCAGCGAATATGAACTCCAGAATGATTCTGGATGCGAAATCGGAGAGGCCAAAAATGAAATTAGCGACCGGGCGCAAAGTTTCTGGGCAACCAGATCAACATAAAGGCAGCGCTTCGGCTCGCGCCTCTATATTTGGAGATGCAGTTTGCGACCCGTATCAATGGATGGGATGAAACGGTATGTGATGCGATGTATGATGCGGTGTCATTTGGTTTGACAATGGGCGTAGCTGCTTCACAGCCGCCAGTATGTATGTATTCTGAATGAAGCAGAGGGTGATATCGTTAACGACAGGACATTTCGCATCAGAAATCTGGGCTATGAGGGGAGATGAAGCGAGGGATCGGTGGTGGCGGAGACGCTTTCGTCTAGGCCTACGATATATTTATTGTATTACTCCGTACAGCAAGCGATGTGATGTCGGCCGGTTGGTGGTAAGCTCAAGAGGAGAAGGGGCTTCTACAAGGATCAAAAGGCGGAGGCAGTAAGGGGGGGGGGAATTTATTGCATGCGAGGTGCTGAGAAGGATTGAGGGTTGAGGCGGAAATATCGGAGCTTCTGCAGAGAGCTGCAGAGAGCTGCAGAACATGGACTCGAACTGCTCCGTGCTCCGCGCTCCGTGCTCCGTAATCATAGTGAGATATTTAGCTCTTGCGGCAACGGTGACTAGCACCAGACCGTTCAGCGGTAGATCATGTTCCAAGATTGGCTGGACTGGCTGGACTGGTAGATGCGTGCGTGTTTGTGCTGCAGATGGCAACAACTGGTCACACACGACTCATGGGTGGGCGACTAGGTGGGTGAGGTGGGTGAGGTGGTAGGTGACGAAAGAGTGATGACACCAAAAGAGGTTGGGCCATATCTGGGGGGCAGGGGCAGAGGAGCCATTGACAGCAAGCTTTCACGGGACTGGCGCTAATAGACGGCGCCCGATTCGCTAAGAGATGCAACGGCGGGGACGCGTAACACAGCAGTCCAACTTCCTCACTCAACCCGGGCGAACGAACGGCTTACTTGAGCCGTGGGCCACCATGGCTCAATTAAACTGTCACCCGCGTGCTTGCTGTGCGCTCCTCCAATCCACCAATTGTTGTCTATAAAACGCACCAGATGTGTGATGGACAAATTTCAACCAGGATATTGATAGTGATGGCGGTAGTCACGATGTCTCGATTAATATGTCAATACCTTGCCTAGGAGCAACCAATAGCGTTGCATGCCTCAAGTTTCTGGTGGTCAGGTCAGACTCGGTCATTTGACCAGAGCTTCCTCAAGTTGGGCACTGTATAATATACTGTAAGATTCGTTATTAGATATTTTTTTTTTTTAAAAAAAAAAAAAAAAAAAAAAAAAAAAAAGGATTCAATAGATAAGGGTCAGATATTAAGCTAAGCTCCTTTAGCTACCACTCCGCCCTCCGTACATTGACCACCTTCTGAAAAGATGCAGTTGTGACCAACGCCAGCAGTGTCGGTTCCATCATGGTCAGAAATTGTGGAGATTGACCCTGTATCCTGTGCCACTATCTTGACTGTTGCTGTTGAACCATGACACCGTCTTTTCCTGCTGCAGGCCTTGCTGAATGCCACAAAGCTTTGGCTTCAACCAACTTATGCAGGACGCTTGAAGGAAAATGATCTTGCGAAACTGGAAGAGCGCTTGGATCCATTGTGCCTGAGGTTTATTAACACCGTGATTGTTCTTAGATTTTTCGACTCACGTGCGCCCCTCGGACACACATGTCAAGGTGCTGGAGCACCAATGCAACGCGCTACACGGAAGCAAAAGTGTTCGTCAGGGCACTTTTAATGCAAACATTGGCGCTAAAAGCAGACATGACGCTGGGTGGCTATCTGTTGTTTTGCCCGATGAAGCATCATGGTCCATAGATCTGTCTGGCCCGTTGCGTTCACGACATGCCATGCATGGCCTCAGCCTTGTGCCCCGCCATGGCCCCTCCGCCATCTCAATTGGCCACGCAGCTAGCTGTTGACTGGATTGCTTTCCACAAGGCTGCGGTTAACTTTTCCTCACCTCAATCGAGCACGCACAAGCACGGTACCAAACAAGATCGCCACGCTCTAGCACAATACGTAGTGGTCGTCTTCAATAATTCGACTCTGCATGATTGCTTCGAGTCTACAGATCTCTTCGTTCCATCATGGCGCCTAACGCGGGCTTGTCCCGAGCGACGTTTGCGAAACTTACACCTCATCCGTATCTGCTCGCCAACCTCGACCCCTCAGATGATAACGTACAGCCCGCTCGAAGCAATGGTCGGGCACCAGATGAAATCCGTCCGACAACTGTCAACCTATCAAGCTTGTCACATCCGCATGGCAGCTCGTTAGTTCGAATGGGCGACACGACAGTGATATGTGGTGTTCGTGGTGAGACAATCCTAACTCGAGACATCCCCAATTACCGCGCGTCGAATATGGAGTCAGAACTCAAAGACTATGCTCTGCTTGTACCCAATATCGAACTGGCCACAGGATGTGCACCACAATTCTTGCCTGGAGGACCTCCTTCTACGCTGGCTCAGACACTCAGCACTAGAATATACTCACTTCTCCATGAATCCAAACTCGTTCGGCCAGACGATTTGAGGATCTGGCATACTAGACCTTCCGACCGCTTGATCGTTGAAGAAGACAAAATGGACGAGGATGACGAGGATTATAGCGCCCAAAGTGGTGAAGCGTATGTTGTGGCGTACTGGGTTCTGTACATTGACATTTTCTTCATATCATTTGATGGAAATCCCTTCGATGCAGCCTGGGCGGCTACCTTGGCTGCACTTCGAGACACAAAGATACCCAAGGCACGCTACGTCGCAGACCGCGAGATGATTTTGTGCAAAAGAAACGACCCCAAGCCCCTCACGATAACATCCATGCCTGTGGCGTGCACGGCTGTGGTGTTTACCCGCAAAGAAACTGACCGACATTCTGACACGAAATTCTGGCTACTGGTGGATCCTGACAGATTAGAAGAATCACTTTGTGACGAAAGCATCACCATTGTTGTTGATTGTCAGGACGGAGATGCGCGGATTTTTTCGATATCTAAGCATGGAGGTGTTGTACTGTCGCCCAAGTTGCTCAGGTCAAAGGGTCTCATGGACTGGGCAAACCAACGGTGGCAAGGTGTGGTATCAGCCATCACGGGCAATTAGGTCTCAAGGCAATTAGAACGCACGAGTCAATCAAAGGATTGATGCCTGCAGTCCACTTTTGACAACCAGTCGAATGCGGCCAGATCGCTTCTTCACATTCGAGGCTGGAGTGGTCGTGATTCGCATCGTCAGATATTCTATCGTGATCGTTTCAGTCAAATAGGCATGCTGAGCATGTGCCAACCATTCGAACTACCCTTTCAGACTTTATTCTAGGGCAGTAGATACCGGCCGACAGATCAATATACCGCTCTCTTAAGCGTAAATTACAGTGAAGAAATTTACAAACTCGCCATGCAACTGGCACAGAGGTGCAGTGCACACAATGCATCGCGAGTGGAAAACAGCGGGTGAATGAGGGAGAAAAGAGGGCGAGAGAGAAAAAAGCTCCGTGCCAGCCAGCATGAAGGGGCTGTTGCCAGGCGCAGCCGCTAAGCCTAAAATAGATACAAGGTACTTTCCCCACTAATGGTTCCACGTATAGGCTCCGGGCTGCAAAAACTCTCCATCCGATGCAACCCCGGCGCAGGCACGAGGACAAACCTTCGACCTCGCTTTCTCATCCCACCCTTTTTTCCTCTTTCTCTTGCCTCTGCGTCATGGAATATCTCTCAGATACAAAGTGGGATGTAGTGATCAGCGGCACAGGGCTTCAGCAGTCCCTTCTCGCCCTGTAAGGCTTCTTGGACTCCACTGGTTTTCCTTCTGCCACCAGTTGTGACGGATGAAAAGCTGACTTCTGGGTCTCTTTTGCTGACCAACCCAAAAGAGCTCTGTCGCGCTCGGGCAAAAATGTTCTGCACGTCGATCCAAACGAGTACTACGGGGGTGCTGAAGCTGCTTTGAATCTGCAGGACGCGAATGGGTGGGCAGAGCAGCATGCTGCGGTCGATGGGAACGACTCGTTTGCTGCTGCCCAGGTGTCGAAGAACATTGATGACCTCGCAGCGACGAGATCGTACAACATTGCGTTGGCACCACAGATCATTCATGCTCGCTCTGAGCTCCTCAATCAGCTTGTGACATCCAAGGCGTTTCGACAGATCGAGTTTCAGGCTGTTGGTTCATTCTTCATGTTCCAGGCTGGCTCTGACTCGGCCGGGCCTACCCTGAGTCGCATCCCCTCCACGAGGGAAGATGTCTTCGCCAACAGAGCCATTCCTGCTCGAGCGAAGCGGTTACTGATGAAGTTTCTCAAGTTTGTTCTTGAGTATGATTCCGAGCCGCAGACCGAGCTGTGGAAGCCCAAAGAATCACAGCCGTTGACGGAATTTCTTGAAACAGAATTCAAGCTTGATCCAGCATCGCAGTCATATATCGTCACCCTGACTCTCTCTCCCAACGGGAAAATCACCGTTGGTGATGGGTTAGCTTCCATAAGCCGTCACCTTAGGTCTATGGGTGTGTTCGGAGCTGGCTTTGCCGCCGTCTATCCGAAATGGGGGGGTCTGTCAGAAGTGGCGCAGGTAGGTTGTCGCGCCGGTGCTGTCGGTGGTGCAATCTACATGCTAGGGGTTGGTATTTCCAGCGCAAGCCACATTTCCAAGGACGAACAGGATCTCGTCGAGGTCTTGCTCACCAATGAAGTGACAGTGCACACCAAAACGCTGGTCAGAAACGATTACGAGGCATCGGAACTCAGCATGCGCATCAGTAAGTTAATTGCCATCGTCAACGCACCTCTCACAGAAATGTTTGAGGCGGTTGTTGATGGTGCCCCAACGCCCAGTACAGCTGTCGTAGCTTTGCCAGTTGGGTCTGTCTTCGAAGAGGATGGCACTCCCTCACAGTATCCAATCTACGCCCTAATTCACTCCAGTGAAACCGGAGAGTGCCCAACAGGACAATGTGAGTAAGCATACCTGATGCTTTTTTTCCCTTGCCTATCTCATGTGTTCGGATGAATCATCTTAATGAATACTTATCTACATTGTCTGACTCGCAATGACGATTCTTATCTCTGACAACCTGATGCACAAGCTCATGCTCCTGTTCATTGTTTGGAAGCCTTACAAAAGTCCCATCTCTAACGAAACTTGAACAGGTATCATATACTTAAGTACGCCATCCAGCTCAAGCTCTAAGACTCTTTTAGACGGTGCTCTCGACTCTCTCTTGAAGGCGACTTCAAATTCCCAACCGGCCACTTGTTTATGGCGGTTGCACTATGACCAGATTTGTGGTACTGGCTCCTTCACTGTAGAGGGCAATATAGGAGCATTCGACAGATTCCCTGCTGACCTCGCTTTCAATGACTCCCTTCTAGAGCCAGTGAAACAGGCATGGTCGGCAGTTGTTGGCGCAGACGCTGACAGTGAAAGCTACATGAATTTTGAAGATAGAGAAGGCGCCCAAGAGGATGACGACGCATTTTCGTAGTTCAAGTAGAGCCATAGCTCACAATTATGCAAGGAATGAAGTAAAATCACTTTATTAAATTTCTTGAATATCACCTGTGTGGTCTATTGTAAGCTCATAAAAAAAAAGATGGTAGTTCCCGAAATGCAACCGTCGTCCGTCCTGTACCATTCCCTTTCTCGAGCCTTCCAACTCGCACGTGCCATGTGTTTTTTTCGTCCGTAAATCGATAAACGCAAGTTGGGCAACTGTACTTACTCCCGACCCGAGACGTAAACAATAAAGCCACATTCTCCGATTCCCGCCTATGTTGTGTCCTTTTCTCACAGCTCCCTCAACCCATAAGTCATATTGGGATACGATGGCCTCTTTGCCAAAGCAGAAATCGGCGAGAAGAAAAAAACGAAGGAGAAAGAGAAAAAAAAAAAATGATGTCAAACCCAGATACCCGATTTCCCCGCTGAATATACCACAGAGGGGAAGAGTGAAAACGCCGGTGAGCCAAGTATAAATGCCATTCATCATCCATGCGCCTTAATCAGAACCCCAAGTGATGCTTACCCTTCCTGCGCGTTCGCCAGCCCCGCCTCGACGTGGCTAGTCTGTGGGCCGAACCCAATTCGTAGAGCACCAAACGGCTCCTTATCCTCAATGCCATCTTGCTCGACAGAGACGACGTTCTTCGTAGCGAGGGAGAGGATGTGCAAGAATGCCTGCGCTGCGACGGCTCTGCTGTGAATGGCTGGGTTGGCAAGCTGTTCAAAGTTGATCCAGGTATGTTCGCCTCGGCTGTCGGAGCGAAATGCCCCGTACTCGGTGACCTGTTCCACGACGTAGTCTAGGAAGTCCTGGTTTGAGACGTCGAGACCTGCGGCCGAGGCCTGTGTTTTATTCCCCTCAAGGCCGGTGATTTCCAGGCCTCGCCCGGAGAGAACTGAGGACGGCTGGGAGACGAGTGACAGGCCCTGCAGGGGCTCTTCAACAGGGTCACTATGTCTCTCGATGGATCCGACGATGCTTCCTCGGCCGTGGAGGGGACTCGGCGCGGGCATGAGCTTCTGCGCACTCCCCGGCGCTCGAGTCGCAGAGCTGGGCACCGCTGAGCCTCCTCGGCTCCAGGGCATGAGAGAAGAAGAGTGCTTGTCATCCATTGCGGGCGCAGCCTCCATGCCTATCTCCGGAACCGAATCATCGCCCAAGTCAGGCCCGTCCTCAAAGTCTTGCCCTTCTCCGCGGCCGATCTCGCCATCGCCTACTCGCCGCTTGACGTTTCTACCATCCTCCTCTCCGAATGCCTCGGGGGACTTTCGACGCCTTCCCTTCTTTGCGCCAACGTTGTTGTCGATCTCGTCGACTTGGAGGCCCAGCAGGTGCGCTCTCAAAGTGGTGCCTGCAAAATCGGCAGCGAGAGGATGCTCGATGCCGAGTCTCTGCCCCATGGTGCCGATGCCGGATATCCCATTGGTGTACATGAACGCAAGGGCGTTTCTCTTTGCCTTTGCGAGGCTTGTGCCCGTGAGCCGTTTCCGGGCTGCTTCCATGTTGGCGGCGTAGTTCTCGGACCAGCCGCGGAACTCCTCTCGTGAGACGCGGGGCTCTCGGTCAATCATTGCTCTGTTCTTGCGGCGGGGAGGCGCTCTTGGTGCAGGGCATGGTTTCTCACTTGCCGTGGTTTCGGTGGTCAGTGTGAGTGCGTCGGTTTGCATCTGCCTGCCGACTGGCTGCACTGCGAACGGCTCTGCGTCTGGAAGAGCAGCCTCTGCGAAACAGAGAGGATCCTCGTCATCTCTTAGATCAAGATGCTGTGCTTTCTTTACCCTTGTGAGCGTTGGTTCTGCTGTATGGAGCGGATCTGGGCTTGTTCCACGCAAGGGAGGTAGCTCGGGTTCCGCGTCCATGATGCTGATCAAGTTGCCGTTAGCATCAAAATCAAGATCCATGCCGCACATGGTACCAAGACCATGTTCGTCGTCAGCAAATGGCCTGAAGTCCTGCATCGCTTTAGCCTCATTGAACGCTTTGTTGAAAGGCGAGCTGTTGCATAAGCCGCCGGGCAGTTGGTAGCTTCCAACAGAGAGCGACGACGGCGGCAGGTCGATGCCGATGATGCTGGATCGGCGACTGGTGGCAGCACTCGACACCGCATGCTTGTCAAGAGGGGACATCTGGGAGAACTTGCAGCCAGACTCTTGCGACGGCATCAGGTTGAACTTGGTCTCGTAGCCGAGGAGTTCTTCAAGTCGGGGCAGCATGGCCATTGGATCAAACTGTGGATCATCATCAAGCATGATTTGCTTTCGCCTGATCAAAGAATCTATCAGCTGACGCTCTACATGAGATGTATGTCATTTCTTGGAAGCTCATGTACTACGACTTACTTGGACTTTCCAGCCTTGGGGTCAGTCTCGCTCGTGTTCATGGACCGAAAGAAGGTCACCATGTCCGACTGCGTCTTCTCAGCGTCCGAGAGCACATAGTTGCACTGTTGTGCAAAGACCCGAGACACTCCATAGAGCAGGTTGCCCTGGAGCCGGAGTGCGAGAGGGGCTCCCGGGTCAATGATCTTCTCACACGCTTTTGGAACGTTGACCCCTTGAATCTTCCGCCGGTTCAACCTAGTCTGGCTTCCTTTGCCGACTGTAGCGACGAGCCTTGGTGATGTCAGCGAGAAAATCGGGCAGTACAAGGTTTAACGCTTTTTTAAAATTACCATATAGTCGAGACGCCATATTGGCTGTTGCTCAGTACTTGCTGGATATCAGCACATTGTCAACCTGCTGTGTGCTGCCGCTACTCACTATCGTGACTATAGAACATGCTTGCTCCACCTCAAGTTATGACGAGTCAGGGCCAGTCAAAGCATAATAATCCTTATGAGCGGATGGAATGACTGAGATCGAGATGCGGAAAAATGAAACTTGTATTCACGAGGTGGGCTGAGGCAGACACTATTTTCTATCGGGGTTTCCGGGAAAGCTGGCCGTGGAAATGCGGATGTCTTCGCAAATGGCCAGCAAGACGCGCAGAGACGCGACGCGGTAGAAGGTTCTGGGCTCACTTGATCTTCGTTTGATGCCAGGTGGTGACCGGAGCTGGACAGCTGGTACGTGGTCTTGCAGCTGGCCGCTTTGCCATGGGCTTGGCATACAATGTCAATGGTTTTCGACGGCCGTTTACAGCATTGGAGGCTTTCTAATCTATCAACGAGCTAAATTTCCTTGCTTGGTATCGGCAATGTAAGTACTGCCTGGTGTTGAATAAAGCAGGCGTACTGCGACGACACTCGTCTCCTGTGTTCACTTCGAAGTGAGAGATGGGAATGCATATCATGTATGGCCTCGTTGTCTCCGAATATCAGGGGTTCTTTTTCGGGCATTTCTTCGAACGGCCAGTTGCCATCACCGTAAATCTTTTACTCTTCGAGAATTACTTCTTCTATTAAAAAAAAAAAAAAAAAAAAAAAAGCCAGCACATACATGGTGTTGAACACGACCGGTTCACCGTCAAACATCTTCTGCAGACGCAGTAGTTTCATACATGCATAATTATGGACGCCGGTCCCACTAATTCTTACATAAGCCACTATTATCAACCACGACCATGGTGTGGGTCTCGGTGGCGCAGAGCTGGACCCTGATGGTCGGGTTCATCTACAAGTGGAGTCTCCATCTGGAGCTACCCGAACGAACCGAACGAACCTATTCAAAGATTCAACACAAGTTCGTTGGCCACGGTATGTTGGTAGGGTTCGAACTTGCGGTATGTTTCCACAGGGAGTCGCAGGCCCAGGTCTTGGGCTTCGACCACCAGACCTCCCGGGCTCATAACTAAATTAAGGTGTGTGTAAATCGGGTACCCACGGCCGCGAATAGAGACATTTCGAACGGGTCTACTCCGTAATGTCTCAATGGATGTCTCAATGGTAAACCTATCCTATAGGAATTGGACAAATGGACCCGTTAGGAACCGTAAATGCTGCGTACGCACTGTACCCGTACAGGGATTGTGATTATTTTACACCTCAATGGCCACCCACGAGTAAAAAATGTTGGGTCAGACCGCCTATACAAACGGAGTATACCGGGCGCCGGCCGAAGAATGAATCAATGAACTGTGTCTGTATGTCTGTATGTATGTATGTGTATTCCCGCGCAAAGCGATCCCTCACCAGTATCAAAGGCCGGCGTGCCCTGGCGTTGAGCACGTTTACAGCAAGAAGCGCCCTCTCGTGAGAATATAAATCTTGCCGACCAACCTGGTCCTCTTTTCTACAAAAACCAAGATGATCTCCCCTCTGGCCATCCTGGACTGCCACAGCCATCATATTTCCCGCGCAACCTTGCTCCATCCACGGCCACCACCACCATGGAACCGCCTCTGTCCAAGCGGTCAGCCGCCATGCTTGCAAGGCTAGACGTTCCCTGGAGATTTGCGCGGCTTCAAACATACGACGCGAAGACGAACCCGGACGGCCTGATCTCGTTTGCAACGGCTGAGAATGTAAAGCGCGGCCGCCCTTCCCAAAATCTGGAAATCGTTTTACTTGGCCAGCGTGAGCTGATGTCTTGGCGATAAACCCTACAGAAACTCATTGCAAGCACGGTTGAGCATTTCCTTAACAGGGCTGTAAGACCTCTCCCCAGACTCTGAACTAACTCCTTCCACACATTTTATGCGTAATGGACGCTTACGACGCAAAAAAAAAATTGCCAGTACAAGGTTGAAGCCCAGCAGTTCACGTACAAGTTTGGCATCGCGGGCAGCACTCGCTTCGCAGCGGCTCTGGCGGTCCATCTGAACGAGACCCTGAAGCCTTATGCTCCCATCACCGCGCACAACATCAAGGTCGCTGGTGGTGCGACGCCGATACATGAGTCGCTCGCTTGGGGATTAGCTGACTCGGGGGACGGATTCTTGACGAGCCGTCCCGTCTACGGGAGGTTCGAGCTCGACTTTGGCAACAGGGCCAATGTCGAGCTCGTCTTCGCGGACACGGAAGCGAGCAATTGCTTCGACGAGGATGTCGTGGACAAGTTCGAGGCCGCGCTCGTCAAGTCCGAGGCTGCGGGGGTCAAGATCAGAGCCGTGCTCATCGTCAATCCTCACAATCCCCTCGGTAAGTCCGCGCGCGCATTAGCCAATCTCATCCACCCACAAAATGGGAGTTTTTTTTCTTCTTCTTCCTCTTCTTCTTCCTCTTCTTCTTTTCTTTATTTCTTTGCTTTTTTTTTTTTTATAAAAAATAAAAAAATATAACTTCTGCGCGACAAACTAACTAACTGCTCGTTGAAAACCCTCATGTGCCCGCGATCCAGGAAAATGCTACCCACGAAACACACTCGTCGCCCTCATGAAGTTCTGCCAAAGACACCAGATCCATCTCATCAGCGACGAGATCTACGCCTGCTCGACATTCGACTCTGGCGAGCCCGCCGCGCCATTCACGTCCGCGCTGTCCATCAACCCGGACGGCCTCCTCGACGCAGGACGCCTCCACGTCACGTACGGCCTCAGCAAGGACTTTGGCTGCGCCGGCCTGCGCATCGGCGCCATCGTCACGCACAGCAAGGCCGTCCAAGCCGCCGTCCACGCCGTCACCCGCTTCCACAGCCCAGCAGGGCCGGGCCTGGCCATGGGCATCGCGATGCTCGAGGACCGCACGTGGTGGTCGGACTATGTGGCGCTCAACCGCGCGAAACTAGCCGAGGCATACCGTCTTGCTACCGGGGCGCTGCGAGACATCGGCGTCGATTACCTACGGGGGGGCAATGCCGGGTTTTTCCTATGGATTGACTTGTCGCCGTATCTGCCGGCCGACTGTGATGGCGAGCCCAATCCCGAGTTTGCCTTGGCTGCGAGATTGGTTGGCAACGGTGTGTTTCTGCATCCTAGGGAAGAGCACTCTTTGACACCAGGGTGGTTCCGCATAGTGTACACGCAAGATCCGGAGATTATCAAGGAGGGCATTAAGAGGTATGTTTGCCGCTCTCTTGGGTAGCAGCCGCGGGGAGCATTCAGCGCGATATTGACTGAAACTACTTTCAGGATCCAAGCGGCTATTTCGCAGTGATGAAGTCGCTGCCATTATTCCTAACGATACTCGAGGCTCCGAGTTTTGGAAGGGACCTTGTGCGTCTTGATGGGTGGCTGGCTGTGATAGATTTGAAGGGGGTAAGAGGCAGATGATTGAATGAAGAATGGACGCAACGCTATCAATAGACATTACGAGGATCCGCAACTGCGGACAGCACACTTCCTTTCTATAGATTCGTTTTTTGGTTACTTTTTTTTCCCCTTTTATCCTTGGGTTCCTTCCATATTGTGATGGTAACTAGTTCCTAGCCGCAGCCACGTCAAACGGCTCGCCGGTCAACTTGTAAAACGCATCCTTGTACTTTTCCGAAGTAGCCCGCACGATATCATCGGGAATGGCCACGCCCTCCTTCGCCCTCAGCCCTTCCTTGATGAGCCAGTTTCGTATAAACTGCTTGTCAAAGCTGTCTTGCTCCTTGCCCGGCTCGTATCCGTCCTTGGGCCAGAACCTCGACGAGTCGGGCGTCAACACCTCATCTACCAGGTAAATGTTGCCCTCGTGATCCTTTGCGAATTCAAACTTGGTGTCAGCAATAATAATGCCCCTCTCCTCTGCGTAGGCTGCAGCGGTGTTGTAGATCGTCAACGCCAACTGCTTCACCTTCTCAGCCGTCTCCTTGTCACCAATCTCCTTCCAAGCATCATCAGGGTGAATGTTGTCGTCATGGGCGCCTGCGTCAGCCTTTGTGCTGGGCGTGTAGATGGCCTCGGGAAACTTCTGGCTCAGTTGCATGCCCTTGGGCATGGTGAGCCCGTGAACGGTACCCTTGACTTGATACTCCTTCCACGCGCTGCCAGTGATGTATCCTCTCACGATGGCTTCGATCTTGAGGACTTCCAGCCTGCGGACCTGCATGCTGCGGTTCTTGATGGCGCTGGCCTCCGAAGGGGTGACACCGGACGGTATGCCCAAGCTGATAAAGTGGGTTCTCAGGTCGGGGATGCGATCTTGCAGAACTCGGAACCAGTGAGCCGACATCAGCGTGAGAATGGCGCCTTTGTCGGGAATGCCATTTTTCATGACGACATCAAACGCCGACAGGCGGTCTGATGCGACAAACAGGAGTGTGTTTGGGTCAGGGAGACTGAAGAGATCGCGGACTTTGCCAGATGCAATCTTTTGCAGCGACGGGAGGTGGATGGTTGCAAGGGCAGCCATTGTGCAACCGAGCTGCCAGATCGGCTGCGCGGATGTATGCGAACGAGGGAGGCAGAAACGAACGGTTATCCTCTCTTCTAAGTTGGCATCTGGGACGCCCGTGCAGAAACAAAGTAGGCGATGTGAGACCAAACAATAACCAGGGGCCTGAACCTTGAACAAGTCCGTGACGATGAAGCTGGTCTTCGGATGTTGTGGCTTAAAGACAAATGAGGGAAATTTTCACCAATCAGTATCTGTGCACAGTAAGTTGCTGCTCTCGGTGCGGTGCGCCCGCGGTCCGATTTGAGTTTTGCTCGGGGAACCGGGAACGGGGAGTGGGGAGTGGAGAGCGGGGGCAGAAGCAGGGGCAGAAGGAGAAGGAGCAGAGGAAGAAGCAGAAGGAGCAGAAGGAGCAGAAAAGAAGGAGCAGGAGGAGCAGGAGGAGCAGGAGGAGCAACACCAATTTGGTGACAGTCATGCGCGGGTAAGCCCTGATAAGACGGGACAAACATCGACAAACATCGACAAACATGGTCATGATAGACCTCTCCCCTCTCCATGAACATGTCATGTTGAGCCGCCTTGCCAGCTACCCTAGGTTGGCACCAAACTAGAGATACCAAACGTAGGTAACTGTATCTCGCGGGTGAAACAAAGGAGTGGCCGGTCCTGGATCCAGAGTTCCCAGGAACGACCGGCAACTTTTTTCTTCACCACGTGTGTATATACCCGCCAGCCGTCAGGCCTACATACGTACGTACCTACGTACCTACAAGGTAGGTTATCCAAGGTCCGTTGTACGGATGCATGTAGCACAGTCCGCACAGTCCTAGCCTGCGCCTGCCAGGACTCGATTTACGGCCCCCAACGGGCTGGCGCCGCAATGGAGAGACCAGTCGGCACATGCAGTTCGGCTAGGCTCGAGACTCATGAGCCGTGTCAACTTGCCCAAAGTTCCGACCTATCCTATCCTATCCTATCCAAGCAGCTACACCAAGGCATGTACGGAGTATGGGCGACATCCCTGGTCGTGCCAGCCCATTGAGACAGGCAGGCAACAGGCATGTGGACCATGGGTGCTGTCATGGGGTGACGCCAGTGTCTCGCGTGGGTGTGCCAGCCGGATATGTGTATGTAGGCGTGGCTCGTTGATGAGCGGACAATATGATGCCCAATTCTGAAGCTGATAGCGGTCTGCTCGGAGGAAAGAGACTGCAATCAATTAAAGTTCTGAGGACCGCCATGACTGCGAGCAAAATTGGCCACGAGGGCTCACAGGGTTTTGCAAAGAATCTCAGTCATGTTGATTTGCCATTGATAAAGTAGGCCCTTTATACCGGTTGAACATTTTGCCAAGCTCAACACGGGCCATGTCAGCCTCGCTCACTTGGCAGTGATAATCGTGCGAATGCCTCTGTGAGCGTCCGACCAACCACTTTGGAACATCGAGAGACTTCTCTTCTTGTTGAAAAGGATAAAGTTGAAGACGATGGCAAATTACACGACGCGATTGGCCTACGAATACACGGGGCAGGACGCATTATGAAATCTGTCACTTGTATGGACAAGGTAGAAGGAATGCCGGAAGCCGAAAACGATTGGGGAAAGCGTTGTCTTACAAATGACCCGCCAAGGCCTGACGACCGAATCCTCTTGTCGCCGCTCCCCTAGGTTGTGCCATGCTCCGAACAGGTATGCCGAACTCCAGGGTTGCCGTCAAAGCATGTCAGTACAAATCTGGAAGGTCCGGCGTCCCGCTAGAAGCGAAGGGGCAGGGCCAGTGTCTAGAGTGTATACATGTATAAATGTACACATAGTCGCGAAAGCCAGGGGATGAACGGCGATACGCTTCAGAACCTAGACTGCACTTTTTCACTGGGGAAACGGGGCGCACCGGCCTGCATGCATTGGTGCCGAGCGATGCCGTTGTGAGGTTCTGGCAGCCCACAGGGCTATCTCGGCTCAAATGGGAGATGTGACCTTGCATCGAGGATTTGCTTGGGTCGTTTTTCTGCTTCTACTTCCCCCCCCCCCACCCCCCCCCCCCCCCCCCCCCCCCCCCCCCCCCCC
>KQ061690.1:352048-383522 GCA_001008035.1 Atkinsonella texensis
TTTTCCTCTCCCCCCCCCCCCCCCCCCCCCAAACAGCCGGCCGCTTCGCCTGGCTCGAGGTTGGATCCCCCACTCGGGTACAGCCCAGCTTGGCCAGAGTTTGTTGCGTCTTTCAGCCACGATTGATACGTAAGCTTTGCAGTGCGGAGTAGTTAACTGCGAGGCATAAACCACGGACATTGAAGATCCATAGGTCGACTACATATACTCCGTAGAAAGACTGATGTTATCAGTGTCATCAATGCTGGACGATCTCGGGGCCCCGGGAAGGGGGGGGGCGAAAGCAAGAGGACAAGTGCCGCCGGGATTTGTTTTGGATGCAGCGATGAGCGGGTCCAACGGCCTGCAATTCCACTGTGAATATCTGCGATAAAATCACTCCCAAGTTTCTGGAAAGCAGATGACGAATTTGGGCATCAGGCGATGCCTCAAGAATGACAAGAGAATGGTTCTGTCGGCAGCATCGCAGCGTCTGCGTCGTGCAAAAGCCGAGGTTCGACAATGTTATGGCATGTCATGTAAGCGCCGGCCGACGCTGAGGGATGTTGACATCGGTCTGGATGGGGGCATGAGGCCCATCTTGGTTAATTTGTGAAGTCGGACCATGCTGTAAAACGGTGTGCGATGCATGCCTGGCAGCCGTCGGCAGACAATCTGCTCACGCTTCACGCTTCACGGTTGTTGGATGGGGGTGGTTCTGTGGTTCTGTGGTTCTGCAGGGGAAGCGTGAAGCGTGCACATGGGATCGGCGGCGGTGGCTGCGGGAGCGGGAGCGACAAACAACAGTCCATACTCCGTATGCTTGAGCAAGTGCTCCGTCCGTATGTAAGCAAGTAAATGCGTGATTGCGACATTGTTGAAGCTTGAAGCTTGATTTCATCAAAGTCGGCTCATGGAATCTCGAAGCGCGCCCTTTCTCGCGCAGCTGCGTCTCGTACGACATGTTCAACCCGGTCATGTACGGATATGTGTAGGAGGAATCCGATATTCTGCTGAGCCCATGATAACGACAGGCTGGATATGTGAGTAACGCTTGGGTCCGAGGAAATACTAGCCCTGCGGCGAAGTCTCCGTCAATAAAGCTCCCAAGGTCAAAGGCCCAACGGCCCAATGACCAGCGCTGACGTTCAAGCGGCTCGATGCGTAAACGGAGTTCTCCGCACAACTTGGTCATGGTCAGTTCACGGGGCCGGATAAAGCAAATCAGCAAGCGGCAAGGAAGCCAATTGGGAAGGGCTGGCTGAATCACTGCCACGTGCGGTTAGATCTGGGCCCATATGTGTCACATACCTAATAGTCTACTTTTCCGTGGACCTACGCATGTGCGTGGTTTTGCCTGTGTCTGTCTGCATGTGCAATCTGTATGTATGTACAGACATACATGCATACATACATGCAACGTGCCGCGTGCAAGGTGCAAGGTGCAAGCAAAGTGGCAAGCAAAGTGGCAAGCAAGGTGCGAGCAAGGTGCGAGCAAGGTTGCAAGGAATAGAAAGAAGAGGAAGAGAAAGGGAAAGAGGCATCCAGCGGTTCCACACCTCCCTGCTGCAAGTACACATGAAGCGCGGTTTGATTATTCTTAGAACGAACAAGCTTGGTTCGGAAGGTGCTCAGCATGCGTTCCTACCTTGCAGTCTAATAAAATCAATAGCCATGTGTGAACGGGGTCCTCGGACCAAGCTGTTTTGCGATCTTGTCGAGACGGATATGCCGATGTGGTCAGGAGGGTGCAGGGCACGCTGATGAGATGATGTACATACATACATACACATATACATACCTCCTACATACCTACCTGCATACATAATAGTCGGCAGACCCTGCCCATGTATCTATCGTTCAGGGCTGTTTTTGTGTTCTTTCGATCACGGACCACAAAGCGAGGACGGCCTTGCACTTTTCTCGACTGGACACTGGACGGGTGAGCGCTCTGCTAGCAGCAAGCCCTGTGGCCTTCAGCCCGGCATCGATTATTTGAACATCGCGCTGCAGAAGGACACGACGTTGACGTTGACGGGGAGCTCAGCGTAGATCCCGTCCCCGTCTCCTTCCAAGACAACCTCCGCCCCCGGCTGTCGCTATTGTCAGTTGCCAGCCGCCAACTTGACAGTCAACGGTCAGCGGTCAACGGTCAGCGGTCAACGGTCAGCGGTCAACGGTCGTCCGCCAGCTGCGAGCTGCGAGCTGCGACTGCCAGTGGCACTCATCATCGCAGGTCCCTCATCTGCGTTTCTAGATCGATCTATCTTCTATCTTCTGTCTTCTGTCTTCTACCCCTCTACCCCTCTACCCTCTTGTTCCATTCTTTCTTTCCAGCTGTTGCGCCGGCAGACAGTCAAATCACCAGTGGTCCGCCGGGCCGTCAAGCCAACTGCTAGTACTTCGTCGCGGGCGGAACCTGCGGGCATCCCTCCACACACAAACAGATGGATGCCATGGAATTCACTGCTATGTACCATAACCACCATAACCACCATAGCCTCGCGTCGACTGCCGCAACTGCTCCATCGCCTGCGACAGCGACATCTTCTCACGGCTCAACCAGCCCATTGGCGCCAGCTTCGGTGACCAGTTCCGCAAGCGTTGATACCGCCCGTAGTACGAACGGTTCTGGTCCCGTCAATACGCCCGCCATCAAGCGCCGCTCTCCCATAGCCTGTCGAAGGTTAGCTCTCATTTTCAACCTTCTTCTGTGCTCACTGTTGGAAATAAATTTTGTTGATGTTGAATTGGCTAGGTGCCGTCGCATGCGAAGCAAGTGTGTTCACGAGAAAGGCAAACCGCCTTGCAAATCATGTTTCGAGGCAGGTATACCCGTAGAGGAATGGTAAGTCAGAATCACGACTTCACGACCCACGCATCAGTCAGTCATTTGACATGTTTTACTTTCCTGTGCGCAGCATTTTCCCCATCAGAGGACAACCGGATCTGGATCGAGAGTATAGACACCCCCGAACCAGATCAGACAATTCCACTAAAAATCCAACTGGACTCTGCGGTCGATCAAGGCGCACGGCTACGAATGCTTCGTCTGCACATACTCGCCGTCTCGCGGATGATTGGGAATCTTTGTCTCCTGTAGAAGACGTTATTGACGGAGTCAACCTCTTCACCAAGCAATACTTTCAGCTGAGCTTCATTCCCAAAGAGCAGTACCCGGATCGCCTGCGGAAAACTCTTCGTTCAAACAGTCTGTTCTTGTTGATAAGTATTCTCAGCATATCCGCGCGACTCAGCCCCGCATTAAAGTTGCGACACGGCAATGGTGCCAAGGCAGCTGAGTATTTTATAGAAAGAGCTTCAGCTATTGCAAATGAGGAAGTGTACCAAGAGCCTACGTTAGAGAGATGCCAAGCTTTCTATTTATTAAGCATCGCCCAGCAGGATAGTGGAGAGCGCAACAAGAGTTATGTAAGTGACATTTGAAGCAACCACGCCAAGGTGTAACAAAGACAAGGTAGAAGGTAGTACAGTAAAACTAACAGATTTTGGCCTAGATCAACATGGGAATTGCGATGCGCATGGCCATCCTCATGCAACTACACCGCGAAGAGACATATCACATCCCAAACCCAACCCCTGAACTCATTATGCGTGCTGAGTCAGCTCGACGAACACTTGTAAGAAAAGCCAACAAGACCATGAAGACTGATAGTTTTTGCTTTTCTTCAGTCGTGACTGACTGCTCCGTGTCGCGTTAGTGGATGCTACACAGCCAAGACAATCTGCATTCTGGACCCCTATCGCCTGTCTCTTTATCCGCAAGCGATATCACCGCCCTTTTGCCATGCAACGAAGAGGACTTCGCGCTTGGCCGAGAGCCAAGGTCACGAGCTGCCCTGGACGGCACGCCACCGGCTATCGACAATCCATCGTTAATTCGTGACCCAGGTCGGTCGCTGTTTGGAACACTGATGCAAATTCACCACTGGTGGGGCCTCGTCGGGCGTCGAGCTGTACGATACAGCAAGAGCCCGCGACCTTGGGATCCAGCCAGCGAGTTCTCTCAGACAGCCAGGAAACTTCGAGAATGGGAGCAGGACCTGCCACATGAACACGTATGGAGCACCTTTCTACTCAAAGGGTACAAAGCTGAAAGGCAAGAGTTGGCGTATCTCTGTGTGACCATGATGACTCGTTTGTCCAATATCGTTCTGAGAAGACCGTATTTGATAGAGTAGGTTTCGACTCGTCTCCTCTCAACCCCTTTTTCTCATTTCATATGATTTGACGACTAAGACGTGCCATGACGCAGCATCATCGAACCTGACGCCAGGGACCCTACGAAGCAAGCCTTCTTCAAATCTATGTCTGACGAAATATTTGCCAACGTGCGCTACCTCTATGAACAAATAGACGCTCAATTCACCAACCGCTCACCTGATGAGAGCGTCGGCGCCCAAATTGCCGCCTTCTGTGTCTACAGCTGCGGCTTATTCTCGTCTTATCTCTGCAAATATCCGAACAGTTTGTGCTCTCCACTTCCGTTCCCTCTATAGTCTTGTTTTACTTCCCCCCCTTCGCATCCAAGGTAGAAACAGAATTGCTAAGTCAAACGCTGTATCAGTCTGTCATGACAAGGTCCTCGTCCGCGACGGTCCAATGATGCTCCAAAGAATCATAGGCATTCTAAAAGACTGCCGCGAGGTCTGGCCTCTTGCTGCGCGCTGGGTGGACGCTCTTGAAAAGTTCTCCCTTGATCCGCAATCCGCAACACTCGGTCACGAAGGCGGCATGGACGACGGCAAGGATCCCATACCACGCGCCGTCAGACAGCTGCCTCCTCTATTCCCCTCCAAGTCGTCTCGACAACACGGACCGACGCACCCTCCTCCCCTGACTCTTCCAGAGCCGAATATCCTTCCTAGGCCCGGCACACAGCCCGAGCTGCCACCTGCTTCGTCCATCGAATCGCCTCGTAATCACCATTGCTCGATCCCTGGGCCCGGACAGCCCGTCAACGGAATGCACCACCTGCCGTCTCCTCCTCAGCATCACCTTCACCAGCCTCAACCACTTTCTCAGTACCCGACTCCTCCAACGACCTTGCCGCCTCCCATCTCGACCTCATCCTCCTATCCCGCCCTTCATGCGCAGTCTCCCCCGCACACAATGCAAGCCGCTCACCAGATGTACGTCCCGCCACATCCTACGCCCCCGCTGCTAGGTCGCCACGGTCCAGACAGTCTAGGCGTGCTACCCGACGCCTTTGACCCTGTTCATGCGCCACCCCTGCACATCCCAGGACCGTACGAGTCCCAGCTTGTGCCGGGAACCGACGGCTTCGAGGGAGAACTACAATTCTACATTGATGGTCCGCCAGCAACGTGGTTGCAATCGTCGCCATGAGTAGACACGATGCGATGATTAAGATGCAATCATTCTAATGGGTAGCGGCGGTGTTTTAAACATTGGGGAATAATCTGGCCTGGATTTGCTTCTTTTCTTTTCTGTTTTTAACAAAAAAGTCATTGGTCAGGGTACATTGTTATAGACGGAAATTGTAATCTAATGGGAAGCGTGCGCGTTATATACAAGATGGTTACATGACGGGATTACTTTGGGAATACACCATGGATTCACATATAAATAGTTATATAATGGGGTTGCTTTGCAAAAATACTATAGATTCACATACAAATGGCTACATAACGGGGTTACTTTGCAAAAACACCACAGATTCACACACAAATGGCTACACAGCGGGATACATTCCGACCCACACCGTGGATTTATATACATGATTACATGTCGGCATTCATCTTGAAATGCACCATAGATTTACGTACAAGGGTTACATGTGGCACCTCCTTTAGAATACACCACGGATCTTCCCGACGTGATAGGCTGGCGCGGGACATGCACATGTATCCAGACCAGACTATCCACCAACACACCCTCGCCAGTCCGTCAGCGGATTCACTTACACAACAACTGTGCAGCTTACGCCGACGGCCGACACGTGGTAGGTAGAACCTTGGAACCTTGGAACCTTGGAACCTCCATCTCCCCTTCAAAGGGAACGGCAAAATCAGGCACAGGATTGACTGTAGACGCGTCAGAGTTCTACGTGCTGGGTTCAGCTTTCCAAAACTAGAGGACCAAAGTATTTATTCATAGTATATGTCCCGTGTGCGCTCCATCTCAACAAGCAGCAGCACCACTTGATGCACTATCTAGTCTCGATGCCGATCCGTAACGCAACGCAACGCACGGACGAGCCCGCCACCCAGTTGCTGCTCCAGGCCATTCAGTCTTTCTCTTTTCAATCAATCACCAACACGCTCCGAGGGCTCCTAAACTCTGAGATTTCTTCCCCGTAAGCTTGTCAACGGGCGATTTCTCCAAGCACTCCTCCTTGATGATACTATAAACTTGCCGACAATTCTGCCCTGCAATCTGGCGCTCTAGAGGTCCCCATTCACTTGAATGGATTCCAGTGCAAACATGATGTAAAAGGTGACGAAAACTGAAAAAAAAAAAAGCCAAGCACACAGCTAAAATGTGGCAAAGGGAGAATGAACCGAGTAAAGAAATAAAATAAATGTTGAACAAAAGAGTAAAAACCTGCCGCCTGTACTCCTTTGTCCGCTCTACATGACTTTTAACGTGCCGCCGCTTCCATTTTGTGAAATTCAAGGCGGGGCTTTACATGACTTCTCTATTCCTTCATTGTAACTTGAGATAATTAAAAAAAAGACAGGTGTAAAATGTGCGGTAAGTGTAGGGTGAACGGGGAAAGGGGGGTCTGTTTGGTGAACTGGATGATGATGGACGATGAGGGAAGGGGAGGGGGAGGGGGAGGGAGGACTGAGCCAGACGCCGTAGAGGTGTCCATGCCGGACAAAGGGGGCGGGAAAGGGGCTATGTGCATCATGACGGTGTTGTGAAATAAGGGTGTCTATATACAAGTGAAGCGTCGTGGAATTCGTTCGGGGTATGATGTGTTGCGTCATTCGGGAAATAATGGCGTTGGTGTCCTTGCCATTAGCTGGCGTAAACTCGTCGACTCAATCTACTCAAGTCATTCAGACTGGGTGGTGGCATTGAGCGGGGACATGGCGTCAAGTCATGCATCGTTGGTCCGCAATGCAAAGCTGGGTTGGCTTCCGTTCACCAAGTCACACAGCTTGGCACCCTAGGACATGACGTTAGTTGTGCCGCCAACCTGACGCTTGACCTGCTCTCGCGCCCAGCGAGCAGTCTCAATGGTCCGCGATGAAAAATCACGGTTAGTCTTTGTCTCTTTGATCATGGCAGTCAACCAATCCTGTCGGAAAGCGTCAATCAACTCGCCGTTGGGGTAGGCCTCAGCAAGGTCACTATTGGCGAGACATTAGTTACTGCATGCATACAAAGCATGGTTCCACTGTAAACGGATGATTGAACGTACCCAATGACACCCATGCTAGCACGCATGAGCGACTCGCTGCGAATGGTATCATTGGCAATCTGTGCGAGAAGGTTGAAGATGGCCGGCACATATTGCTGAAGAGCTTGGGCTAAACCATTATAAACAAGGTCAGTCAACAAACAGACACACAAGGATCTGATAAAAATTCCGCCAGGTCATCAAAAGTCCTGTTGCTGGGAGAACTTACTCTTGTTGCTCGCCTTCATGGCTCCAATAATGCCACCCCAAGCATCCATGATACCCTCGCGGAGAGAGATGACATAGTCAACCATCTCGATAGGGCCGTCCGGCGTGGCAGTGACAGTCGAAGCCTGCTCCAAAACTTGTGCCACAACAGACAGATATGTTTCAAAATGCCCGGCAATGGCACCAGCAATGTCACCAAAGCACTGCAGAATAGCAGGCTTGAATTGGTTCGATAGGGCAGGGCTCTGTTTCTGGTTAGTGTTTGGTCACACTAAATCTGCTGCATCAGCTAATCGAGGGTACATACTCTCAAGTTGTTAAGCAAGTAGTTCATGAAGTTGTCGCAGAATGGCTGGCTGCGCTCGCCCATGGAGCGGGTGATGTCGCTGACCAGGCCAATAGCCATTGAGCAGAGACTAGGCTCTTCCTGATTCCCAAGAGCATTGTAAAGGAAGGGAGAGAAGGCCTCCATGTATTTGCCGAAATCTTCCTCCATAGCAGTGGACAAGGCAGAGATGGTGCCAAAGACAGCTTCAGGAACGCTCGACTTGCCGCTGACACTGTTAAGGATCTGAAGCAGTGCTTGCATAATGCGGTCCCCCTGGGAGATGACATCCTTGTCCAGCCTGGCAATGATGGCCTGCAAAACAGTACACAAGCTGTTCTGCATTTCTTCAAGCGTGATCTTGTCCTCAACGCTGACAACCTGAGCCTGGAGTGGCACCGTCTCCTCGAGGCGCTTTATGACGACGTCTGAAAGAGAAGCGATGGCCTGCAAACTCTCTGCAGCCGAGTTCTGGACAAACACGTTGAGCACCTCATAGGCGGCGGTGCGCACTGACGTCTCGGCATCTTGCCTTGCGGTGACATCGAGCAAAGTGCTGACAGCCTGGTTAAAGTGAGGGGTGAGATGGTTCGAGGTTGCGCCAAATTCACCGGCAAATCGCTCAGCCAGGTTCATCAGGGCCCAGCAGCAGGAGGGAGCCATCTTGGCGTTGCTCAATAGACCCTTGAACAGTGACTCGATGAGAGTCGGGAGGTGCTGAGCAGGGTCAATGGCTTCGGCACATGCGTATGTGACGCGTCCTAGGGTGAAGGCGGTCGAATCCTTCACCTGAAGGTTCTGGTCGTCCATCATGTTGATGAGGATGGGAAGAGCCTGCTTGACAATGGGGTCCAGGACCTTCTCATCGGGTCCCTCCATGATGGCGCCGAAAGCCGAAACGGCAGCGTCACGGAAGTGCCAATCGTCGGACCGCAGATTGGCCTCGACGAACTGTAGCACCGGAGCGATGATGGTAGCACCAACAGCCTGAGAGTAGAGCTGCAAGCACTGATAGGCAGCCCGAGAGATGTTGTACTCGTCGTCAGCGGCGTCCTCATCCTGCTTCGTGAGAAGGTTCAATAGCACGGGCACGACCTCGTTAGCCGCAACGCGTGCAAAGTTGTAGAATGGGCGCATCTGATCGTGGCTCTCGACCTGCGCGTTATCGTCTTCAATCGAGAATTCCTCCTCGCAGACGGTGCTCCAGAATTCGACGGCCAATTTGGCAACATCCTCGTCCTCAGATTTCATACCGAGGATGGTGAGGCCAAAGAGCGCCTTCTCCATGTAGAATCGCATGTTATCATAGTACAAGGCCATGATTCTGTTCAAGCAGCCAAAAGCGCCTTGTTGGATGCGTGAGTCCTCGGCCTGAGTAGCTTCGCAGACGACCTGCATGATGTAGTTGCGCTCCCCCTCATGCTTGAAGTTGCTGCTTACAAACTCCAATGAGTCGCCAAGAGCAGTAATGGCGGCCAATCTGACTTCATTGTTGGTCTCCTCTTTTCTGGCGCCCTGAACGACAGCAGTCAAGATGGCGTTGGAGTGAGAAATGAGTGCGATACGGAGTTCTGAGTCGGAGCTCTCGCAGATGTAGCCGATGGCGGTTAGCGAAGCCTGCTTTTGGTGGTCGGCGCCGTCCGTAACGTTCTTGACCAAAAAGGGCATCAGGTCGGTCCATTGGTTGCGAGGCAGCTCAATGGCGGCGATGGATGAGATAACCTGAGCAGCAGCATTGCCAGCTTGTGTGTTGTTTGAAGACAGGGTCTGTAGAGTGAGCTGCTTGACGCGTGTTTTCGTGTCGTCGTCCGTTTGTTGTAGCCATTTGGTCTGAAGCTTTTGCAGACGAGCGAAGTCGCGGGCTGTGAAAGCGTTCTTCAGGGCCAAACCGGCTGCCACTCGAATGGAGCCATCTGCTTGTTCGTTGGCAAGCTCTTGCACCAAAGTTGCCAGGTACAGCGGCTGTTTAGAAACACGAGCAGTTAGCGGGGCGGCAAAGAAGACAGAGAAAGGGGGTCGATGGAGGGTTCAAGAATAGGGGAAGAGGAGGGCAAATGATGGGGAAGCTGTTGGGAGGAGAAGCCCGCCCAAGGCCACTTACGAAATTACTCTCCGCGGCTTGGTTAAGTTGCTGTTCGGCGGCATTTCGCAGATTCGCGTCTGTGAAGGAAACACACGAGTTAACCACAGTCGTTAGATATTTTGCAAATTTTCTTTCGGCGCTTGCAAACTCCCAGAAGAGAAGAGGCGGTGGCCCATGCATAGCACAGGGTGGTCCAGCAAAGCGTTATGACGACGCCCTCGCAACTGGAAGAGAAGCGAGGGGCTCGCGTCGACCAAGGAGCCAAGGAGCCAAGGAGCCAGCATAGGATAAGCTACTTACCCGGAGACAGCGAGTTGGCGAGCACCTGATTGATTTCCGAGCTCGACATGGTTGCAGATCGCAAGACGTCTTGTCATGCGGCTTTCAGTGATGTTGGGATGGGAGAATGTTTCGCAAGAAAGCCAAAAGCTGACAGGAGGCGCACGTGTGAATAGGCAAAGGCGGAGACCCCAAGCAGAGCGGGTGGGGGGTTCCCTTTTTTTTTTTTTCCTTGTTGTGGATGAGTTGTGGTGAATGGCACCGCCGTGGACAAAAACGAGGTTCGCTTTTTTTTTTTTTTTTCCGGCGAGGCAACGGGAATCCGATGACAGTGCAGGACGGCAGACGGGCAGGGCAGTGTGGGCAGCGGGCAACGGGCAACGGGCAGCGGGGACGGAAGTCGGTGTCACTCCAGCGAGCGAATGCTGCTGTAGCCTTGGAGGAAGAAGAGAAGGGACGACGAAGAAGGGGGCGGATATCCCAAGCCTACCACTCACTGATAACAGTAGCA
The DNA here is from genome assembly GCA_001008035.1 of Atkinsonella texensis. Taxonomy (NCBI): domain Eukaryota; kingdom Fungi; phylum Ascomycota; class Sordariomycetes; order Hypocreales; family Clavicipitaceae; genus Atkinsonella; species Atkinsonella texensis. The sequence continues at coordinate 362,847 of KQ061690.1, forward strand.
CTCCTTTCCCTGCTCTACTATTCAGTGTTGCAGAAAAGAGAACGTGTGGTCGAATAGGAGAGCAGCAGCAAAGAGATGGAGGTTGAGAGTTGTGGAAGGTGGTGGAATAGGACTAGTCGACATGCCAGTAGTCCGGAACACCAGGTGTCCATGTTCAATGTTGGTTTATTAATGTCAACGTCTGGTTGTCTGGTCCTCAAAGGGGGGGAGCGGCGGCGTACAGGGGTGCTAAGCAGCTATGTACACCCACTGTAGGTACCGACATACAGTGGGTGTAGGCATCTGTGCAGACGCTGAGGGCAAGTTTTTCAGTGTTCCATGTCAATATTCGAACAGGCGCCTTGTCCAATGCCACTGATTCACTGAACAAACGCGCGTCGTCGTTATGCTCTCCACAACATAGGCGTAGGGCAACACAAATCTGCCATCGACTCTGCGCGCCCAGCTGGACCTGTATCATCTTCTCAGGAACCGTACCTCGAGCATCCGTTGATGTGGTGGTCGAGAACCATGGCGACTGCAGTAATCCGGAATATCCAGTTATTATCCCGTCATTCCGTGCAGTCAGTCAGTCAGTCAGTCCTCAGGGAACGCACCTTGCATAGACCGACGGCAGTCGGTGCCCCTCGCCGCCCGGCAGGGCATGTCTGATGGGAGCACGCAGGCGGCCTGCCTTGCTCACAGTGCCTGACAGAAATACCAATAGCAAATATTATATGTTATACAGTGTGTGGTATAGAGAGGTATTGAGCGCCCCGATGTACCACAGCCGCACTAGCCCTGTTGGGAATAGCAGCACAAATTCGCAGAAGCTGTTAAATTCGCTACAAAAATCTTGGAAGAATATATTGAATATCAAATATTCAATATGGATTCTGGCTGACCTGCACTAGTTCTGTCCGAAGGAGGTTAGGACTAGGGTCAAGTATTGGGGTCTACCTACTGTACCTAGTGGTCTGGTAGCATGTACAGTATATTACCCCGTATATTTTATATATATTTCGAGGTACCTCAATCGGCGGGAGGCGGCCAAGCAAGAGGGCATCTGCAAGCCCAAGCCCCTTGCACCGAACCCGCTCGTTTTGCGTCCTGCAGCGAACCTGCTTAGGCGGTGACCAAGCTCAGCCGGCACAGAGACTTGCACGGCATTATGACGTTTTTCTCAAATTGTCAGTCTCATCGCTCATCAGCCGGCCTCGCGTCCCTTCTTGACTGTCTCTATGCCTACCGCGGCACGTTACGATACAGAGGCAACTACGCATGCAAAGCACCCAACAAAATGCTTCGGTCGAAAGGACTACGAAGAGTGTGTGAAAAAAAGACCATGTTCACACTGTATTGTCTGGGTTACGGTGAGTTTGGTACCAAGGTACATACTTTCCACCGCCCCCTCGGCTGGCACCGCACGGCTGCCTGGCCAATCATGGCCCCCCCCTAATGTGGGAACGATGCCTATCTAATGCCGGCTCGTATGTACTGTACGTATGTACTGTACGTATCACGGGCGCGTGACACTTGCTGGCCGGGCCCCCTTTTCATCTTGTAATCCGTAAGGAGGGGGTGAAGCCGCACCACTGTTTAATAAGTCTTGTTTGTACCTAAAGTGCCATATGCCCGCTGTTTTCGAAACGCATAATTCCGCCCCTGCACGGAGCCACTCCGCGTCATTTTGTTTTATTTTTGTTTTTCGGTTTCTTTCTTTCTTCCATTGTTTACTTGGGATGGGGCTCTCTTTATTTTCGTGATTCAACTGCGCCCCCCCCACAGCCTCCACGGCAACCAGAATTCACCAGGGGAGCAGAAAAAATGCCAGAGACGCACCAGCTTCTTCTTCTTCGTCAGTGCCAGTAAATAAAAATTCCATCGCCTGAGCCCTGTGCGGTGGGGTATCCTGGTCTCGGGCAAGGCCACGGGCCGTTTTGCAGGGGATTGGCATACCAAATCATGTTTCTATAATTTCAAATAGACGGTAGAATCTCTACTTTTATAATTTCGAATCCAATAGAGAGTACATTGGTCTGAAAACCCCTTAATGTAAGCACCATTCATTGTTCATAACGCCGGGCTAAATAAGTGCCCACTTATCGACAACTCAAAAAGATGGCCCTGGGCACACGCCATGCAGAAGCCGATATGTCGCACAAGAAAAGAACAAAGGTGTTGAAAGAAAACACAGATTAAAAGAGTTGAACTGCGCCGCTCTTCAGTCTGTAGTCTGCTGTTCACCATCACATCTACAACTGTCCGGGTGCCCTCTTGGTCTCATACAAGCTGTCACCAAGGAAGTTCCCTCATTTCGTCGAGTTGCTTGCTGATAAGGTATCCGGGGTAGGTAATCATGCACGCAAAGCCACCAATGCTCCTTGGCACCGAGACAATACGGTCAAATTGGTCGCCAGCAGTCGGCGGATGATTATCTTTGCAGCCCCGAAATGCCAAGTATGTTCACCAGGAGTCACAGTAGTGCAAGAGTCCTCGATATTCCATCCTGAATATACACACTGCGTCGATATATGAAAACCACATCCACATAGCAATAATTTCCATTCGCTTTGCAACAGCGCCTTGCCAACGGCTTCTCGCCAACACCATTTGCTTCCGAGACAGAAAACCCCTCTACATCGCACTAGCCAGAGCCTCCAGGGCGCCCACAACGCTTGAGCCATTGGCCTTGTCCTGGTTTATCTCGAGGACTACCCCGTCGCCGTCGTCAACAGGCTCGGGGACGAACGAATTGCCGGGATGGTCGGCGGCGAACTAGAAGTGATCAGTTAGTCGTTCATGCTCTTCATCTCCAACTGTCCCGTAGTAAAAACCCACATTACTCGCAGCACTCAGCAGAGCAATCAGAGAGCTCTGTACCACATCCTCGTGGATACCGACGCCCCAAATCGCTTCATTGCTGCCGGCGGCCGTGCATTCTATGTACGTCGCGGCTTTGACATCCCTTCCCTTGCCGATGGCGTGTTCTTTGTAGTCCTGAACGTCCAAGTTAACGCCCACGCTCCTCAGGGCATTGGCCAAACTGGAGATGGGACCATTGCCACGCCCACGCAGCTTATACTCCTTACCATCAAATAAAACCACTCCGTCGAACACGCGCTTGAGGTCTTTGGTGTCTTGGGTCTTGCCCTGTTCCGGAGGAACAGGCGACTTGGATCGGTCTGGCATAATGGTGTAGTCGACGATGTTGAAGTGAGGATTTGACTTGAGGAAGTAAGTCTCTTCGAACAAGTCGGTAATCTCGTGTGCGCGAAGCTCTCTCCCCAGTCCGTTCGTCTTTTTCTGAACAACCTTGGAGAAGGCAACCTGCAGACCACGAGGGAGATCCAAAGAGAGCTTTCGTAGAACGATCCATGCCGCGCCGCCCTTTCCGCTCTGCGAGTTGACGCGGATGATAGCTTCGTATGTGCGGCCGATGTCTTGAGGGTCCAGCGGGAGGTAGGGTATCTCCCATTGGTCGTCGTAAGCAGCGTTCGCCGCCGCGCGGACTTGGAATCCCTTCTTGATCGCGTCCTGATGGCTGCCGCTGAATGCTGACATGGTCAAGGAGCCAGCATATGGCGAGCGTTCCGGGACGGGAATCTTGTTGCATATCTCTACAGTCTCAATGACCCGATTCATGTCGGAAAAGTCGACATTTGGATGGATACCCTGCGTGTAAAGGTTTAGAGCCAGAGATACCAAATCCACATTTCCAGTGCGCTCGCCGCTGCAAAGCAGACAACCTGAGGGTGGTCAATACAGAATTCTGGTGGCAATGGTCGGTGAGTGTGTGCTCTGCCTTACCCTCTATGCGATCTGCGCCAGCCATCTGGCCCAACTCCGATGCTGCTATTGCGGTCCCGCGGTCGTTGTGCGTATGGAGAGAGACACAGACCTTCTCGCGTTCGGTGATGTTGCGGCAGAAATACTCGACCTGGTCGGCGAAGACGTTGGGCGTGGCCATCTCTACGGTGGCGGGCAAGTTGAATATGATAGGGTTCTCTTCCGAGGGCTCCCAGGCAGCCTTGACAGCCTCGCAGACCTGAACCGCGAAGTCGGGTTCCGTGTCGGAAAAGGTCTCGGGGCTGAATTCGAAGGCCCAGTCGGTGTCTTCCTGTGACGGATCGTCCTTTGTCAAGGCACGAACGAGCTTGGTGCAGCGAACGGCCGTCTCTATGGCCGCCTCCTTGGAGTGATTAAAGACAATTCGGCGGAAGCATTCGCTGGTGGCCAAGTAGATGTGCACGATGGCCTTTTTGGCACCCTTCAGGGACTCGACGGTCCTTCTGATGAGTTCCTCGCGGCATGGGGACAGAACTTGCAGGTAGACATCATCAGGCACAGCGCCAGGCGTTTCAATGAGCTGTCGAGTAAAGGCGAAGTCGGTGTCCGAGGCGGAGGGGAAAGAGACTTCGATTTCTTTATAGCCAATATCAACGAGCAACTTGAAGAATTTCCATTTCTCCTCGACCGACTTGTAGATTTTGTTAGCATGCTGGCTTTCCCTTCTTGGCACGGGCCACCCGGCTGTGTAACGGTCGTGAAACAGTGGTCTGAATATCGACATACCATGGGGTCGACCAGACTTTGGTTGCCATCCCGCAGGTCAGTAGCCAGCCATCGGGGCGGTTTGTCAATGGTCTTGTTAGGCCATTGGCGATCGGGCAGACGAATAGGTTGGAATTTCTTGTATTTCTTCCACGGCTCCGCGAGCCTACATGGTCGAAGTTCTTAGATTACTCATTGACCCCCGAGGAAGAGATAGAACGCGGTAGCCAGGGCACTTACATGGGCATTTTGGCGAAGAGCTGGGGATGCAATCGCGGGGAAGTTTTGTGTGGGCGTCTCGCAGTCACGGAGGGGCAGGCCGTAAATTGTCGTCAAAGGTAAGGGGGGGGGGGCACACGGGCAGCAGCAGCAGAAGTTGGTTTCTCTCGGCGGTCAACTGGTCGGATTGGAATAGGAACCCCAGCACATGTGAAAATCCCGAAACAATGCAGTGAGACGGCAGATCAAAACGGCCACTTTCACGAAACAAGGTCTGAGTGTGGCCAAGAGAAAACTTGGACGAGAATGCCACAGTGGGTGAAGAGAGGAAAGGGACGGCGGAGGCTGGACCGGTGTGAACGGGACATTGAGTGGGCGGCAGTGTGGCCGTCAAGATGCAATCGCACACAGTATTCCCCTTCCTCTCTGAAGTCTCACAGCCCTTGCAAAATCCGCGAAATATTTAGTGTCTTGTCGCGTAATTCCCTGCGGACTGAGCCGGTTTCGGCCCTGGTGCTCCACAGACATCATGGCGCGGGGCAGAACCATAATTAGCTTCAATGTTGCCCTATAGTCCCTAGTTTGTTACTGTTTACCCTACAGGGTACTCGCGGTGTTGATTAAAAAAATTGCTGGATTGATAAATGAACAAAGCTAACCGTCGAATGCTGTCTCAGACGATTTCTACACTTGCCTAAGAGGCCAATTCACATGACGTCGGTCCCGCTCTAGAATCATGTTATTTATATCTTCATGCCATTGAGTTCATAATCATAAATGTCATTATCCAAGCCTATCCGAATCCAGATCACGACATACATGTCCTCCTCTTCCACATCATCCATAGCATCCCGCACATCTCCGTCAGTGGAAATCGTAAGAAAACCACCGCCAGCCACGAAACGGCCTCAAGCAAAGCTGAGCCACATTCACCGTATGTACCCTCTTGACGGGCCCCGACTATCATACACAACCTCCCTCTCCCTCACCCTCTCATCATCCCATTCATAGTCGTAGTCGCGACGGTGTGGCCGGCGATCGTAATAGTGGCGACCAGACCGTCGGTGCCAATCATCCATGTACTCCTTTTCCCACTCCATCTCCTTGTATCGACGGCGGTGTCGTCGTATGCGGGCCGTCAACTCTGTGAGTTGAAGAACCTCGTCCTGTGTCGAAAAAACATCAGCTGTGTCGCTCCAAGATATGCTCTACTTTCCAAACCATTTCATTTCTTCAGGAAAAAAAAACTAAAAAAAACTCACGTATTTCAGATAGTCCATGATGTAGAAGAACCACTTTGTCTCCTCATATCTGTAGCCCATCTCCTCGATTGCTTCTCGGCAGACCAAGTCCTTGGTGATTTCCGTCCACATTTCTCTGCTAGACGGATAGGCAGGCGGGGCGGCAGTCCGCGTCGCACGGCGCTCGATATCAACGTCTACGTCAATCTCACGTTCACGGTCATAGACCGTGACTGACGTGTAATCTCGACCGTTCCCTGTAGCGGGCGTTGGAGAGGATGCCCTCATGGGTACCATGGCGCCGTCTCTCTCCGGAATGAACGTTGTCCTTCTCACGCCACTGTACTTGGACCAATTGGTTTCGGTACTTGCTCCACCGACACCATCCATGCGAACCCTCTCTGTGCCTGGAGGAACGTCAACAATGGTCCAGTCTTTGGTAACACCATGGTATGCTTCGCCCATGCGACCTCGGGAGTCGATTGTCCCTGTGATATACTCTGCTTCTTCGTCTGCAGGCGAAGAAATAGGTGCTGCGGAGTGAGAGCGCCGGTGTGACGATCTGCTACGGTCATGCATGCGGAGACGATCCATATCCCTGCGAAGAACGACTTCGTCATCGTGGTAGTGGGATCGACGTTCACGCGATGGTGACCGGTGACGAGATGTTGAACGGCGAATATCGACGTCTACCTCTGTGCGATTCTTAGATAATGCGATGTCGATGTCGGTTTCGCGATCGCGGGTTCGAGTACGCGAGCGTGATCGGAGGGCAGGGGGGGGAGAAGGAGCCTTTGCTCGAATGAGGCCTTGGAGAATACTTAGTCATGTCCTCCATCTTCACCGGCTTATGAGGTGCCATTCCTGAAATCAACTTTTACTTACCATGGTCGATGTCAGTATAGTGTGTAATAACCTCCCGCTCAATGACCGGTCCACGTATAAAGGTTGGTGGCGGCGGCGGCGACGGTGAAGGAGTTGGCTCTCTTTCCTTTTCCCTCTCGACAATCCTTGTGTGAATGCGTTCCCTCACAGGCGAAGGGCTTCTCCTTATTCGCTCCACGAATCGAACCGACTGTGGAGACGGCGACCTCCTCCTCACCACTGAAGGGCTCCTGACCCTCTCTCGTTCTCTCTCGACAATCCTCGTGCGTGAACGTTCACGTTCACGATCATGGTCATGATGATGAGGAGATTCACTTCTTGGCCTGCCAATTATGCGAACAGGGCTAGGACTTCTCGCACGTCGATCCCAAGTCTCTACATCGCGCTTCCGTATAACCATGGGCCCACCCTCTGTGCGTCGCATATCTTCTCGTAAAAACGACGGTGCTGACTCTCGCTCGCGAGTACGCAGAGGTGGACTCCTCGTCACAACTCTCGTTTTGCGGAGATCGCCATTGTCGAAGCGAGGTTCAGATCGACGAGGAGCGCCGTAAAAATCCCGCTCCTCGAATTCTGTCATCCGAGCACCACGTTGGGACATGGTGGCTGAATAAGATATTTCTCAACTTTGGAGAATAAAATTTCTCTTGTTGGTCGCAAGTTGTTCCTCTTTCTACCGCAAACAAAGTGAGGGGTTGGACCACCACGGGGCCGTAGCATGTAATATCGCGAAAGGAACTTGCCGCAATGATGACGGAGGAAGCAAGAGAGTGATATCGAAAGCCAAGTATTTGCAGGCTGAAGAGGTCTTGGAGAAAGAGACAAAAGCCAGAAAGAGGGAAAGGCGAATCCAAGCAAGGAAAACAAACGTCACAAACAGTCTATGGCAAGTCTGGTCGCCTTCCTTTCGTAACGGCACCCGACGTCAACTCGCCACTTAGTCTGTCAGCAACAAGCAGGCCCCTCGCAGGAATCGTCGACAAATTCTTTTACTTCGGCACTCTCTCACAGCAGAGCCCTGACTCAAGAATTAGGCAAAGTTGTGCGCGGGAACGAGCGCGTCTTGGGTCAGAGTACTCAGAGATTGGGTAGCTACCACAGCAGCCCGCCGAAGATGAAGCCCGGTCGAAGCCAGAACAGCCCCAAGCCGCAGCACAGCGGGGTGGCGTGGCGTGGAACCAAGTTGGCGGGCGGATTAGTGGCAAACGGGCAGCAAAGCGGATCGGGACGGCCCAACGCACAGTGTTGAATATATGCCCAGCCCGATGATGGATGGTTGGAGAGGGCAGCCGGACAGACAGGTTCACCGGTGCGCTTGAGACGCGAAAAAACTCAACAGTGGCACCCAGGAAGGAGCAAGATGAGATGGAGAAGGGGAGGAGGGGAAGGAAAGACTGGCGGCTGATGGCAAAGGTTCTGGGCGAACATGGGTACATAAATGACGACAAAGCAGCTGAAGGGGGCCCACGTATGTACAATGTACAATGTACAACAGCCCCCAGACGACGACTCCCATTCACCTCTCCCCTTTTGAGTGTTCCAAGGCAACGACCGGCGGGGTTGAGCGGTACTTTGATTTACGTGCGAACCCAACTTAGGTACCTAATGAAAGAAGTCGTAGCAAGTTTTCGGATGTACAAAGATACAAACACGTACTTGGACTCACGGTCACGCACCACAGCTATCGTAGGTATGACCGAGGTATCGGAAGCGGGGTGGGTCCCGTGGCCTGCCTTTGAGCACGCAAAAGGTAAAAGGTTCAACGAGCAATGAGCAATGAGCAATGAGCAATGAGCGAAATAATGAAATAATATCTTTTTATTGTTTTGAAAAGTGAAAGTAACCCTTCTTGCCCTTCAACCCGCTAAGCAGTCGAAGGTATTGGGCACGAAAGGCAGATGGGCGGGGTGTCTCTGCTTTCGTCAGTCGGCTGTGTCGCATGAACACATCCTCCGTCTTTTTCCAGATATCCTCAGATTACATACGACGCATTTGCTCTTCGTGATCCACACCTGGAATTCACAAATGCGCGTGGGATAAAGCGGTCTCAATTTGCTCGCCGCGTAATAGCATGCTTGGCCAATGGTCAGCCTGCCTCTTCTCACGCCAATAGCGTAAGCATGGCGTGGCCGTGGAGATGGCACACAAACGCAGTCCATCTTCACGACAATTTGACGCAATTGCGGAGCACTAATATCACAAATGCTTCGTTTGCTTTCACGCATCCCACATCCCACATTCCGCTTCCCGCTTCCCGCTTCCCGCTTCACGCTTTCCAAACCCACCTGGGACGGTATCCTCGGGCGCATTTCTCTCTGTCGCTGGCGGCCTCCAACTTATCTGCCGGGTTATGGCGGAGAAAGCCATCACGGGCCACTCCGCCCGCCTGACCACTTGACCTGATGGAAGTAATTAGGTGGTGCTGACAGGACGCAGCCTGACAGCCCATCATATCACATCACATGTTGCATGGTTCTGATTAAGGCATGGCACGGCGTGTGGGAGCCCGCGCGCCCCACGGATTAACCTTAATCCGAGCCGGGAATGAGGACAGCTAGACAAACGCCCTTCCCCAGCCATCGTCGTCTTCTCGTACAACACCTGCCTATCGACCGCCCCGACGAACAACATCCATCATGTCCGACCAGATTCAGGAGCTCGTGGATACGCCTAGCCAATTCTTAAAGGATAGTGTTCAGTTTATGAATAAGTGCCAGAAGCGTACGAACACCTTTGCTTCTAAATAGCACGCAATCCCCTCGGCAAATCGCAAACTAATCCCTTTCACTTCGCAGCCGACCAGAAGGAGTTTACCAAAATCTGCCAGGCTGTTGGTACCGGATTCGTTATTATGGGTGTGGTCGGTTATGTGGTGAAGCTGAGTACGCCAAGACGCGAGATCCTTTCTCACTGTACGTGACTAACCAGTCCTTGCAGTCCATATTCCTATCAACCAGATCCTCGTAGGAGGCGCGTAAGCGGTACATGACGCATTTCATAAAATCATAGGCGGCTGCATCATATGCCAAGGCAAGAGCATACTAGCCTGCACTTTTCGGAAAGAACATATAGAGCATTAGGTTCTGGGACAGCATGTACTATAAGTTGGACAAGCGCGTACCATTGTGATTCTAGCAATATAGTGATACAGTGCCCTGAAGCCGTGTCTTGATATAGCGACATTGTGGTTGAAATGTGAGAGTACCAGGTTGGGAATCTGGAGCTTGGCTGACAACGACTTTCGACTTTCGACTAGTTACTTGCAGATGCAGATACAGATAGGCTTGAAGATTAGGAGTGAAAGAGCAGGCTGGTCAGCTTATTCGATGTCCACCCGTTCTCTGCCTTTGGCCGTTGGACCAGTGGATTTCCCCTTCACCTACCCTCTATTTTCTCTCTTATCAGTGTGAGATATTACGTTGAGACAGCTTCGCCATTAGCAAGCTACCCTTGGCTCCAAACTGCATTGTCTGTTGGTGGCAGATCTGGGCGACTGACGGCAACGACTTGTACGGAGGACAATCGAGCGTGACTGGGCGTCAATGGAACGCAGAAATTGGCAGTCTATTACCGGCGATGATGGAAGTGTTCAAGACCACGTGCATTTTATTCACGTTGATGATCTTGGGTTAGACAAGGATGGGCCCCGGTACCTGCGGCTGCCCAAGCGCCTTGATATGGCGACCCATTGGCCATCATTTACGGGATACACATGGCGAACCATCTTCGGGTGATGGATGTATATGTATTCCTGCTTGACTGCTGTCATCGCCACACGCAGGGCTCAACATTCACCATGTTGAAATATAGCGATTGGCCATGTGTATGACTTGTGCCATCCATGATTTGGTGCCTGAATAAGAAAGCTCGAGAGGCATCCGGTACGCATTAGGAGTATTGATACTATCACAGCGTTGCACATATATAATAGAGTCTACCAGCATACATAAGGTGATGATTGATTCCGTATCGCCAGCCATTTCATACAGGACCCATGGCCACTGTTCGGACAGTGTGACCACAGTTGGATGCTGTCACACCAAGCATATTATTTGCCTATTGCTTGGAACTACGGGAAAATGTTAAGAGATTTGCTTAGAAACATATGCCTGCTACTATCCGACAGACTGCACTCTGGTTCGTAGAACCAACCATTGATTGAGTTTGAGCTTCACGAAGTACAAGGCTGGAGATCATGTCGAGGTGGAGCCCCACCACTAGCGACATCATTGGTCCACCCCACTGCTTGCTTCACGAGGCTGACCCGCTCAAGCATGGACATACCGTCCTCCAGCCACTCGCGCCAACCATTATCTTCGCCAACATTCAGAAGCACAAGCCAATTGACATGCGCAGAAGCTAATGGCCTGATTCAGTTGACGCGAAACCAGTAATGGCTACTGTGGAAGGTCCGCCGCTGTCCTTGCGGCCCTTCCCCGTCGCTGACAAGGCGCCAAGGAACCTGGCCGACTTCATCGCGCGCGTCAACACACAACCAGGTGGTTTCCGAGCTGTGACAGAAGACAAGCTGCGAGATGAAATCAAGTCAAGAGACATCGCTGGAGGGGGAGAGTCAGATCCAGATGATGTGGACATGTCCGACGCCGGCAACGACGATGACCTGGCCAAAGACCCCAGCGTTGCGCGGATAGAGGTGCTCAAGAACATCGAGTATGTGCCATTCGCGAGGAAGATCGCCACGTGCATGGAATCTGACGTTCTGTGCGCAGGATTGCCAGCAACACCGCCATGCTGACGCTCGATTCTCTGTCCCTCCTTCTCTCCAAGCAGAGTCCAACACAGGCTGGCTTGACCCTGTCTCAGCAGCTGCGAGAGATGGTTGGCATCGGAACCCTAGGCGCCGACAAGCTAGACGAGCCAACGATAAAACCGAACAAGGCAAAGTACGAGGAAGAAGCGGCGCTCGGCTGGACTCTGATGCAGATCGACCAGGCAAGAGATGCCGCCGAGGAGGCCGGGGCGTTTCTGCGAAGGGAGGTCCAGGCCGAGAGCAAATACTGGGAAGACGTCGTTGCTGTGAAAACGTCGGGCTGGGCTATCTGCAGGGTTCCTCATGCACGGCATACTCTAGGCGTGAAATTCGGCTTCTCGGAAGGTAAGTCACTGCGACCGGTCCTGGCGAGGTCGGTCGATGTCACCAGCTGACTTGCGTCCCAGCCGCTGCGGAATTCAAGAACAACGGTCTTGCCCCGATGAACAGAGGGGATGGCGGCTCCGTAGAGCTAGATCTAGGCAGGCTGGGGGGCGTGTCGGAAGGAATCGTAGTCACATACGAGAAGGACGGCGAGATCGTTGGCCGATCCATACCTCGTCGAAGGACCCATGATTCCTCCCTCGAAGCCCGTGTGCTCGAGGCGCGAAACACAATCTTCTCCCAGGAGCTCTGGCACGAGTTGACACGCGAAGCCCGCACCCTAGCCGCCTACGACGTCAGGCCCGAAGGCCCCAGACTGACCTGCGCCATTGACGAGACCTCCAGACTCACGCTGGAACTACAACCACTCGAATCGTGCCCGGCCATGGACGGCTCACTACCACAAAATGGCATCGCAGAGACGGTATCTCTCTCCCTGCACATCCTGCTCAGCTATGCCCATCGATACAATGAGCTTATGAGGATCCGGCCTTCCCCACCTCACATCTCACGCACCCGCGGCCAGCAAGTCTACGCTCTGCTCCGTCCCGTAATCGCACGCATGGCCTCTGTCCGCAGCATCCAGACATGCACCGACTTCATCGGCCACCTGGCCAAGGCCCTCCGGCAAGCCGGATTGTCCTCCTCGTTCACGCTCAAGACCACCCCGTACTCTGTCCTCGATCCCGCATCCCAGGGGCCAAATCAGCCCGCTGGATCGCAGTCCCTCATCCGGAACACCCTCCAACCAATAGAGTACAACATCGACTTGACCATCATCCCCGACACATCACTTACTGTCCGCGGGCGAACGTTCCTGTTCCCCGTGACCACCACATTCTACCACGTCCTCCTACCATCGTCGTCCACCCTGCAGGGACTATGTGCTCCCTACACAGACGGATATACAGACACAAAAGGACTATTCGACTATCTACGCACAGCTACTTCCCGCGTTCTAACCCTGCACTTCCTCAATAAGCTATCCGCATCGCAACATACGTCCACGAGATGGGTACGAACAATACAGAACACCTCCATCCGCGAGGCCGCCGATGACGAGCACGAAATACAATTCTCCATTCAGGACTCGCCACCTGCGGTCGTAGTCTCCTGTGCAAACCCCGGAGGTGACGGCCGCGGCAGAAAGTCTTGGACTTGGACGACGCAAGGGGACAGCGAGCCGCAGAGCATGGAGACCATTGTTGCAACGGAAGCCAGCCAGTCTCGGTCTTAGGAGCAGCGTAGACTGGACATGCATGCCGTGCAACTTGCTGCAATGCGCACACGAGAGGCTGCTGTGCAGGAGTGGCTCTCTGATGTAATGGTGTATGGTCAGTCTCGGTTTTAGGAGGAGCAGGACGGACTGGAGATGCATGACGTGCCACTTGCTGAAATGCGCACACTGGATGCTGCTGTGCAGGAGTGGTATTCCGATGTAACGGTGTATGGCCAGTCTCGGTTTTAGGAGGAGCAGGACAGACTGGAGATGCATGACGTGCCACTTGCTGAAATGCGCATACGAGACGCTGCTGTACAGGAGTGGTTCTCTGAACTAACATCGTTTTTGACATTCATGGACTGGGACAGTAACGTTGATATATAATACCCGACACGACTGTAAGCAAAACGGGAAACGTGCATCATCACCACAAGTGTGTCTTCATACGTGATTTGGTGAACTGAGCTCAGTAGTCTAGTGAATTGAATAGCCCTGTCTCTCCCCATCCTGAAAAGCAAGCAACATTGTACGTCTCTCGCATCCTTAGCAAACGACCTGACGCCAGTGCCAAACCTCCCACCACGCCAGAGCTGTTTGTTTCTTTCGCTCAGTCACGAACGAGCGTTCCTCATACCAGTAAAACAAGGGCCGTAGCGCACCATGGCAGTGATAGTCTCACTGCCAGCATGATGATCGAACCCCCTCCAGTGCGAATTGCCGGAGACCAAGCTCCCTAGTTCGTGTTAAACAAGAACTTGAGCTCATTCACATTCAGCCTTCCAATCTTCATACTCTCCGTCTCATCGAGCGCAGCCTCCACAATCTCCTTCTTCTTATCCTGCAGCTGCACGATACGGTCCTCGACCGTCCTCTGCGTCAGGATTCGATAGACTTGCACTTCTCGCTGCTGCCCAATCCGGTACGTCCGGTCAATGGCCTGCATCTCGATGTAGGGATTCCAAAATGGATCCATGATGATGACGCGGTTCGCTGCCGTGAGATTGAGCCCCGCGTTACCGGCCCGTAGGGACACAAGCATCACTTTGATTTTGGGATTGTCGCGGAACGATTTGGCTGCGATGCTGCGCTCGTCGCCTGACATGCTGCCGTCGTAGCGGAGCGGTTTGTGGTCGAACTTCTCGTGCCACATTGCTACTTCGAGGAGGTCGAGTAGGAGCGTCCATTGGGAGAAAACAATGGTCTTGTCCCCTGTCTCGCCAATCTTGGTAAGGAGCTTCATGCATTCTGTGACTTTGGCAGCCGGCATCCATGTTTCGCGGAGAAAGTCCATGTATTTTCTGTGGGCATCTCTGTTCTTGACGGCCTCAAGTCGAAGACTTTTCAGCATGGAGGGTTTGACGTCCGACTTCTTTTGCTTGCCTTTTCCCTTGGTGTCTTTCTTCCTCTTCCTTCTCCTTTTCTTCTCACTCCTTTGCTTCCCTTGTTGCTGATTTTGCCCTTTCTGTTCGTGGCTTGGTGCTTCTGTTTTCACGACACCCAGATCGGCAGGCCTTTCAGCTCCGTTGTCATCGTCAGCATCGTCCTCCACGCCGTCAGGTACTATGAACCCCTTGAGATTGCCCTCATTATCGACCTCGTCATCCTCTTCGAACTCGGAATCTTCCTCTCCTGAGTCTGATTCATCACTCATACCGCCGGACCCGGGGTTACCAGGCCCCAGCTTCTCTGCCACCTCTGGCATGTGTACCTTCTTAAATGTGTCGTAAGTGAAGCATTTTCGTGGGTCAAATGTCCCTCGGCATACAGGGCACTTAGCCTTGTCGCTTTCATGGCCCTCGTGAATATTCTGTGAGATTGCGCCGTCCGTGACGCGAATCAAGCAGTCCTTGCAACTATCGTGTCCACAGGGTATGAAGAAACAAGGAGACTGGACAACATCATAGCAAATGGGACACTCGAAGTCTTCGAGTGCCTTGATTCTTTCCACAATTGTCTTATCCAGGTCCCTCACAAGCTGCTCCACATTTTCATGGCTTCCTACTCCCGTGCTGGCCGCATCGTCGACGTCCAGATTCAGATGAGGATGACAGCATGCCTGGCGAAGTCGGAGCAGCAGGACGAGGATGTTAGAATAGTTCTTCCCGATAGATCCCTCCCGGAGATACTTGCTGAAAAGAACCTGAGCCTTTTCTTCCAGTTGTTTGTAGAAGTCTCGCTCGTCCGTGCTCAGCTCGGCGTATACAATTTCCTCGGTCTTGGGCGGCAGTTGCAAGATAGGCCGTCCATCGAGCTGCGAGTCTTTCTTTCGACGCAGCATGACCGCCTTCAACAGGGCCCGCAACCTGTCCATGGCAACACTTCTAGGATCACCCCTCTGACCGAACAAGACACCAAAAGCCTTCAACAGTTGTCAGTTTAAATGTCACCAAGCGCAAAGAATATACAGTATTCCTACCTGTCGGAAGTGATCCCACGAATTGTAGGGTTTTATTCGAAGGAACTTGAGCAGGGAATAAAGTTCAAGAATGCCATTCATCATCGGAGTACCCGTCAGACACCATCTATAGTTGGATTTGAGACGGTGGCAAGCTTTTGCCGTCTTTGTGTTCCTGTTTTTGATGCATTGTGCCTCGTCCAATATGACTCGATGAAAGACCGCCTTACCTGGGTTCAGCAAGGGAAACTTCCTGGCGTACGCTCTGTCATTGAAGTCAATGTTCCTATCCTTGTTTTCTTCAATGAATTGCTCGAGTCTCGTTAATTCTTGAGCAATAGTGCCGTAAGTGGTAAGCACCACGTCGAACTTGAGAAGTTCTTCAGTAGTTGTCTTCTTACCATGATACACGAACACAGTCATTCTGTGATTTAGTTTCGTCTTCTTGGCAATCTCTTCCTCCCATTGGCGAATGAGTGATAGAGGGCCGATGATCAAGTTTGTCTAATATTATCAGCCAATCGAAATCTTCACGCATAGAACTAGCTTGTAACTTACCTTGGGATGTGATTTGGCCGGCTGGGCGAGCATGAGAGCTAGCGTAGAAATAGTCTTTCCCAATCCCATATCGTCGGCCAGGATGCCTCCCTTATTTGTACCCTCTTCCATTTTCTTCATCCACGTGAGTGCAACTCCTTGATGCCGGTAGAGGGGATACTTAAGTCCCTCCGGTCCAGCCTCTCTGTTATGCTCAGGGATCTCCAGGTCTGGTCGAATATTCTTGAGTAAGTCATCCAGCTCCTTTCCTGTGGCAGGCGAATCATAGTCATCGTAGAGAGTATGGCTTAAACGACTGTTGAGCGGGTTGCCGTACATGTCAACCCCATTGTTGAAATCATACATGCTAGTTTTGTCTATGATGCGAGACATGCTATTTGCACTGGCTCCCGCAAAATGTGCTGCGTGAGAGAAGTTCGAAACCGAAGCCGCAGCACTTTGATAACTCTTAGATGATATGGAATTCGATGCGTTCGATCGCAAGACAAACTGGTTATTCACAGGCTGTAAACCTTGTCTTGGGCTCTGTGAGGAGCCTGGGGATGTGTTTGAATTGGACCTGCACATTCCAAATGGCTCTGTTATGGCTAAATCCCAAGTTGAATCATATGCTCCAGGCATTGTGGGTTTGTGTGGCT
Source organism: Atkinsonella texensis (assembly GCA_001008035.1). Taxonomy (NCBI): domain Eukaryota; kingdom Fungi; phylum Ascomycota; class Sordariomycetes; order Hypocreales; family Clavicipitaceae; genus Atkinsonella; species Atkinsonella texensis. The sequence continues at coordinate 379,693 of KQ061690.1, forward strand.
CCATTGATGGAACTGATGGAACTGGAGATGCGTGGCAAGAGGCGGCAGCAAGGTTCCAGTTACTAATAGCAGGACCTCTAGTATTCAAACGCTGCGTTTCCATAATCCTGGAGAATGCAGATCGTGGGGCAGATTCTGCGTTCGAAGACGAGGGCACAACCAATGAGGGAGGCACTGACGACAGTTGACCTGAAAGCTGCATGGCCATTTTTCGGTCTCGATTCTCCATCGTTTGTCGATTTGCCTGAATCAACTGTTGCGACACGCACCAAGCATCTCCGTCGACATCGTCCCTAAATCTGTTATTCATAGACCATGTCAGATAGGAGAAGAGGAAGCATACCCAGTAAGATCGATAACGTCGAGAGATCTGCTAGGAGTCGCGCCTTCGCTGTATCTGGAAGATGCAGAGGCTGGGTCAACCCCTGGATTTGGGGTCATCCGTCTGGACTTCATTCGGCCATCTGTTGACTCTGTGTCGTATCCATGGTACTCTCGCTTTCTGCTGCGCATAGCCAAGGGACTATCCCCGACACCATTATCCCGTCGGGACGACTCCATCTTAAATGAACGATCACCTCCTATAGCAGGAGTTCTCGGCTGAGGATTCGAACGCACTGGTGGAGATTGTCAGCGTTGGAAATGAAGCGAGAGCAAGGCCATGCAGGGCTAGAAAGAGATCGGTGAAGTGAAAGATGGAGATCAAGCATGCACTTAATATAGGACCCCAAAGTCGCCGGGGTTCATGAGTTCACCGGTTACAAGCTCTTACGAGAGATTGCAGGTGACACCAGTTGCCACCAGATGGCAACTTCCGGGCAGTTGTCATCAAAGATTGGGCATGTGCATTCGAGTACTTGAAATGCTAACCGCATATGTCTGCTTTGTCAGGCAGCATACAAAAGCGTTGTGGTGCACATGTGAAACTTCACAAAGGGTCTTGTGCGTGCCGCGTGAGAAGTTGTGAACGATATCGCAGAGATGGCGTTGGAGTCGTGCAATCTGCGAGGCGACACTTACCGGTGGATGACCCAGGCACGGGTGAATCGGGCGCATCGGGTGCATCGGGTGCTTGTGAATTCACGGCACCTAGTATGATTGTATAGTTAGTACTTCTAATATGATGCTGCACCGTGCTCACACCCAGAAAGTCCTTGGGCATGTAATGATGCGTGAATGTGACAAGGGGCAAGGGGTGAACAAACCATCACTGCTAGTTGGGCCATGGCCGTGTCTCAGATGCGTAATCTCGAGATTAAGACGCTCGATACAGTCCATGATCTCCTTCCTTTCGTTTTCGATGCCTGGCCAAGATTCCGCTTGTATGGAATCCAGTAGCACATGTTGAACCGTCAACTCCTCCGTCAACTCTGCTATCTTAAAAGGGCCCGTCATCTCCGTCCTGCCAGCAATCACGCCGTCCACACGCTGGCATTGAAGCAGATTGTTCGTCGGGGTATTCAGCACACCGCAATTACGGAGAAAAGGACCAGGATCGCAATACAGATAATTTCGCAATTAATATAGGCGTAACACAGCTGTCTTCTCACGCTGCTCATACAAAGACAGTTGAAGATTGGCAGGGTGCTTGTGATGAAAGGTGAACGAATGTTAATGTATGTTCTTATCGATAATAATAGAAATCGCCCCTTGCCGCGACGCGCGTGTGTTGCCGAATTGCATAATAAGAGTGGGGCCAGAGTGACACGAATGTGATCACACTTGGACACGTTTTGCCCACGAGTTCTCAACTTGAGTCTGGGGTTAATGACGTGGGGCAGCGGGCAGCGGGCAGCGGGCAGCGGGCAGCGACCAACACAGGCTTTTTACTTGACATGTGGGCTTGATGAGGAAGCATGTTTTTGTCAACCAAGATTTCACTCATCCTGGCCTGTGTGAGCCTCTCTGATGGGTGATTCTCTGACCTGCCGGTTAAATTTAAATACTGACCTTCCTTTTTGAGCGCCCGCGGTTCATCATTCGAGCAATTGCCATTTAACTCAACACATTCCGCAGACACCATTCCCAGATAAGCATCCAATTATCCATGATGACGCGTTTTCTGCATAGCTAGCACTATGGCGCAAGAATACTGAAGAACCGTTTTTTCAAATGTCTAATCTCCTCACACGACTTGGACCTAAGCACGGTTGGAGCGTTTCTTTCAGAAGCAGCTCTACTTTTACTATATGCGCCTGACTGAGGGCATCGCATCCAATTGTGGAATTGAATGAGAAATTATATGACATGTTGAGTGGCAACTCCACTTATCGGTCTGTATTCGGTCGGAGTGGACGCGATATACTGAGTGAGGTTCAAAAGGCAAGTGATCCAATTCAGTTGAACCAAAAATACTGGGACGGTTCTTTACAAGTTGGCAACGATCAAACAGCTTTTGTATTACTCGTCGTGCTTTGTTGGTTTAGGATCATTCACCATAATATGCACTCGCTCCGTGCTGCTTCTGGAGCGCTAACCCTGTGACATCCGTCCCCTTGAGCGGTGAGACTACCAAGGTGCAATACTATAGCATCATACACCGCGTGCACCACAAACAAGTTGAGCTGTTCCACAAAGTAGTCAAGAGAATTGATGATAGGAAAAGTGTCGAGATCATAATTTTGCGTTCCACTTCCCGCACGGAATACGGGTCCAAATGGGGCTTCAACGACCTAATTCGGCAAGCGGTGACAAATATTTGCATATGTTTAGCATATATCAAGCATATGTAAATTCTACATTATAATCCAATAGCAGCCTGAGTAATAGCTTCAGTAGTAGTCCCAGCAACAACCCTAGTAGTAGCTCGAGTAGTAGCTTCAACTGCAGCTTCAGGAGACATATGCCATTCTGCTAGAAAAAAAGAATGTCCTAAGCCACTTGGACCCAAGACTATCTGTGTGCCCATAAATTACCCTATGAACACGTGAAAACATGACCAGGCCTCTTTCATAGATATCAAAATACATGCTCCACTAGTACGGACATTCCGATCTCTTTGGGGCAGTGTTTAGGGGGAGCAAACTGTCGCGGATTCGAATGTTTGTCCACGATTAGCTGATGCATGTAAACACAGCAAAGTTTAGATGGACCGTGTAATTGTATATGCCCATACACACTCACAGAGTTTACAAGGTGACTTTGCTAAGGGAGCCTTGTCAAGCATTTGTTGCTCTTTTAACGCCTAGCCAAAGCTTGCCCTGCATCATCAGCCCGCCTGTTGCGTTGACAGCTTCAATGAAACCCAGCACTCTTCATGGCAGATCTGTGGTGTCTTTCTTAATAGCAGTCCAGGTCTTTATCGGCGATGGTATGAGCAGACGCATTTGAGCATGGCCCAGTAAGAAAGCTAAGGTTGGTTTTTTGTCCTTTCTTTAGCCGGCGGTGTCGAAAGGCGGTCAGAGGACGAGGTATTGTTGTGATCTAGCCTCCAGCGCCACCCGTTTAAACGGTACTGGGACCAATTCCAAATAAGCGCGAGGATTCAATATTTTCGGTCTGGTCTGTGGCTGTACTCCGTAGTCCGTAGAGTATTGTTCCTCAGCTCAACGGAAACGACCATCGCACGCATGAATAGAATGCAGACGCCACATGGGACGGCTGGCAGCTGGCAGCGGGATCCATTGTGCATCTTAAGCGAAGACGCTAATCCCCACCTGGACCAATATGCCAGGCACGGGGGTAAGGGCAACTAGGGGTTTTTGTGGAGCGGAGCAGGAATCTAGAGCCTTGCTACTTTCTACGAAGTCCTTTCCTCACGCACCAGAAAGCCGGGATAAGAACACCACGACTCACGATGCACGACTCACGCAGACAAGCCAAAACGAACC
>KQ061690.1:383917-396869 GCA_001008035.1 Atkinsonella texensis
CCCCCCCCCAAAAACCGGGAAAAAAACCCCCCCCCCCCCCAGGCCACACCCCCCCAAAAAACCAAAACAAAACCCCCCCCCCCCCCCCAAAAAAAAAAAAAAACAATAGCCTATGCTGCCCTATTGACTGCTCTCCACCATCCTTCCGGGCTAGTTCCACTCTGCCCTGCATTCTATACGAATTCTATGGAGTAGCTAGTACTGTGGACGCATGGGCAACGGAAGACGTCCCTCTCGAATACCTAGATACGCACAAACTCTTGTCGAGCATCCATGTGCGTCATCCGACACCATTTTCATCAGTACTCTTTAGAGACGCCGTCACAAACGCAACCCAAGCGACGAGGTCTGGATTAAACCCATGATTGGGATACTGGAGTCTGGCGAGGGAACTCCACAGTTCTCCCACGACTCCTTATCCCTTAAGCGCGCAGGAAGCTACTGAGACGCATTGCCAATGATCGACAGAAGTCCATTGTTAAGAAAAGCAAGTATGTGTTAACTCCTGACGCAGTATAATGTCATTTCACGCGGCTTGAAAAAAAATTAAAAAGAAAAGATAAGAGACCGGTCCAGTACCTACAGTTGTGGGTAATGTCCGACCGGCCACTTTTTTCATCACCCGCGTGCATGCCAAGCCACTTGTCTAACTTGCAAAGTGCTTTTTTTAGGATTGCCCTTGCAGACAGATCCATGGCCATGAGCGGAGGGGAATTTATGAACACAGGCAATGCTGGCGACAAACCAACAAGGATGCTACAGAGATAGTGTCCGCCACGAAAGCACACCGCTGCACCCACCGCTGTTTCGTACAGCTGTAAATCACGCAGGTACGGAAAGATATCCTCCAGCTGTCTCTGATTAATGATATACTACACGTCGGATCTGGCCGAGGCTGCGAGGAACTGGCTTATCTTGCCCTTTGCTTTCCTGGTTGTTGCGAGTCAACGCCCACTTGTTCATCCCTGAGTAATGATAGACAGACCAAGGTTCGCGACCCACGACTTACACGCGCTTCGTCGTCTGAGGCTTTTCACTGCAAAGTCTTCGAACATTGGCCTCTCGTATGTACATATGGCCTAGGGCTGTATACCACCAGTCTCTGTTCATTTGCTTCTTTCATGGCTTCAAATTTCTTGCTACGGATCCAGAGCAGTCACTTGACGGGTTTGACATGTTGTAGAACAACTTGGGAGGGAATAATTGCTTGTTTCCTCCAATCAGTCCAACCGAGACGCCACCAGCAATTTAACGAAATTTGAATGGCGCGCAGCAGCAAACCAAGGCACAATGTGCTTTTCTCAGCCTCGAAGCCTCGATTTTGCTTGGTCCCACCACGCATGGCTTGTCCTCCACTTACCTGGTCCGTGATATGATATCACCGTGGTCGTTGGAAGAGAGGATGCTCTACTCCGTAATACTATTGGATCCGATCTTGCTTCGCCGAACGCGGACCTCCACTTGATCTATTCATCTGAAGATGCATAGATCCTGGTCGACAATATGAGGCCGCAACACTCCCCCGGGGGCCTCCAAGGCGCAGGATAATCTGTATAATAGTCATCCCGCTTCCTGGTCCGATATGGTTCCATATCAGTGGTTTCTCTCTTTCCTCTATTTATACCGGTCATATTCTTCTAAAGCCGCTTGGAGCTCTCATCTTCTAGCCCCTCATTGTATGATTGTCATACCTTAATCATCGTGCCACAACTTGCCATCAAGATGAGGTTTCTTGCGGCTGCCTGTCTGGCCACCGGCGTTGCTGCAGCAGCCGTGGACTCTAGACTTGCTGAGCGTGATGCTAAGTTTGTCACTGATGTGATGACCAAAGTTGGACTGAGCTTTGACTTTCTTCACTCCAAAGTTCAGGGTTTCACCAACGACCCAGAGATCGTCGAGGGTGCCGCCGCTGCCGTTACTCAGACACTGGAGGATGGAAAAACCACTGTCGAAGCGGGACCTCAGTTCCGCTCATTTGAGGATGCCGGCTTGGCGGGCCCTATGAAGGAATTGACGACCAAGGGCGAGAACCTCTTGGCCGAGCTGAAAGCCAAGAAGACTGTCATCCAGAATGGCAACTATTGTGGTCATTTCCTCAGGCAGACTACTGATATCAACATTCACGCCCATGCTCTCATCGCCGCCACCGTCGCCAAGGTCCCTGTTACTACCCAAGACTCCGCCAAAACCCTCACAGAAGGCTTGGCCAACATTCTGCTGAAATGTAAGACCGAGTTCAGTGCGGGCAACTGCATCGATAAGGAAAATACTCGTCCTGCCACCACCAGGGGGCCCCAATTCACCACTTCTGGGGAACCCTGTGACGACGAGACCACCACCAAGAAACCGCACACAACGACGACCTCTGAGGAGCCATGTGAGGAGACATCAACTAATATGAGGACTCGCACCAGGACTACTGAATTGTCCGAGACCACGCCTACTAAGAGATCTGAGACAACGATTACCAAGAATCCCAAGACCACTACCTCAGAGGAACCCTGCACCGCGACTGAGACAACTACAACTAGAAAGCCTGGCACTGAGACAACGACGAAGACGGAGACTACTACTACCACTAAGCAGACGGGTGCCATCACAATCAAGAGGCCAGAAACCACCACGACCAAGAAGCCTAACACTACGACTTCTGAGGAGCCCTGTACTGAGACTGAGACGACTACAACCAAGGCACCTACTACTAGAGCTACTGGCACTACCAAGAAGCCAGAGACAACCACTACTAAGCCTACAGGCGCAGGTACAGCCACCAGAAGCACCACAAAACAGCCAGAGACAACCACCACTGGCACCACAAAACGGCCAGAGATATCCACTACTAAGGTAACGGGAATTGCCACCACTGGTACCACTACGACAAAGCAGCCTACCACTACAACTTCTGAGGAGCCTTGCACTGAGACTGAGACAACCACCACCAAGCCGACGGGCACAACCACCACTGACACTACCAAGCCGACGGGTACTACGACAACCAAGAAACCCACTGCTCCGACCTCTGAGGAGCCCTACACTGAGACAAAGACAACCACAACTAAGCCGCCTGGTTCTACCACGACCAAGAAGCCAGGGACGACGACTGAGAAGTCTCAAACCACAACTTCTGAAGAGCCTTGCACTGAGACGGAGACTACTAGTACTCCTACCGGTACTGCTATCACTAAGGCTGGAACCACAACTGTTCTGACAGGCACTAATAAAACTGGAACTACCACTATTCCAACGGGCAGTTCTAAAACTGGAAATACTAAGACTGGAACCACAAGTATTCCAACGGGCACTTCTCAAACAGGAACCACTACTGCTCTGACTGGCACTTCTAAAACAAGAACCACTACTGTTCCAACGGGCACTACCAAGACTGCAACCACTAATGTTCTCACTGGCACCTCTAAGACTGGAACTACTACTGTTCCAACGGGCACTTCTCAGACAGGAACCACTACTGTTCTGACTGGCACTTCTAAAACAAGAACCACTACTGTTCCAACGGGCACTACCAAGACTGCAACCACTAATGTTCTCACTGGCACTTCTAAAACAGGAACTACTACTGTTCTAACTGGCACTACTAAGACTGGAACCACTACTGTTCTACCTGGCACTACTAAGACTGGAATCACTACTGTTTCAACGGGCACTTCTCAGATAGGAACCACTACTGTTCTGACTAGCACTTCTCAAACAAGGGCCACTACTGTTCTAAGGGGCACTACCAAGACTGCAACCACTAATGTTCTTACTGGCACTTCTAAAACAGGAACTACTACTGTTCCAACTGGCACTACTAAGACTGGAATCACCACTGTTTTAGCGGGCACTTCTCAGACAGGAACCACTACTGTTCTGACTAGCACTTCTAAAACAGGAATCACTACTGTTCTAACTGGCACTACTAAGACTGGAACTACTACTGTTCCAACTGGCACTACTAAGACTGGAATCACCACTGTTTCAACGGGCACTTCTCAGACAGGAACCACTACTGTTCTGGCTGGCACTACTAAGACTGGAACCACTGCTGTCCCTACCGGCACGACAAACATTGGCAGTGCCACCACAGAAACCTCCTCTCCTTGCACTGACATGGAGACTACCACCACTCCTATTGGCACTGCTACTACTAAGACCGGGACCAATACCGTTCCCACGGGCACAGAAACAACCATGGCTGGAACTTCCACTGCTCCCACTGGCAGAAATATCTCTTCCGTACCTGGTAGCACCGCGTTGACTGGAAAGGGCACTTCCACAACTGAAACTATTCCCGCTGGAACCACGTCTCCTTGCACTGAAACCGAGACTTCAGCAGCTCCTACCGGTACCAAGAACTTTCCTGCCCCTGGAGGCTCAACCACCACCGGAACCGCTTCTTCTGGCACCAAAATTGGCTCTAGCCCGGCTGGTACAACTTCTACTCCTTGCGAAACTGACAGTATGACTATCCAGAAGCCAGCAACAAATGGGCCGGGCGTTCGCGTCAGTGCTACCTCTGGTCAGCAGGGCACCTCTACTCCTTGCGAGACCGAGACCGGCTCCAATCCCACTGGCAGCCAGATTGCTCCTCCCAGTGGTGCTTTAACTCCTGTCACTCAGCGTGGAACCGTCGTTGTCCCGACCAGCCAGCACACTGGTGGTAACACTCCTGTCCCCAGCGGTACTGCCACTCCTTCTGGCTTTCAGGCCGCTACCGTCGTCGTACCTCCTACTACCTTCGTGACCGTCCCCGTGCAGCCCCAGCCAACCGGCAGCAACGGTGGAAATGCTCCTCCTTCTGGCAACAACCCCCAGCTCACGGGCGGCAATGGTGGAAGCCCTCAGCCAAGTGGTGGAAACAGCGGCAACCCGCAGCCTAATGGAGGCAACGGTGGAACCGCTCCTCACTCTGGCGGCAACGCTCCATCCGGCGACAACCTCCAGTCCACAGGCGGCAATAGCGGAAACCCGGAGCCCACCAGCGCCCCACAAACCACTGGTGGAACCGGCGGCAGCCCCGAGCCAACCAGCACGCGACCCCCTGTCACCGCCGCCGCAGCTTCCGTCGGACCCGCCAGCGCTTTCGCCATCGCCATCACCATCGCAGCCCTCCTAGTTATGTAAACGATGTTTGGTTGGTGATGACACAAACGGCAAAGGATGGTGCTCACTTCTTCTTTGGAAATATTCAATGTGGAGAAATATTTATTTCCTACATCCTGTATATATTTTCTTCTTCATTTGTTCTCCCCCCTGTTGAGCAACGGCTTGCCTCCCTTCCATTGCCAGAACGGAGAGCTGCTGGGGAGTTGATCATAGATAGCATCACGTGATATATTATGCATTAATTAAAATAGATTAGTTAGCCATGTTTTCCAGTAGTCGTCTGCTCGTGCTGTCGGGATTAAAAAGAGCTGGAAAACGGTCAGTTGGTCATTTGGTCCTACTTAACGTACGGAAAAAAGGCCATGTTGGCCATCGGATCGTACTTCACGAAAATGTCATTTAGAAAATATAATAAATGCAACGCTACCCAGATCCTGTAATCGTATCCCACACATCCCCCACTTTAGTTTTGAGCCAATCCCACCACCCTTTCACTGTGCCTCCTGCAGGCCCGTCCTCTTCCATACCCTCATGCTTGCTACTTTCTGCGTTGTCCTGTGCTGGCTCTGGTTCAGCAGCGTGTGTACTACTCGCTTTGACGGGCCGTTGCGGCGGCTCATCGAGCGAGGTACTCGAAGAAGCGGTTGGCATAGGATGCGCGAACTCGGCTGGGAGATCGGTGACCGAGGGCGGAGGGTCCGCAGGTTCTTGCTGTTGGTTCTCGGGCGAGTGACTCCCTATTGGCTTGAAAGGAAGTCGGAGCGTGCCATTGCTGGGCCGTGGTTCGATGCCCAGGGAGTCACATAGGATATTATACACATTGATATTTTCTAGGACGTGTTAGTGACGGGAGTTTTTGGCAGAAAGAAAGCTGGAGATGTAGGACGTACGGAATGGTTCGATCATGCTGTTCGCCGGGTGGGGAAACGCCGGTCCTCGGGCGATGAAGATGGCTCTCATGAGGGGATGTTCGTGATCGTACCCGTGGAGCCCACGGGGGTGATACAGCAGCCCCTTCTCCTTGGCGTCCTCGACTACGAATTCGTGTTTTTGGACAATCGCCCAGCCTGTTTTGGGGATGATCCACAGCGGCGCAATGCGGTTGTTCTTGGAGAAGTGGTATCTCGGCGGCATATCGACGTCACGGAGGTAGACATCAAAGTTGGGGTTCGCCTTGGATTTTTCCTTGAGCTGATCGTATAGCACTTGAGTGTCTCTCGGGTCCTTGGGTCGCAGGCCGTATAGCGGCCAGCCATCCGTGTGCTCAATCTTGGACGTGTCAAGCAGATCCTCGAGCTGCAGCAGGCGCGAAGTATCGGTGGTCGCCATGCCGTGGTCGGAAACGACGATGATGTTGACGATATCCGTGAGATTACGTGCTTCGAGACCATCGAATAGGTTATCGAGCATCGTATCGACGCTTTGAATCGTCGAGCGAATCTCCGTGCTGTTCGGTCCGTATTTATGCCCGTCGGCATCTACGTTGGGTACGTAGGCTGCGATCAACTGTGGTCGAGTCTCCTTTTGCTCGACGGGGCTGCTTGATGGGCCCGGCAGATCTAGAAGACCGAGAATTCGAGACACTTTGTTATCGAGCGCCTCCTTGTCGTTGAATTTGTCAACGATGCTTGCAAACATGCCCTGAATGGGAGCCTCACTGCCTGGCCACATGTGTACCGCTGTGCGAACACCCTGTTTCTCGGCGGAGACCCAGAAGGGTTCGCCTCCCCACCACTTGGCGTCCAAGCTGCGTGCAGGATCTGTGTAGTAGAACTCGGCTTGTAGGTCCGGATCCCAGAAGGAGTTCCCGACGATGCCATGAGCTTCTGGATGCAAGCCTGTGGCTATCGAGTAGTGGTTTGGAAATGTCAATGATGGAAACGAAGGGCTCATGTACTGCGGGGACACGCCTTCTTTGACCAGCGCGCTGAGCCTTGGCGTCAATCCACGATGCAAGAAATCAGCTCGGAACCCGTCCAAGCTGAGAATGATGGTGGTCGGGGCAAAAAGAGTGGTGCCATTGCTGATGAGATGATGCTGCTTGTTGAGTAGACTTTTCCGATTCCGTGACAGCTTCCATGCGATGAGGAGTAGAATTGTGAAGCCGATGGTGATGAGGGCATGTATGAAGATCCATCTTCGCCAACTGCGGCCTCGGTCGCCTCTCGCTTGAGCGGCCATGTTCAGACGGCATCGATCAGTTTCCTCGCTACCTTCACGGTCCGTGGTGTCACCCGCCGAGCTGCCGTCTTTCACACCGCCCTCCTCCATCTCGTACATCAGCTCGCCATCCTCGCCGTGGCGGGCATTGTGCAATAACCTATCCCTTTTCTGTTTCCGCCGTGTGCGACGTGCTTGTTTCTTCTCCAAGACTAGGTTCTCCATTGACGCGCTCGGCGAGGACAACTGCGACGAAGTCGATCGGCGACCAAAGATTTTCAATGGATTGGGAACGGAGAGCCCGGATCCTCGACGTTGACGCTCCTTTTGCTGTCTGGTGGTCGTTACCAAGCGATCGAGTTCTTCCTCCTCCATCAAGACAATCCTGTCGGCAGCGCGCAGTTCGCGACTGTTTCGAGCGCGAAGCTGCAGCTGGTCGTCGTCGCTATCAGTGTCCTGGTCGCTTCGCGAATGAATGGAGGATGCGTCGTCATCGTAAGCAAGGGGGGAGAGCAAGCCGGCGCCGTCCCTGAGCTCCGCCGTGGAGATTTTTGTATCGAGCCTGTTCGACGACATGGTGCCGGACTCCGGGCGGGTGATCTAGATGCCGTGTGAGGTGATCATGGGTGAGAACCGGGCCGAGGGCAGGCGTGAAGGTTCTTTGCGATGTGTGAAGTGCAATGCAAGGCAATGAGAGATTGAAGACGGCAGATCTGGGGGCCGATGGAGGAGCCCAGGGTCCTGGGAGTCAGGGTCGGGGTCAATTATGACCAACGATCGGCAGTGCAGCACGGAATACGGGGTTACGCGGTAGACCCCGGTTGAGATTTGTGGGCTGTTGAGGCTACGGAATAATATTGATTGATCGAAATGATTGTTAAGTCGAGGTTGGAGCTATTAGCGAGGAGCGACGACCGAATGCTACCTTGCTCCGTCGTCTGGGTATGACGTACCTTAGGTACTGTACCTACCTAGGTACCTAGGTATCTACCAGGTACAGGTGGGTGGGAGGTGCCCCGGTATCTTAGGTACCTAGGTACCAAGGCACCTTCCTCAAACCTTAATGGCCTGAGTACAAGCTGTTCACATCAAAACTCGTCCGTCTCCGTCTTCTTCTCTCCTCTTTTCTTTTCTGCTCTGTGAATGTGCGTCTCTCAAGTTTCCCATGCTCAAACCTCCATCAGTCGACAAAGTACTGATCAGATTCTGAATTTGTTTCTTCACTCGCGGTGCGTAACCCTTGCTTCTGTTCATTCGGCCATCTTCTGATTGCTTTCACTTAATAGCTTCGCCGCCAGCTTCCCTCAAGTCACACCAGAAATCTTAGCCACGACAGGTAGAATCGAATTTGTCCATACACCCGCACTGCGGACAACAAGGTTTCTATTCACGCTTGCACCGTTGAATATTGGGATGAAATAGAGCAGTGAGATTTGAATAGCGCTGTCGTTCCTTCCGACACCTGAAGAAGATGGAGAAGTCATATACAAGGCCTGTGACTGACTGAAACTTACATACAGCCTGGCCCTAGAAAACAACGGTAGGTATGTTTGACCACGAATTAGGAAGATCGGGTTCAATCGCCGATGGCAACGCCACAAGCAAACTGAGGCCGTCAAAAGAACATGGTGCAAGAGAGCTCGGCGAAGCTGACTGGGCTGCATAATTCTTTTTTAGAGGAAGCAGAATCCCCTCTGTCGGAATTTATTCCCATCGTCTGCAGCCAATAATGAGGGAGTGAGAGGGCCCTGAGGCTGCTATGATCTAAAGATGCAAAAGAGGGTCAGCAAAAGCTGAGTGGGCTAAATCTCTCTTCAATTCCCATTGTTCTCCATCGCCGAAGCTCAGAAAGTCGTAACAACCCGGAGGGCATTCATCATTAGGTGTCCTCAACCTGGAAATAACACACTCAAGATCCAAGCCAATGATGACATTCCACTCTTGAGGTCTGAGGCGATAGCGGGTAGTGAAGGTATTATACCCTACAACTAGCATCCATAGCTCAGCTATAAATCAACTCTGTGGCGATCAGCACACTCAATCGAGTTGAGAGACTTGCTGAAACGTGTCGTAACTTTGGCTGCCGACAAGACAGAGATCCAATACCTAGAGATGGTAGTATCTGTGAGACCTCTCAAACTGAGGGAAGAAATGGGGCGAAGATTATATAAAGTAAATGGTGAAAAGGGAAAAGACACGAAATTGTCAAAGATCATTGAAGAGACAGGTCAGAGAAGGAAGCAGAAAAAAAAGGCTCGTATACAGTTAGGACCGAATCATATAGAGCTCAGAAGATTTGACCCGAGACAGTAGAAATTCCGAACTATAAGGCCTCATCGGCTCCTCTACTAATTTGCACCGTTCGGTGCACTACAGGAACCACACTATTAGAGCACAACAGACATAGCAATCTGGTTTGATACTGTTCCACAATATCTGAGGTCAAAGTCAGGGCATATCGAGTTGGGCAAGTGTAGCGTCAAGGAGAACAATACGACGCCGCTGTGCTCCAAATCGGCACTTGGCATTCGGCTAAGTGGAGGAGCTTGCGCTAGGGAGGGAGTAAGCAAACTAGTCGCACCAACATGCTTCATGCCTCTCCAGAGACCATGCTGCTTGACCGGGTTCGTTGTATTGAACAGTGAGCCGTCGACATTGATATCCATCTCGCAGCTGGCTTCTGTGGACCATTGACCTGATATCTTGCCTGACGCGGCAGACAAAGGTTTGATCTCGATGATTCTCTTAGACGACTGTCATGCTAATTACCCTTCTTAGATCCTTGGAACAAAGCCCAGCTCGTTGACGAGTGCAGATACGAGCTGACAGCGTAAGTGTGTCATCCATTTTTGAGAAGTACCTCTTACTACGATGTTTTTGATTGGCCCTAGACCCCTGTTGGTACGAAAGAGGGGCTCAGAATTCCCCGATAAGGGAACCACCGAAGTGGTGCATAATCTCTGACGGTACCAGGTTGGAGCCAACTCGGTGTCAAAGAGATGACTTGCGCTACTCTCGGCCACTGCGTCTATCCCTTTATGTGCGCGAAAGCAATAGCTCAAGGGACCCACCCTTTTTCGGATATCTCGCAGTCATTACCTCTGAACAGCCATATGGAGCTGTGGGCACCATGTACTTCTTCGTGCATTAAGAAATCGCTGCGACTTCAATCACAGGGAGGTTCGTTCGTATGTACTAATTAAACCAATGCCCCTTTTGACCCCCGTTGTCCTGATTGGTCCACTACCTTATTCGTGACTAGCCTTGGTGCACTTAAAGGGATAAGGGAGGCGAGAAAACGGGACGGCAGGAGAGCAGGTTCAACAACTATAAGCTTGGTAAGAGACTTGATGAGCGACAGACTACTGTCTTGAGTACTCTGGATCTCCCTAGAGGGAGAAAAGGAAAAGAAAGACTCTTCTCTTGGCTCGAGGTTTTTGAATCGAAGGGAGGTGGGTTATGAGTCAGGAGGGTCAGGCCCCGTACCTTCCCCCCCAGAGTTCTAGCAAGATGTAAGACGTGGGCAGGCTGGTCCGAGGTGCGGAAAAAACGCGCTGTGGCTGAGATATCTGCAACGTATCATAACATCCGGAAATTGCTGGTACTTCTGTCCTAGTGGTGTTCCCGTGCAAATATAAAGTACCCTGTGCTGAGCTCGTCCTCATTGGCCCACATGCCGGCCCGGACCTCCCTAAGAGTCCTAGCTCTCACGGCAGAGGCACAGCCTCACGGCCTAGCGTTGGGCAACTACCCTAGGTACCTAGAGCCTGGCGCCGAGCGCCGAGCGCCTAGCACTCATAGGTACCTTGACAACCATCCTGGCGTGCTTTGAGGCTTTGAGGGGGTCCGACCAGCCAGGCTGGTTCCACTCGCCTCGCCCTGCCTGCATCGCTCTCCGTTGTCGTGCCCATGCACATGAGGAGGACCATTGGTCACTGGGTCCCTCGTCGTCGCCTCTTCGACTTGTCATGGCGGTTGTCGTCGCCATCCGGACTCGAATGCACCAATGTCTCTCCCTATGTCGCCTGAATACGACAACGGCGATGCAGATGATGATAGCGTCTATTCAGTGATATCGACTTCCCCCGACCTCGATACAGCAACCTCGCCCAGTGAGTTCGGACACGACGATGCCGATGACGATTTCGAGCAATTCTCTCTCGATGGCGATGGCATTGGCGACGGTGTTAATTCTGAAATTTCCTGTGGCCGCTCGACGTCTGTGACACCAAGCGCCTACGAAGACGAGGTCGCCCATGGCCGACGATATCACGGCTTCAGGCGCGGTCGATACCCGCTACCGAATGATGATTTAGAGCAAAGGAGAGAGGAGACGAACCATGCCCTGATGCTGGAGCTCACAGTATGTGTTTGTTCTTCTCACGTCCTCATGTAGAACCAGTTTCTACAATCAACAGTCGGCTTAGGAAGTCTTGATCATCTAATGATGGACAGGGCGGGCGTTTGTTCTACTCTGATATCGGAAAGCACCCTCAAAAGATTATTGACGTTGGAACTGGCACAGGTGTGTTCTTTCCCGCACTGTGATGAAGCTTTTAACTCTAGTTGTCAGCTTAACAATACGTTTTCCGGACACCGTGCTAACAGCTCTGGACAGGAACATGGGCGATAGATGGTAAGGATCGTGACTTCCTGACTCATGAACTCACGACGACGGATCGTTTAATACCGTAAGCTGGTGCGGGAGAATTAACCATTCGTATTTAGTTGCGGACCAATATCCCAGTGCCAGCGTAGTCGGCACAGATTTATCGCCAATCCAGCCCAAATGGGTTCCTGTGAACGTTCGAATGTATGTCGACGACTGTGAAGAACCAGATTGGTTGCACGGGTCAAATTTCGATCTGGTCCACTTTCGAGGCATGGCCGGGAATTTACGCGATCTAGACAGAATGCTGAAGCGAACATATTTGTATGCTGTGCCGCCCACCACGAGTGGACATCATATCATATGCAGGCTGAGATGCTAACGATGGGAGTAGGCATGTACGAGAAGGCGGCTGGGTTGAGTTCCATGAATTCATACCGCAAATATTATGTGATGATGGAACCATGAGCGATGAAGATCCGCTACGTATCTTCATGGACGCATCTACCCAGGGATTACGAACATTTGGCTGTGAGCCGCTCCGGGCACTGAATCTGGAGGAAGTCCTTGTTGGTGCGGGATTCACCAATATCCATGTGATCACGAAGAAGGTTCCCATAGCTGCATGGCCCCGAGACAAGCACCTCAAAACCGTGGGAATGTTCACCCGGGCGGTGATTCTGGATTCCCTTGGAGCGCTCGCAGCCAAACCCTTAGCAGCTTTGGGACTATCATCGGAAGATCGAAGAGCCTTGATCACGCAAGTCAAGCGAAGTCTGAATGACAGAAGGATACACCGGTACATGAAGTGCGTTATTTGTTATGGCCAAAAGCAGGAGAGTGCATAGTCAGATTCTGACACGGCCTCTCCGCTTGCCAATGAGAGCTCAATCGTTTTGACGTCCCAAGTTGCATCGGATACTTCATAATTGTTTTGTTCTTCGCTTGCGTTCGTTCTGACCGGGTCCAATTGGCGGAGCTGACATTGTATAAGATTTGGTTCTCTCATTTCTTTTTTTTTTTTTTTTTTTTTTTTTTTGGTTTTTTTTTTTTTGAAATTTTTTTAAATTCCTTCCAGCG
>KQ061690.1:397477-441083 GCA_001008035.1 Atkinsonella texensis
TTTTTTTTTTTTTTTTTTTTTTTTTTTTTTTTTTTTTTGGTTTTATGTATTCTGAACTCTTCTAAATGCCTTCCAGCGAAAGTTCCTATTTCTCAAGGGGTTTGCGTTCTGTGGCTGGGGACAAGATGCTCGTTTTTGATGACTTGAGGCTATTCGTCTCGCCTGTTTTTCTGCTACGGCTCTTCGATACATGATGTCTTTTTTGCATGGGTTGGTGCGAGCGTGTGCTGCGGAAGGGGTACGATTTGGAGTCAGGTGCCAACGACAATCTGCCACGTTGGGGGAAACGTACTGAACAGTGATTGACAGAGCAGTATAGTCGACGCTGGGTCCAGATATACAAAACATGAAGATTCTGCACATGTAATACGCTTCAAGGATAATGAACTGTGTAATTTGCATCAAATTTCCAACCTCTTGTTAAACACTTTGTGTCTTAACCGAACTGTTGAGGCTCGGTTACAAATCTCATATCGTATGGTGCTGACAAACCACCCGTCCCGCCGAGCCGCCACACCGCGCGGCGTAGCTCCACATCTAAAGCTCCAAGCTTCGTCACTTCCAGCCTCGATGCATCAAAGAGCATCAGAAAACTGTCTCCTCCGCGTTCCAATCGACGCCGTGTCCACTCAACACTACATCTCGACTCCGTCCCCCCTCAGCGAGGCTAAAGGATAAGAAGGAAAAAAAAAAAAAAAAAAAAAACCAATTCACTCCAGACGAGGGGGAGCTGCGCACCAAAAAGAGCCGCTCACAAGAGTCGACCCGGCCCGTCATGGCGACATCCACAACAACCACCACCTCCTCCGCCGCATCTTCCATCCTCAACCACGCCTTCAGACCCTACAACTTCCGCTTCTCCCCTTTCCTCCGCCAGACCTACCAAGTCGGCCTGCCGCTCGACCGCCCCATATGCAAGGCCTACCAGACAGGCTCCTGCCCGAACGGCACGCGCTGCACCGAGCGCCACGTCCAGGACGCGTCCAAGACGACCCAGCAGACGGGCGGCCTCAACTCGCTCGTCTGCAAGCACTGGCTGCGCGGGCTCTGCAAGAAGGGCGAGCACTGCGAGTTCCTCCACGAGTACAACCTGCGCAAGATGCCCGAGTGCAACTTCTTCATGCGGAACGGGTACTGCTCCAACGGGGAGGAGTGTCTGTATCTGCACGTCGACCCGTTGTCCAAGCTGCCGCCGTGTCCGCACTACGACATGGGCTTCTGTCCGCTGGGGCCGACCTGCTCCAAGAAGCACGTTCGGCGGAAGGTCTGTGGCTTCTACCTGGCGGGGTTTTGTCCGGACGGGCCCGAGTGCAAGGGCGCGCATCCAAAATGGAGCCAGAACCTGGAGGGGCCGACCGTGAAGACGGAGGACAGGAAGGAGGATAAGGGTGAGGGCCCGCATGGCCATGGCCATGGGTATGCGGACGGGCATGGCAGGTTTGATGAGGATGGTGGGATGAGGGACAGGGGGGATAGGGATAGGGAGGATGGGCGGTTTGGACGATATAGAGGTGGGAAGTGGAGGGGTGGGCGTGGTGGAAGGTTTAGAGGGAGGGGTTATTGATGCTTTTTGTGTATGTGTATATATGATAATGAGGGAACTCCTGGAGTTTGGAATCGGGGTTCGGCTGGGGTTGGGAAAATCATGGACTTGTATTACTATGAGACTGGTATAACCCTTTGTGGGAGGGATATTGGACCAGGAATTTTAAACATACATTTGTCAATTGAGTTGCATTGAGTCAAGAAGAATGAGAGTCGTGACGTCGTTCTATTTATTGGAGAGGATGGATCTTAGTGCTGGCGATTTGTCCTTCTACCTTGCGCAATAATGGAGGATGTGGCCATTTAATACAGTGAGTGCTATGAGAGACGAGAGACGTCGAAACGCCTCTTCGATATTGGACCCATATTTGCACATTTAGATTTGTGGCGAGTCAGAGGCTGGTGGCACCCAAAGACTGCTCTCTGTGGCATCGGCGCCCCAGACATTTCGCTCTGATGGTACAGCGACGAACTCGTTAGACGACGTGGTTGCTGCCTCTCCATCCTCACTCTCTTCCCCCCCCTCGGACCCTTCGTACGAGCTTGTCTTCCATGTGGACAACTCGTCCACCCTGCGAATGCCCATAATCCACGATATCAGGCTGCGCGGTGCCCAGCGTCCTACAAAGCCGTATACACTAGATCCAAGCCCGACGCGGACAGACTCGGCGGTGATGGAGCCGTCCATAACGTCAAACACCGAATTATGTAGACGTCGCAACGAGCTTCCCTTGAAACCACGAATCCTACCGCCGGATATAGCAGAGCTCGTTTGTGCGACAAAGTTGCGGCCATAGACATGTCGTGCGCCATCTGGCCAAACCAAAGTCTCCTGCGCGTTGCCTGCGTGACGTAGCCCTTGCTGAGGCATGGTAGTCCTTGTAGGCACGAAACCTGAGAAATCGAACGTGCCAAGCTGCATGTGTGTAACGGGGATATCAAGAGGCCGGAGCTCAGCAGTCAAGACCTCGGTGAATGCTGACAGAGCCGAGCACACAGTCGCTTCTGGGGCGTGAAAGGGTGGGTTGATTGAGGAGATGATAGACGGTGTAAAGACGAGAACCTTTGGCGGAATCCATTTTTCGCCTATGGGTTGTAGTCGTGATGTGAGAAGTGGCAGGAAGGCCTGAATGGTCAGAATCGGTTGCAGGAGATGGGTATTGAACAAATCGGCAAAACTGGACGGAGGAATTGTAGCGATTGGAGACGTTTGGTAGTGCAAGCTCGGGATGAGGAAGACGGATTTCAGTGTTAGATTGTTCGGTTTGATGAGAGGCCCTGGGGCTTGTGGGGATTGCAAAAACCCTGCGAAGCGTTCGATAGCAGCTCCTGCTTTGGGGGGCTGTATGTAGTATTTTAGTCATAGAAGATAAGATTTTGCTGTAGATGCTTTTGCATAGAAGGGCAGCTCAACTTACATCTGTAGTGTCAATATTTAGGGGCCTGATATCAGGCCGTGACAGGGCGTGCACCATCTTCTCATCTTCCTTCGCGTTACAAACAATGTACACGATGAACCCTCGACGTTCCATATCCAACGACAACGACTTGGTAAGGGGCAAAGTGGGAGAGCCAGCAATCACGACGACCTCTGTACGGCCGCCATTTCTCGCGCGCTTGGCTCTTCTTGTCTTTCTCAGCGACTTGCCTGTTTTGTAGCCCTTAAATATGACTGTGCCACAGGCAATGACGACAACACCCGTCAGGATTTTGTGTCTTGATACCCAGTCTTGCACCTTCTCGAACCGAGTCATCGCGACCACGGCCACGGTCGGCCGCGCAGGAGGGCTGGGTCGGACGTAATCGGGCAGCCACTTCGCCTGGGAGAGCGTCTCGCGCACCACACCGGCAGCGCGGTCGACATTCTGATCTATGTAGTCGGCAACATCGTTGGAACACTGCCTCAGTTGTGGGGGAACATAAGAAAGCTGCGCGGGTTAGCAGCTCAGGTTAGAACTGCAAGCCTCGTTCGGAGACAAGAAGGTGGAATGGAAGGATGCGCTGATGATCAGACCAGTGAATACTTACTACAGCATCCAGAAATTGCTGGCTGTTGGCAGACATGTTGAGAGCTTGATGGCTAAAGCATAAATACTGAAGGTGCTCCGTTGAGCTTGGGCTCACATGACGAAAGCTTTGTTGGAGTACTCCTTGTTGACCGGGGACTCGTGGAGAACAACAACTTGGGTGCTTTTCGACCTGGTAATCCACCCGTCGGCGCTCAAGGGTGCCTCGAAGGATGCGGGGACAAGCTGGCCCACGCTCGCTCCATGATTGGCGGGATGAGTTTGGTGAAGCCCGAAACGGGATATCCCTTTGCTTGTAGAAAGCAGCTACCAGGTGAAGGGATGAGGTTGGCGAATAGAGTATTGAATGACAGCTCAATTGATTAATCATTCGAACAACATTGGCCGATGCAGACAAGTTTTATTTGTCTGTTCTTGTGTGCGTGTGTTTGCTTGAGTCTTGACAGCTGTGCCACGTTGGAAAATCATAAGAAATGTTGACTTAAGTCAATGCACCTAGTGGAGGACGATATGTCCATTTTTTTTTGGGTGAGAAAATTGCACAGAAAGAGTACTTGTTATCGAGACCACTATATTCGGAAAGACATGCATGGATGCTACATCATTGGATAGCTTCACCATTGTAGAAGAGTAAGCAGTAGGCACGCGAGGTTGGAGCAAGTGGTGGCAGGTGGAGCCCTACGGGGCCGAGCCTGTCACCAGCGTCGCCAGGCAGGGCAGTTGTAGAGAGAAAAGTGAGAAAATCCGGCTGCGCTGACTGCCAGGTATCTACATACATACCTAGGTACATACCTACCTTGGTAGGTATGCACAGCAATGTAGTAATGAGGGTTGGTCCAGTGACATTGCTGCCGCCCTCGTGACTTGCCGTTCTTCTATCACTTGAGTCGAGCAACGGGCCCTTGCAAGTCAGACTTGTCTCTTCTTCCATCACACCTCCCTCTTGAGATCCCCCAATCCCTGCTGAGACAGGTACCCTTCACGTACAATGTTCCTCTTAGACTATTTACAACATCGCCGTGACTGGTAAGTACGCCGCAAGCACAAAGTCTACCTGTATCCTCAATCCTGCCGTCTTTGACCCGCGCGTGCGATCCTGACCTATTGGCTTCTGTCTTATTATCCTACATACCTCGCTACCTAGTACTCTTGACATTTTCACTTCATGCTTGCTTGAGTGACCTACTTCACCCACGGATCCTCCCGCCGCTTTGTCCTTCTCCAATAGACGTCATGTTACACCCCCAATCATTCTGCTAACAAGTCTTCTAAAGTCGGTTCAAGAAGGATGAGCGCCTGCGCCGCATTCGTGCTCTGACTGCATATCATGCTCCCTTCAGCCCATTAGACAAGGAGATCGTCAATAAGCCCATTGAAGAACTTGTTCGAGAGGTTCAGAAAGACCCTAGGAAGGCCGCCGATCTCCTCCGCACCTACGGCAAAGTGGCACTCAAAGCACATGAAAAGACCAACTGCGTCACTGAAGTGCTCATTGAAGATGCAGAGAAGTGGATTGAAGATGGTTCCATCAACTTCAAAGGTCCGCTTGCTGGTATCCCGATCAGCTTGAAGGATACAATTGATGTGAAGGGCTATGACAGCTCGGTTGGCGCATCATGCAATGTTCACAAGCCCAAGACGGAGGACGGTGTTACCGTGAAGCTCCTCAAAGAACTCGGAGCTGTTCCCTACGTCAAGACTAATGTCCCCATTACTCTCCTCAGTTTCGAATCTTCCAACGACTTGTGGGGTCGATCGACGAATCCTTACAATAGCAAGTATACTCCTGGCGGCTCCACAGGCGGCGAAGGTGCGATTCTTGCTCTTGGAGGCAGGATTGGCATCGGTAGCGATGTCGCCGGCAGTGTGCGCTGCCCAGCGCATTTCTCCGGTATCTACTCTCTGAAGTGCTCGACTGGCCGTTGGCCCAAGCTTGGTATGACCACTAGCATGCCTGGACAAGACGGTATTCCTGCAGTGTACAGTCCTATGGCGCGAACACTAGATGATCTCTTCTACTTTACACGAGTCATTTTGGAAAAGGGTACCTACAATTACGACTATTCTTGCCACCCTATTCCGTGGAGAGGAGATGTCGTCAAGGAATATAGAGAAAAGAAAGTTCTGCGAGTTGGCGTGTTGCGAACGGACGGTGTTGTTGACCCCAGTCCAGCCTGCAAGCGAGCATTAGAGATGACTGAAGCTGCGCTGCGCCACGAAGGCCACGAAATTGTTGAAATCAATCCTCCCGAGCCTTACGAAGCGCTTTACCTCGCATCACGCCTACTATGCGCCGACGGTATCGATATTGCTTGCAGCTTCTTCCGAACTGGCGAGTGGAACGACCGCGGAGTAGCTCAAATGCGATTCTACGCCAAGCTTCCACGTCCCATCAAGTATCTCTACTATCTTTGGGTTCGTTATATCCGCCGCGATGCCGCCTGGGCTGGTTTGCTCCGTGACTGGCACCGCACTACCACCACTGAATACTGGAGACTCATCAGCCGAAGAGAAGCCTACAAGAGACGATGGTGGGAATACTGGCAGGCAATCAATGTGGACTTTATCATTGCTCCGCCCAACGCCACGCCTGCTATACCTCACGACGGCATGCACGACGCTGTCAGTAGCTGCGGCTACACTTTCATGTTCAACCTGGTAAGTGCTTTTTGGAAAGCTTCTGATGCAAACACCCGGGAGTGCTTACTAACGAGTACCAGCTCGATTACTCTGCTGGTGTCATCCCTGTGACGCACGTGGACAAGACCAAGGACCAGTTGCCCGCTGGATTCAACATCAAAAAGCTCAACGGTGTTGCTCGTGGAGCGTATAAACACTACAGTGCTACTAACATGCACGGCTTGCCGGTAGGCGTGCAAGTCATTGGGCGGAGATTAGAAGAAGAGAAAGTTCTCACCTTGATGGAGCGAATCGAGAAGGCTCTTGGGGATAACAAATTCGGATTGCTCGAAATAGATTAAGGGTCTGGTGAACATGTGTATGCCTTGAACAGTGTTGCGTAACATTTTTCCTGTCGATCATATCGATACACCGTCATCAGCCCGGGTGTAAATATCCACATGACGTTCTTGCTGAATCGATGAACCCTAGGTGCGTGTTTTACAATGCTGAGATATTAAATGCGGAACTACCCTCCTTTGTGTCATAATTAAGTCCTGCGTGCATGACTTCCCTGTCGCCTGGAGGCCACGTAAGCAGCGACGTGACATTAGTGTTTTGTAAGTCTAATTTTGTTTCTAAAACCGAAAAAAACGCCAAAACTGAGTGCACTCAGTTTAATTTGCTAATTCATGTTCGTTCTGTCGGCCACAGGCTCACAGCTTACGCAGCTTAGTCATTCATCCCTCCCATGCCAGAAACTTCCGCATTCACCCGCTTCGTCGCTCCACGAGCGAGTCATCACACGACACGACTTATTCGCCCCCGACATCGAGGCAACACTTTGTTACGCGCCGTAACTCAGCTCTCTTTTCGTCCAAAATGCTGGTGGGACGGACAACCAAGACCACTCTGCTGGCCCTTTTTTATCCACTATTCTGAGCGCAGCTGTGCAGTTTGACATTGGGAAGAACGTATCAACATGACCGAGTATGAGAGTCTTGTGGGGACGTACGTCCATTTGGCCAAGGAGGCGCGGGCAAGCGAGGCCCTTCATACCTTGAAGAAGGTTGCGTCGTTGGTGAAGCCTATTATGCGGGCGAGGGGATGGAAAGTAGGGCAGCTGGCGGAGTTTTATCCAGAGCAGGCGAATTTACTGGGTGAGTGCTGCATCTTTTACTCCCACATCTCTCTCGCTCTCTCTACTTGCTGCTTCTTACAAGAAGTGAATGCTTTTATATTTTTTTACTTTTTCTCAAGGTGAACAGGTCAGTTGAGTGAAGTGTGGTAAAGCTGACAATGGCGAATAAAGGCTTGAATGTGAACAGGGGTATGAAGATTTGCCTGCGCCTCCGATATCCTGGTGACAGACATCAGTTTCTGCCCACAGAAAATGTGATCGACACAATGCTTCACGAGCTAGCTCACATCGTTCACGGGCCGCACAATCAGCAATTCCACGCGTTGTGGGACCAGCTTCGCGATGAGTGTCAGGGTCTCATGATGAAAGGGTACACAGGAGAGAGATTTCTCGGCAAGGGCCACCGGCTGGGAGGAGCGAGAATGCCAGACCACGACATCAGACGCGTTGCTCGAGAGGTGGCGGAGAAGCGGCGAGGACAGTCGTCTATGGCCTTGGGATCGGGCCGACGACTGGGCGGGAAAGCGCCTCAGCCGGGGCAAGACATTCGACGGACGATTGTGGACGCCGTGGAGAGGCGGAATGCGGTTCTTCGAGGTTGTGGCAGCGAGAGGTATAATGACAGAGAAATTCACGAAATCGCCCATACAGCAACTAAGAATGGTTTCAAAACGCAGGCGGAGGAGGATGAAGAGAATGAGGCGGCGATAGCACAGGCACTGTGGGAACTTGTCCAGGAGGATGAGAAGAGGAAGCTTGGGGAGTCTTATGTACGACCGTCGGCTGAGAATCTGCATGGTGGAAGTGGCGGGTTGTCTATGAGAGATCAGCAAACTGGCCCAAGGAAACCTGGAGGTTCAAGTAAACCGCCCGCTGCAGGTACAGCCATACCGGGAACACAAGCCAATGAGGGTGCCATCGATCGTGGCCAGGAGCCCGGCCTTTGGGTGTGCGATATCTGTACCTTGCACAATCCCTCCCAGTATCTCTGTTGCGATGCCTGTGGGTCAGAAAGGACCAAGTCGAGATCAGCGGGCACATCTTGCGAGCCTGCGAGACAGATTTCTCATCGCGCCTCGGCTACGATAGACTTGACGTCCGACAGCCCACCGAAGAAGAAGGTGCTGGATCCAAACAAGAAAACGAGAAGCATCCAAGATGCAACACCTCTAGCGCCGTCGTCATCTTCGTCTACGCCAATGATCTGGCTTTGTAGCTTTTGCGGGACGGCCGTGGAACGACAATGGTGGACTTGTCCATTGTGTGGAAAGATGAAACGAAGTTCCAAATAGAGGAGTACTCTTGGGGATGAAAACGTCCCGAACAACGGTTCCAACAAGTCTTTAGTTATGCTCCTACTTGTGACTACATCTGCTTCGGGCCTCAGATTAGTGGAGGTATAGGCAACATCTTCTTTTTTCTCTTTGGGTCTTGCCTTACTCCCTCACTCTTCCGACTAGCCTTGGGCAAGTCAAGACGTAACGCATTTTCCTGGCCGATCTGTGTGATCTGCATCTGCGGCATTGAGCAACGGATACGCACGACAGCATGCATGCACTTGGGACTGGCGTTGTGTTTAAGCAGTGGCCAATGCAGCTTCACGGCTGGAACGGTTCTGCGTAGTCCGTCATGATTACGCAATGTTCTAGACACTGTTGGGTCGTTGAGACGTTGAAATCTGGGCTACACTCGAGAAGAAGGCCACAGGTCTTTCTGTGCAGGGGATGGCAATCGGCCAAAACACCCACCGAATGGCAACTAAGAGATACAACGAAAGAGCTTGGTGTTTTCCGGCGGAGGTGTGCCAGAACATGTTTGCTAACTTGGGCAAGATATCTGCTATTCGTGTTGACGGCTGCGACTACACCCGCCGTGAGCTTAGATGCGTCCGGTTCAGTCTACCGACAGCTGGGCCGACAAGATTTGCCCCTGTCTCTCTTATATTACTTTCTGAACGCGCGAGCACTGGGCGCTGGCTTGGTGGGAGAGTCGACGGCCGTCACAACAGGATAAAAGAACACCCGCCAGGCCTGAAAGTCAGTACAGCGTTCGCAGACTTCCTGGTCTCTTATTTTACTAGGTCAAGCGCAAAGCCGGCGTGCACCAACTAGAATATCCGTCTTTTGGACCCATGGTCTTACCAAACTGGCAAACCATTCCGCAAACTTGCTCACTGTGTCTCTAGCCTTGATTGATTGAAATGGCTTTTGCAATTGGTGCTGTTGCACCAAGATATGGACGGCTACCAATGCTTTGTGCTGTGAGGCGATTATCCCTGCAGCCTCGCTGGGCATGTTTAGCAAGCTGAGGATCATTGCTCTGCTTCATGACACGGACGATGCTTTCTGAACATTTGTATGACCTGTCGTCGGCTCCAGGAGATTATCTGCAGCCAAAGTGTAGTAGCTTTGGATGGTGGGTTGGTTCGTGATGGTGAGAGATCCGTGGTCGCGGCGAACTTTTCCTACGCCGTCGAGCTGACACGGTCCAGGGAGCAATACGCGGATCGCGGTTACATAGGCCAGGGTTATACGCAATGCCTAAACAAGCACTCCCATTTTTATGCCGAAACACAGGTATTTATCTAGTAAAATATCCAATAAAAAATTAATAGATATTATGACACTTAAATTGTAGGTGCTAGCTACGCGCTGGAGGGGTCACGGAAGGAAACAAATCGTCTTAGAGGAAGTTGGTTCGAATGGTAATAAAGACTGCGAAGTAAATGTCAAAACCCTCGGAATATTCTCTGTAATATGCAAGTGACAGATTCGCCTGGATTTGCTACTTCCAATCGTGCTCTGTGGTCCGTCAATCAGACAAGCGTATATCGTGACATAAGTATAATGAAACTGCAAACTCACAAGTTTCTATTTGACAAAAGTCATGTTACATTAAAAATTAAGCCTTGCTCGACCCCACTGGAGCAGAACGGGTGGGTGGAGACTGACTGGGGTGACATACAATAACTCCGTACAGATTTGGCGGGTGTACGGAGTATCCTGTAGGAACAAATTCATCCGACTGGTCAAAGGGCAAGAATCCGGGGGCTAGGTGATCAACAAGTTGTCTGGTTCGTTGGTCGGATTGTGACAAGAACCGTTGAATAAGCAAGATCGTAGCCTTCCTTCGTGGAGGCACTATGGGTGGTTCTGGTTCAACAAAAAAATTGATGACTTCGATGGCTGGTGCAATTGCTACCAATTGTGAAAGGAATGAAGCTTAGTCTCTCATAACTATCGTGTGATGCTCTTCTTCCCATAGCGATGATTACATGCTGTCACGTGACTATCTAACCGGCCATGCGATCGTTCAAGCATGCAGACGAATGCAGCGGAGATGTTGCTGGACCAGGCCTTGCCTGCTAGCGGCCGCAATCCATCGGTCAATCCGCCAGTGTGATAATTAATAGCGGGCCCCTGTGGCGCAGTGGTCAAGCGCTAGGGTCGCTGATTTATGTGGGGCACACCAGTTCGAATCCTATATGGGACTCTAGGGCTTATGGAACATGGAGAAAAAGAAACAGATAATAAGAATAGTAGTAGCGTTATAGCGAGACAGCAAGAAGAAAAACCATCCGCCACCACCTAACTCATACTGATTTCCCAACACTGCCGGGCCGATGTGGTCATTGTGGTAGGAGGATGCAGCGAACGACTGGAAAGAAGAAGAACCAAATCGGCGATACTGACTTGAGAGTGGTGCTGTGGACAAGTCGCCTTGCCCGAATCTTTATGCTCTCGGGGAATTTCGAATTGCAGCAGCAGCAGCAGCAGCAGCAGCAGCAGGGCAGCGAGTCTTGGCTCTACCCACCGTCAGCATCTAGGTTAGTGGAGGTGGGTAGGAGTGGAAGAAGTGGGAGAGGTGGGGGAGGTGGGAGACGACACTGCATGGGCGACAGGGGACAACCATCTCATCAACACCACACAAACCGCAGCCGATCTCACATCACCTTTCCCCCACCCCGACCAAGAAGGCTACTAAGGAGCCAAGCTACCTAGGTAGTTCAATGAGGTCGAAAACTAAGCTCCCAGTAGTGGCGCAAGTGGTGCAGCCATGGCCATGCAGCTATCCCCTTCTGGGGCCGTCCTTCCTGTTGAGAATACCATGTTTTCCAAACCTGCGTTTGTCCGTTGTCCGGGACCGCAATTGCCCTGGTGTTACTTGGGCGCTTCTTCCAATTTCTATGTCCAACGCGAGCCCTCTCTTTTCTCTACAATCTGTCAACTCCCCTTCAGTCGCCCCCGCCAATGTTCCTCGGCTCCTCCAGCTTAGGCTAACCGTTTCTAAGATCCGCTTCATCCTGTCCGTGCCCAGCTTCGTCCCTGTTCCTTCTACACAGGAAGCCCTCGAAGCTACGTCGTAGCTGATTTGACACACTTGACAGGCGGAGTGCCGTATGGGATTTACTTTAGGCCTCGCTAGAACAAACACTATCGCCGCTCGTCTCGCTCGTCGTTGTCGCCGTCCTAGCTCGAGTCCAAGGAACAGAATTACAACATTTATCTAATGCTGCCTCATCGTCATTCATTCATTCTCCACCACTACACGACCTAGCAAAAAGCTAATTCACATTCCTCGCTGAAGCTGTTCCATCAAGTCTGTTCTACTGTGTGAACTCTTAATTCAACCTGCTTCCCCACTGTTGGCACTTTTTGCCCCATGTCACCGTCGACCACTCGGATATAAGACATACAGTGACGTACTTCACGAGACGACCCGTCCCCTAGACCTACGAAGGCTCACCATCTTGTTCATCCGACTGGGAAGATTGAGGGCGGTTGAAAACCGTCCCGAATCTTTCCAAGTTCCCATGGGCTCATATTTATTCACGATATGACATCCTACGACGACTCCACGGACAGCACCCCCACGGTGGCTATCACCCCAGAAGATGTGTCGAAAACAGTTCATAGACTTGGCCATACGCCTGTTGCGGCCGCCCACACTGACCAGGGGCAGCCGCTCTCCGAACTTCTAAACCTCAACTCAAGTCTGCCCGATGGAGACTTTGGCATGGCGGCAAAAACAACGTCCCTACTAGGTTCAGCTCCTATCTCTGCGGGAGGGACGAGGTCCAAGTCACGGAGCCCTCTGCGATTACCCATTCCCACTATTACACCTGTGCAACTAGCATTCTCTGCGATGCAGTATCTGCCTGTTCCAGTTCTCGTCCTCAATGGTCTGAAGACTGTTGTTCTTGCAAATGAAGCCATGGGGCGAATGCTGGGCCTCGTTGAAGAGCAAACATCTCAGGACGATTCCATGGTCGCTGTGGACCAGCTTCGTGGCAAGTCCCTTTCGCAAGTCGGCATTGACATGCTGCAAGATGACCGGCCCGTCTGGATAGCTTGGGAGTCGTTCTTTGATGGCTTGCTCGAAGAAGTACATGTTCGACAGCCTGCCTCCAATTCCAAGCATTTGCACTCGGCTCACACCGGTCCTGGAGATGGTAACCCTACAACAGACACTTCAACTAACCCGAATTCCGATGCACCACGAGTATCATCCAAGCTGCCTTCGCAGGACGCTGTTGTAGAAGTGGTTATTAGCCGTAAGGACATGGGCAAAACCACTTTTCATAGCCGGTACAAGGCCAGAGCATCCGACTATCATGTTTTTGCGAAGATGATGATCACGGTCTGGGAGGTGGAGGACAAGCAAACATTCTTCACGTTAACCTTCACTAATACTAATCCTTCTTCAACTTCTGCCCCGGGTTTGAAGAAGATTGTGGCCAAGCCGAGCATTTCAGAGGCTGCCGATCGACGGATTATTGCAAGCTCTAATGTCTCTCCGGTCGCATCCAGCCTTGATTCTGGCTCTCCCTCGTTTTATAGTCCAGGCATTGTCACCATGTCATCGAGTCCGTTTCCACCCATGGGCCCGCCTTCCATTGCTTCACACTCAAGCACGCCATCCATGCTGCAAAGAATCAACTTGATGAAAGATGCTCTTCTAGACAACACACAGATGCCAATCTTAGCAATGTGGAAGGACGGAAGTGTCATCTTACCGAACAAAGCAGCGAGAGACCTGCTGCGTCCTGAAGACAACCTGGATGCATGTGCAGATGGGTTCGATCTGTTGCAACATTGGGGATTATGGGATGAGCAATTCACCCGCAAGCTGGATATTTCTGAGCACCCAATATCAGTCCTACTTCGCACCGAGAGCCCATTTCAAAGCATGCGTGTTGGCTTGTGCACCAGCAATGGCAAACGCCTTGTCCATGACGTACTTGGAGAAGCAATCCGTGACCACACCACTGGGGAATTCTTAGCGGGCGTTGTAACAGGTAGAGACGTCACGGTCATATCAGAAGAGATGACACAAATCAAGGAGCGAGACGATGAAAGATTCAAGCTTATATGCGATACTATGCCACAGCTAGTATGGACAGCAACACCGGACGGGCATCACGACTTCTTCAACACTCGATGGTATTCGTATACGGGTTTGAAACCCGAAGAATGCCTGGGAATGGGGTGGCAAATGCCCTTTCATGTCGATGACAGACCAGAAGCTTGGGCTCGCTGGCATCACTCATTAGAGACGGGTGATCCTTACGTTATGGAGTCACGGTGCCAGAGCAAGGAAGGAGAATGGAGATGGTTCCTGGGCCGTGCACTAGCCGTGCGGAATAAAGATACTGGGAAAATTGAGAAATGGTTTGGTAAGCTAGCTGCCGTGACACTATTTTTTTCCTCTGAGCAGCTGTAGGAATCTGACATTGATACAGGCACATGTACGGACGTTCACGAGAGTATTGAAACTAAGTTTAATGCCAAGAGAACTAGGCAGCATCTGCTGAGTGTCATAGCACACTCCCAGGTGACCATTTTTACTGTGGACCAGCAGCGTCGCGTCACCATGCTGGAGGGAGCTTTAATTTGGAATAACACATACGAGGATAGTCATGACTCGAGTCGCTGGTATGTCGGGGGGAATATGTACGCAGTGTTCAGCCGCTTGACGAACCAGGTCATGGAAGGAGGGCAGCTGGATTTCCTGCAGCCCATCGAGGATATACTTGACAGAAAGTACAGCGAGGAGGTCAAAGAACATGAGCTAGGTGAGCTAATTCCCATTTCAAAACCGATGACAATGATTATTGATGACGATGATGATGTTTTTGTTGTTGTGTTGACGAAACCGACCCGTGAACATCTATTACGAGGTATCAATCTTGGCAGAAAATGGCTAATCGCTGGTGTAGACGGTCGGTGGTATCGAACTCGCTTTCTTCCCATGTATGGTAAGAAGACGCAGGATGGGAAAGCAAGCCATGACAGTAGCATCGAAGGCGTGATTGGCCTCATCATGGACATGACCGAATTGAAACATCGAGAAGAAGCTCTTTTACAACAATCAAAGGAGAAGCGTAAGGCGATCGCAAATGAGGCCGCTGCCAAGGAGGCGAACCGGCTCAAGAGCCAGTTCCTAGCAAACATGTCTCACGAAATCCGTACACCAATTACTGGAGTTCTAGGAATGGCAGAGCTTCTTGGCGGCATGGACCTCAACGAAGAGCAGCGGGACTACGTTGACAACATTCAAAGCTCTGCTACCTCGCTATTGACCGTCATCAATGACATTTTAGACTTTTCAAAGGTCGAATCTGGCCGCCTTGATATCGAAGAAGTCCAGTTTTCCCTGTCACTCGTCGTCAAAGAAGTCGTGAGGATGCTCCAGTTTGCTGTCGAACGAAAGAATCTTGACTTTCAATCAGAGATTGGGGGCGACATTGAAAATGACATGGTCGTGATAGGAGATCCCGGGCGAGTACGGCAAATCATCACCAATCTGTTAACGAACAGTATTAAATTTACCAATCATGGATACGTTCGATTTTCCGTGGTCAAAGAGGCGGAGACGGCTGAGTCATTCAAGATCAAATTTGTCGTTGAAGACACTGGCATCGGCATACAAGAAGATGTGCGCAAGAGACTGTTCCAGCCTTTCAGTCAGGGGGACGCATCAACGGCGCGACGGTTTGGTGGCACTGGTCTCGGTTTAACAATTTGCAAGAATCTCCTTGATCTGATGCATGGCGAAATCACGCTCGAATCTGTGGTTGGCAGCGGGACCAAGGCTACCGT
This sequence comes from Atkinsonella texensis, assembly GCA_001008035.1. Lineage (NCBI taxonomy): Eukaryota > Fungi > Ascomycota > Sordariomycetes > Hypocreales > Clavicipitaceae > Atkinsonella > Atkinsonella texensis. The sequence continues at coordinate 412,912 of KQ061690.1, forward strand.
TTGGGTCCCTTTCAACAAACCGCAAGGCCCACAGGAGAACACAGTGCAGAGTGGTGCCATTCCGGATCGCCTGCAGTCGGAGCTGAGCCTCTCATGCAATAGCTCTGATTATGACCAAGTTGGAACGTCGGCGGGCTCCGAAGGAGGAGTATTATCGTCGTCTTTGCCCCGGCGACGTCTCTCTGTACGGACGCCACCTACCTGCGACCAGGATATGACGAGGATTGAACGATCCGAGATGCACATCCTGGTCGTCGAAGACAAGTGAGCCTTTTTCTCTCCTTTTCTTTTCTCTCCTTTCTTTTCCTACATGTACTTTTCGCGAATGAGCAAGAAAACATGTGGAGAAATGTTGCAGCTAATTCAAAATCTTAGTCCTGTGAACCAGAAAATCGCCATAAAAACCATCCAGAAGCTCGGATTCCAAGTCACAGCGGCATGGAATGGGAAAGAGGCCTTGGATTACATGCTAGCTGCATCGCGCGGACAGAACACAAAGCCAGACATGATCCTGATGGATGTGCAGATGCCCATTATTGATGGGTACAAATGCACCCACATCCTGAGGCACCACGTTCCATACAGAGCATTGGCCCAAGACATACCGATCGTGGCCATGACAGCCTCTGCCATCCATGGGGACCGCGAGAAGTGCAATAAAGCCGGCATGGATGACTATCTAGCCAAGCCAGTGACGATGATAATACTAGAAAGAATGCTCGTGCGGTGGTGTCTGTCGCGTCGCAAAGCCTTCCTACATCGTCAAGACGTGCAGTCAGAATGTTCTGAAACAGGTGAAAACTGTCAGAATGTCGAGACCCCCATGGTAGGAGTCGAGGAGTCCAGCTTCGAATCCCAGACGTCAAGTCGAGATGACTTGCACAGCAGCACAATGACACCAAAGCCATTGGCGACAGTTGGGCCAAATGAGCCCTCGGCATTCGACTTACCGGCTACGACGGAGTTGAACATGCAACTTCGCAATCACGAGGGCGAGAAAGAGTGGTCCAGCCTCCTCCAAGAGAACAAGTTGTTTGACGCCGCCGGCGGACCGTCCAGCTTCCGAGGAACTCCCTCATTCCAGCAGTCCGGAATAGGAGAGGCCCTGACCGAAGAGAATGTGAACAGGCTAAAGAGTGAGACGAGCACACCGGGCGAATCATGATGCACACGCATCTGATCAAGTCATGGTAGCTTAGTTCCACGGCTCCTCTTTCTCTCCCTGAACAAATGACACAGGTCATAGCATAAGCGGCATACCACGGTTTCTTGACAGTTTTCATTCAAAGAAGAAATTAAATCAACACAGGACTCACTTCGGCATTCATCTTCCGTTTAAACGTTGCACTTTTTATTTTCTGGGGAAAACAACAGGAGCACATAATAAACCGACTTGCATGGTTGGGACAACAGAGTTGCACGAAATGTAATTGGAATCGGGCTGAATGAGGAACAGAAGTTTTCCTCATGGAAATGGGGTTAGGTTCATGTCAGAAGGCCTTGGAACGATGTATGAGGGCGAGTCAGCCTGACTGGACATGGCTTGATGAGCTAGACTGGTCTGCATACGATTGTCAATGTTTACTATAGCGTTCGCACCGTAGGTGACGTGGTAGAGTACTCTACGATGTGAACATGCTCATTGAAACAATATTTACGCTATCAAGAAAGAGGGGGGGGGGGGGTGGCATTTTGTCCCGTCATGTACATGTCCAGCCCAATCCATATCCCTAGTATGAGAAGATCTCTTTCTATATACATATCCTAAAAAAGGAGAAATGCTTCCCATTATACGCTCAAAGTTAGAAATGCTCCTTCCAGAATCTAAAGTTGACCTCGCGTGCTGTGGCGGCTCTGCAAGCCGACTTGATGTCACGGGCTGGTGATGTCAGTCTGGAGTGCTCGGATAAACAAGATTCCCAATGGGAAATGAATGACGAAAAGAAAAAGAAAAGAAAAAGCATAAATGAGATGGAAATGAAAACGTACCGGCTACTGAGGGACCGCAGAAATATACCCCGACTGTGGTCCGCATGCTGGCTTCCAGGCCGCCCAGATACGTTCTGTCGAGGATGCCGTCTCGCATCGTGGTGAAAAGGCGCTTGAAATCGGGCCGCCCGAAATGCGTCCTCGACTTGAGCTCTGTGAGGGGGTCCGTGTCGGCGCCGACGCTGTTGAGCACGATGTTTTGCGTCGTGTCCATGTCGAGCTTCTGGGTGAGGTACGTGTGGATCTTGAGGAACTCTATGCCGGAGCTTCCTGGCACGCGGGCTGCCTTGTTGGACTGCTCTTCCAGCGAGGCCAGCAGGGTCTGGAACCACTCGAAGGAGTGGGTGTCTTTGCACACCCAGATGAACTCGACGCGGCGGAGCCTGGTGGGCGGGTTGGGAGAGTTGCGCAGGTGCCATATGTTCTTGAGGATGGCTGCCCAGGGGGTGACGCCGATTCCGGTGCCGATCAGGACGGCGATTTCGTTTTCGAACACGTCCTCGGCTGGCGCTCCGTAGGGGCCGTCGATCCGGAGACCGGGCATTTGCTGGCCGTTTTGCAGCGCCACTTCGTACATGCCCATGGGGTCGACGCCTTCGTATAGTTTCGCTTGCGCGCCGCCGGCGCCTGTTGCATCGCCCAAGGCGCGGGTGAAGTCTCCGACTTGTCTGACGTGGACGGACACATATGGATCGAAGGGGCAAGAGGTGATGGTGAAAGGATGCCACTGGTACTTGGAGATGGAGGGCACCTGGAGGAAGAGCCACTGACCAGCTTTGTATCTGAAGGATGGCTTGTTGAACTGGATCTCGACGACTTCATACGGATGACGGACAACTCGGGTGATTTTAGTCTGGCGACGAGCGCGGACCTCGCGGTACAGCCGCTCGATGAGGTAGAGACCGCCGGCCCCAAGCTCCCAGCGCCAGCCAAGATAGCCGAGGCAATGAGCCCAGTACTGCTCCCCGGCAAACGGGGAGAAGGCGTTGACAGAGTCGCGCACGAAGCAACCAACCGTGTGGGTGTACAAGGCCAGGAAGAACGGGATAAAGAGATGGTGAGTGTACCAGAAAGCCTCGAAGGACTGCTGGCGAATTCGTGCGTGCGCCGTGGTATAAATAAGCAGCATGCAAAGGAGCATCACATGCCCGGTGATCCCGCCGGGCTGAGCATAGTGGATTTGAACGGTGGTGACGGGCCGGATCTGTGTCTTTTCGATGTTGAAGAAGTTGACGTAGTGAGAGGCGACGTGGCAGATGGAGAATACCAGCATAGCGTACGCCACCTGTCTGTGGAACCATAAATTCTCGTCGAGAGGCAAGAATCGAACCCTTGGGCGAAGCCACCGCATGATGGTGCGGCATACGGGTAGGAGAATCAGCGTCCCGTCGACGGTGAGAACCAGACCGGCACCTCTTGAAATCCAGACTGAGTACGTCAGGTTGTTGAGCGCGGCCAGTCGCTCATTTGTAGCTTGGTTCCACCTATAGAGATAGAGAGTCAGAACTATGCAAGCATTTCTCGCGCAGGGATACAAGTCCAATGGCGCTGGCTATCGACTCACCAGCCTACAGCGAAGATGCCCCAATGGACTGCCCAGAAGAGGACGTGGAACCAGAACTTCTGGGGAGTGAATTGCCTGCGGATTAGTTCGCGGTAACCATATTGGCCTGCCATGATGATGATGATGATGATGGCTGTTGCTGTTGCATGCGAGAAAGAAGGACAAAGAAAGAAGAGTGCGGAGGGGCGACAGAGGCGAAGCGAAAAGCCTGTGGCAAGGAGGCTTCTCAGCGAATGGCCGTTTTAGCTATTTCTCTACCGGCTGTAAAACGAAAGTCTGAATGATATCTTTGTGCCAACAAGAGAAGCATATGTGGAGGAGTCGACAGTCGGGCACTATTGTTGTCGCGAGATATTAAAAGCGGTAAAGAAATCTGAGCCAGCAGCGTTTAAGAAAGACACGGGCAGGACTCGTTCGCCCAGTGCCTGTTGGCACAAAATGATGGAGAAGATATACAATGTTGAAAGGAATAGCGGCGCAGGAAAAGTCGAAAAATAAATGAGCACTTGAGGAGCAATGAACCGGCCCGGACAGGGAGGGATTTGACGGGATGGAATGTGCCGAGTCACAGGTACAGTAAGTAGGTTGTAAATCTAAATCTTGAATCTGATACTGGCGGAACTGTGGTTCTGTCCTGGATGTCGGATAGTCCCAGCTTTGCTTCCTCGTGCTGTAGGAGCGAATTAAGTTGCCAATTCCTGGTGAGGGTTGAGCTGAGAGGACTTGTGACCGCTTGGAACGGAGCTGCTGGGATTTGATTCTCGAACAGGACTGGCACTGATAGAATGGTGTAGACCAGACGCAACAGAATATTTGGCCGTCTTGACAGAAGAGGTGAGGTTGAGGAGAGCGGCATGGCATCCTGCCTCAGGACTATTACAGGCCCAGCACCGCCGGTCGCTGGCCGAATGGGGAAGGATTCATGGGCATTCATGGGCTAGTGGCCCGCGGCCAAGCCTGTCTGGGCGCAGGACCGATAGTTTCCGGCGCTTAAACCTGAGCTGGCGAGCCAATGAGGAGCACGGGATGACCGGGTATAATTTATAATTAGCCTTGGCTGCGTGGCTGGCGCGTTCCATAAGAGCTTGGCACAGAAAATGATCCCACGAGTGGCAGGTGCGACCGCAGCAGACGAGCCACGAGAAGCGAATCCGGATCCGGATGAGGCTATCTGCCATCGTGATTCGACCCTGCTTGGCTCGTCGACTTTGTACGCGGCGGCACCGGGTAATCAAGTGCTCCGGCGAGTCGAAACGCTCTTGTCTAGCGAGCGGGTTTCGCATAGCAAATAATGTGAAGAAACTACAGCAGGACGTGACTCTAATCGTGCGATACCCCATTTTTCTGGCACGATTAGCGGCTGGCCGACCCTTTTGAGCTTGAATCCCCTCGCGGCGCGTTGAATTGACGCGCAACAACGGTCTTGGCGGTTGGGTTTTGTTTGATATAATCAAGAGTCGCGATAACACGGTCATCGGTATCGAAATTCATAGCTTAGACGCTAGTGACAACTAAATTCGCTGTTGAATGTGTCGAACCGGCCAAATTGACCGACTTGCTGATCGCACAAATCGCGGGCCGGGACATGGCACGATTATTTCTAGGTAGTTGGTAGCCTAGTAATTATTGAATATAAACTGATTGTCAGACAACTGACCTCAACAATTGCATAAGGCGGAGTGCCGGAGTGGTTATCGGGTATGACTAGAAATCATATGGCTTCGGCCGCGCAGGTTCGAATCCTGTCTCCGTCGAGTAGTTTGTTTTTCGTTTTTTGCCTCCTTTACGTGCAATGTTCTTGCGTGACTGCACATCTTTTTGTGCACGATGAAAACTTGCATGGAGAGCGGACGCTAGCGATACCAGATTCCACGGACAGCAGTGTACGGAGGAGTCAGTAGAAGCGGCAGATTGGTGTTGCCCGGTATAATCGGCGTGACCACGTCACAATCTCTGCGGCGTCTGGGATTGATTCAATAAGACCAATGCCTGTATTAAACGCTGTCGTCACTTTCGCCCCGACAGCGACAGGCGCGATGCTCAGTCTTACCTCGTAGCACCAAGCGATCAAATCTCTTGCCGTCTTGCGTAGAGAGAGCAGTCAATGACAGGGCCGTTCAACGGATGGTGGAAAACCTCCAACGTTGGCACCATACTTGCCCCCTGTGACCCCGGCAGGTCTATCCGAGTCGCTTCCATTCAGCAGCGCCTTGACTGCTTCTGCGTCGATAGCTCTGAGCCGGTCTGTGAAAGCCATTGATTAGCGACTGCAATTTGTCGCAATGTCATGGGTGTAGTCACTAAGAGAAATCGAAACGATCGAAACGAAGCAGAAAGGAACGAACAGTGCCAGAGCTCGTCCCAAGCCTTTTCATGCTCGAATGATGGGAGTCTGCGGTATATCGAGGAGTGATTGAGGAAGTGGATATATTGCAAGCGGCTAAGCAGAGCTACAATATACCTCTTAGTAGCACAAATGCTCGCTAGTATTTCTATTACAGTGCTAATTAGACTGCAGGAGAAGTACCTTAGAGCCACCTTATCTAATTGGTGCATAATCCTGGGGATTGCCCGGGCGCCACAATCAAAAAATTGTGTGGTAAATCTGCGAATCGCAATGAGCAATGGATTTAATATGTAATTGCACCAACTTGATGGTTTCCTACCAGACTCTAACGGTCTCGCTGCCCGGGTATGCTTACATGTACCCCGTAGTTTCACGCGACTTGGGAGACATGGGAGCAGGCCAAAAGCTGCTACACTGAATCAGGACTAGTAAGCGTCAATGAGGCTGCCGTTGGGCTACCTATAGACTTCACATGGCTTTCTGCTCGATCGAAGGTGCCATGTTTAAGAAGATTGTCGGGAGAATCTGAATATGTGCTTTTATATATATATAAAATTTTACGGTTAAATTCCATTGGCAATTTGATTGTGCCAAGGAAAATTGGAGTATGACGTAAGCCGTAGACGTAGACGTAGCCGTAGACGTAGCCGTAGTCCAAGCTAGCCCGCGGCCTTTCTCTTTCGGCATTGCTTCCTACCCGCTTCCTCTCCTTGCTCTTCTGTGTATCCAATCTCGAAAGAATAGTCCAACTTTGGCGCCAGTGGGGTCATAGCAACGTCCATGAATCCATGGACAGGCGAAGCTGCATTGACCCTATAACCAGCGGCTCAATTGTTCGATTGATGACTCTGGACACTATCCCGGACCTGTGTCAGCTTTTCTCTTCTTCTTCTCCTTTCTTATCTTCTCGATGCAATCACCATCACGCCACCTGTCATGGACGAGCAGGATGAAGCCAGGCGGTACCAAGCGCCGTACAGCGCCCGGCGACCTATTCCCACAATTTCCAAATATCGAGAAGAAAAGGCAGCGAGACAGCAGGATTCGCTGACAAACAACCTGGACGACGACACGCCTTCGAAGACCGAAATTTCTGAGCTGACGGACGAGCAGAGGCCTGATACGTCGCATGGTTATGACAGCGGAATTGATCAGGAACCCATAAGCAAAGATGACGAAGACACGCCAGAGCGCTTCAATGATACGTCCCAGGTCGATCCCAGCTCGACTGACGTGAAGCAGAGAAGGAAAGAACTCAAGACCAAAAGGCGCGAAACAGCTGAGCGCGAAGTGACAGACCCTGTAACACATCTCCCTGTCATGATTCACGATTTTACAGACGATGCGCTGAAAAAGGCCGTCTCGTCACACCCCGCCTTCATATTCAACAAAGGCACCGACTCAGCTTCAACTAGTGGCAGCCAGTTGGATGAGCAGTTGAAGATGGAGGCGAAGAGCTTGCAGAGAGATCATGAAACGTTTAGGAACAGATTTCCGCCACCAGATTTCGACATCCTGAGCCAGAATATCACATCCATTAACAACCGTGGTTTGACTTTTGGTCTAGCCGGCATCTCTCTGGTCATCGCCATGACATTTGCTTTGGGGAATTTATCGCATCGAGTTTTGCGAAACGCACCTAATGCCAGCATGGAAATGAGCGCAAACTGGTGGCAGCTTGGACTGTCTCTCACTGTAATACTGAGCACGATCGCTGCCGTTATTACGGGAGTGAGACAGTACACTAGTCGCAAAATTAACAACATCTTTCAGGACGAAGTATGGGATGCATATCGCCGACAATTGAAAGAGGACACCAAAAATCACGAACCGGAGATGACTATCTGGCTCAACTCAGTACTGGGCGCAGTGTGGCCCCTGGTCAATCCTGATTTGTTTGCGAGTCTTTCTGATACGCTGGAAGACGTCATGCAGGCTTCACTTCCAAAACTGGTTCGTATGGTCAGCGTCGAGGACATGGGTCAAGGTAGCGAGTCGATACGAATTCTTAGTATACAATGCCTCCCTACTGGCGCAGCCAGCCAGCCTGTCACAAAGGATGGCAAACTCATGTCAGCCAAGGATCCTGGTGACAATAAAGAATTATCGCGGACCGCATCAGATGGTTCTGGAGCTAGTGATGCCAAAGAGATGTTCAAGTTGGATGCCATTGCTGAGGGTATGGAAGGAGAGGAAGGGGACTTTGTGAATATCGAGGTGGTATTTGCATATCGCACACGGTCCAGTTCTCGCAGCCTTAAAGACCGAACAAAAAACATGCATCTTTACCTGGCCTTTTATTTACCCGGGAACTTCAAAATTCCAGTTTGGGTAGATCTTGAGGGGATCATCGGGAGTGTCAGACTGCGATTACAGCTCTGTCCTGATCCGCCTTTCTTTTCACTCTGTACCGTGACCTTTATGGGCCAGCCGAGAGTCGATGTTCGATGTATTCCTCTAAGTCAGCGCGGGCTGAACATAATGGACATCCCTCTCATAAGTAATTTTGTTCAGAGTGCAATTGATGCGGCTGTAGCCGAGTATGTTGCGCCCAAGAGCCTGACATTGGACTTGAAGGATATGCTTGCCGGAGACGACTTCAAGAAAGACACCGTCTCAACTGGAGTCATCATGGTACACATCAGGCGAGGTTATGATTTCAAGATGGGTGACTCCGGGATACCATTGATAAGGGAAGGCGGTTCAGACCCATACGTGTCAGTCGGCTGGGCCAAGTTCGGCAAGGTGCTCTGGAGTACGCGCATTATGCGGGCAGAAATGGAACCTCACTGGGACGAAACATGCTTCGTTCTCGTCGCGCCCGAAGAGGTTAATGTCGAGGAGCGCATCCGGGTCCAGTTGTGGGATTCTGACCGCTTCACGGCCGATGATGACCTTGGACGTATCGAGGTTAGTGTCAGGGAATTGATGCAGAACAAGGAGACAAGGGGGAAGATGAGCAAGCGAACGGACGGGTTCCGCGCATTGAAGGCGGGAGAGGGCATGCCTGGAAAATTGGAATGGAGCGTCGGTTACTTTCCCAAAACCCCCATTCAACAGTGCCAGTTCGAACAGCAGACGCATGACCCGAAAATCCGATCAATGGAGCAATTACAGAAAAAGGTTGATGAAAGATGTGAGCGTAAACTCCGCGAGCTGATGATAAAAGAGGACATCAAAGTGCGAGATGAAGAAGAACTAGAACAGCAAAGGATGCAGGAAATGAAGATGGAAACGGATGCCGTCATCCTTTCCGCACCACCGCCAGACGGCTATCCAAGTGGGATATTCAGCATTCAGATACACAACATCACTGGACTAGAGATTGGGGAAATGAACAAGCGACAAAGCGACGAATATGATGAGGCCAGTGATGAAGAAGAGGCGGGAGACGGTCTGCCTAGCTCTTACTGTACGATCATTGTCAACCACAGCAAGACCTTCAAAACCAGAACCAAGCCGCAGAATGCAAAGCCATTCTTCAATGCTGGATGTGAGCGATTCATTCGGGACTGGAGGTGTTGCGAGGTATTTGTCTCTGTTCGTGATGCAAGACTCCACGAGGACGATCCGCTACTGGGGTTTGTACACATGCCTCTGGCCGATCTGTTCAAAGAACGGTCCCAGGTTATGGGGCGGTATCCTCTGAACGGAGGCATCGGGCGCGGCAGGATCAGATTGTCCATGGTATGGCGCAGTGTGAGACTGCAGGCTCCCCGAAACCTGTTAGGCTGGCAGTACGGCACCGTGATCATCGACCCAATCGCCGTCAGTCCAGATTGTCCGGAGAAGGTCAGATGGTGTAAGCTGAAGCTCAAGACTGACATATCCATGGGCAAGATGTACCCAGCCTCGGACAACGAAGCGAAGTGGACTGCAAAGAAAGAGCAGAGCCTTCATTTAGCTGTCAGGAGGCGCTATAGTAGTTGCATGGCGGTAGAGTTTCGGGACAAGCATTTCCTTGGGGACAAAGTCGCTGCGTTTTGTGTTCTGTGGTTGAAGGACGTGACGGATGAGGAGGAGGAGGAACTGGAATTGAGCGTCTGGAGAGGCAATTATGAGCGAGCTGTCGTTAATTGCCTGGAAGAATGCGGCGAGAGAATGGGCACTCTCAAGGTCAAAGTTACCTTTTGGCCTGGCATGGTAAGTAGCCTGCCTGGACCACAGACACGTTTATGGACCTAGACTGACTGGTAGTCTGCTGATACGCGTCATACAAAAAGGGTCAAGCACATTCCAAATGGGCGAGTCGAAACCGGCATACAAGAGATGTTGCTGAAGTTATCGATGCAGTCAGAGACAGCCTCGACCAGGACCAACCCGAAAGACAAGCCGGCACTGTGGATGAAGAAGCGTCTAGCGATAGCGACAGTTCGGGCGAGGGGGAGGGGGAGGGGGAGCTTCCTGATGGAAGTGCGGAACACAAACAAGGTGTTCTTGACCGAGTCCGCTCTTACAAGAAGAGGGACAAGGCCCTGCACAGGCAGCATCGTGGCCTGATGCAATGGAAAGTAAGACACTTTGATGACTCCCTCTTGATTTTGTTATTTGTTATTTTTTTTTTTTTTCCTGCGAACCCGTAGAACCCAACTCTATTCATTTATTTTGGCTAACTCATGACGTAGATGCCGCGCACAGCGAGGTGGGTGAAGCACAAATTTGGGCAAGTGGAAGAAAGCGTGTCGGGATTCTTCGAACACCGGGACAAACAGCCGGGCATTGAGACGGAAGTGTAACAATTGCACAACGCTACTTCATCATGACTGGATTGCAGAAACAGGGTCCCACGAGGGTCGAGATTTGTACAAGTCGGTTCAGGAGATGGGGCGGATCACGTACCCAAGTAACAATATACCAAGAACATTCCCTCGTGGAATGGTGACTTCTTTGCTTGGCTTCCTCAAATACTCGCTTTTGCTCTTGCCTCCCGTTCATGACCTTGTGGCCGTAGTCACGGGCATTGTCTCCTGTGCGAGCCTGCGTCGAGAGCCCGGCTTCAAGTCCGTTTGCTATCTATCTATCTTTATTCTTCCGATTGGGGGTGTTTGACGGCAAGTTTCATCATCGGTGATTTCGTAAACTTTGAGCTCGGCGATTGCCGAATCGAGGTTGTTGCGGAGGATTGCTGAGGGTGCTTATTGGCGAAGGCTTGCTGAATGGGTGTTTTAGATGGGAATAATAAACTGCCAAAGGACCTACGTACGAACAGTGCCACTTCTCAGGGCACGATCCGTCAATTTCTGACGTGGTGAACTGGGAACGCTCGCTGTGTCAATCCGGATCCAAAGAGGAACTTTTTTTTTTTTTTTTTTTTTTTTAAATTCACCATCAATTACAAGACCGCGGTGCCAAGGGTATTGCGGCATCCTTACCAAAGCTTAATGACAGTATTGCGAAAACTTGTGAGCCTGGGCGCTCCCTGCTCAGCGGGCCTTGTAGCGAGATTCCCCCCTAGAACCGCCCCGGAACCGCCCCGGAACAAGCCTTAATTCAGTCAATTCGTCAAAATTTCATCCTCGGATCCTGTGGCACCCCTGACAGGCGGGCCTTGGCCCCTTTGGACTGGCCTCGAGTGAAACTCTCATGTCTCTTCTGCGTCGCTCGCTTGCCCAAGGCCGTCTTTTTTTCAGATTCATTCGCTTGACCGTGTTGCAGCTATTGAGCTTTTCTAATCCCAGTTGGAGCGTCGTACATACAACATCTTCGCTTGCTGTCCTTCAGATCCTCCCATTGCTCCACATACATTACATGCTCGTCAATTGTCTCCCGCGTCCGTGGCCATTCCTTGACTTTTGACTTTTGACTTTGGAGGCGTTCGAGACGTCTGCTTTGCCCGGCTCCCATTTGTATTCTACCCGTCGTTCGTTTCATTCTGCATTCCAATCCTCAGATCCCGTAATTCTGCAATCATGGTCGTGTCGTTGCTACGTTGGTGAGTTATAATCCGCCTGTCATGGCAAGGTCTGATTCTGATGGACGTCGGTCGTTGCTGAGACGCGACACAACGTAACGGCGAAAACGGCTGACATTTCGACGCGCAGGTACAATGCCAGATTGGCTGCCCGGCCGCTTCTGACCCAGAGCGTGACAACGGCTGTGCTTTTCGCGACCGGTGACATAACGGCGCAGCAGCTTGTTGAGAAGAAGGGTTTCAAGAGCCATGATTTGACACGGACCGGGCGTATGGCCCTGTATGGTGGATGTGAGCGCGCATGAATATTTTTTTTTTTTTTTTTTTTTTTGGCTTCCCTCTCCTGCGAATGCCTCTTTCAAGGCTGACTGAACATGTAGGCGTCTTTGGCCCAGTGGCGACGACCTGGTTTGGATTCTTGGCCCGCAACGTCAACTTCAGAAACCCGCGGGTTGAGACGCTTGCTCGTGTCGCTTGCGACCAGACGTTCTTTGCCCCCGTCATGATCGGCGCTTTCCTCAGCAGCATGGCCACGATGGAGGGAGCCAGCGCCAAAGAGCGTCTGGAGAAGACTTGGTGGCCGGCCCTCAAGACCAACTGGCTGGTGTGGCCCTTTGTGCAGACCATCAACTTCACTTTTCTGCCGCTTCAGCATCGCGTCCTGTTCGCCAATGTCATATCCATTGGTTGGAACAGCTACCTCAGTTGGGTCAACAGCCAGTAGAGGATTGGTTTTAGGATGTTGGAGCACGGGGCGAGGGAGTACAAGCATGCTGTCGGTTCTGCCTTTGTTGCATGCATGGATCTGATCGGACGGATTTCGCACATACGCTGCTGCTTTTGACTCATTTTGCTTGTTCTTCTCATTCGCGTACCTGAGTTAAAAACATACACCGAGGGTCAAGAAGTGGATCAGCATCAACATGAAAACGAGATCGACCTGGGTGGGGAAAAATAGACGGGCACACCGACCGGATGGTTTTCATTTATTATATTCTGTGCCCTGAAGGCCACAAGCATAGACATCGATATATTAGAGGAATAGAGGAGACACTGCTGAGCTGTCTGAATGCAACCTCGGGTCTGGTGCTCTGTGCCTATATGTCGCGCAAGTACTCCGTATGCCACGAATGTGGCCTGGTTGGGGGCACCCAGACGTCATGCGGACATATCACTGGCCCATCAACAAACGGCCAGCTGGTCCATTTGAACGCAAGGATGCATGCATACAGGCATGCACCGGTGGCTTTGCATTGCATTGATAAGAGGGAGCGCCAAACTTCCCGGGCTTTGACTCGTTCCGGTATCGCTGCCTAAGGCCACCCCCTCGCACCAGCCGCAATCTTTTACCCTCACGCAGCCCCAGTCGGATTTGCAACACCTCAAGGCGACATCAATAGGAACCCTCCATCACACCTAACTCAGGTGGCTAGTTGCATCCCCCTCCCCGCCCTTCTCTCTCCATCATATCTGCGGTGATATCATCGCCGTCTTTACCAGGCGGAAGGCCATGTTGCCCTCATCCGTCCGGCGCGTCGTTTGCTCAGCCCCTTCAACGCGGCTGCCTTCGGCGTTGACCTCAACACCTCAAGCAGCCGTCAGGACCGCTCCAGTCTTTGTTCGTGGTCACCAACGGCGCTACTCGTCTTCTAAGCCCTCGCGGTCCGATAATGGATCTAGCGACATCTCTGCTGGTCAGTCGGTAACGGCCTCGACCTCCAGGAGCGAGTCCAAATCTGGCACTGAGAAGCGAAAGCGCAAGAGCAAAGATGGATCTGCAAAGGGCGCTTCTTCGTTCAGGAGGCTGCCTAGCGTACCCAGCACGCAGCACATGTCACAAGAAGGTAAGAATGTCCCCGAGCTGACCTTCGATCCTCACACAGGCTGAGGATTTTTTTTTGGCTGACAACTTCCTCACAGCTCTTGGCCTGTCGTCCTTCTTCTCATTACATCGTCCCATTTCCATCACACAGACAATGCCCCGAGCCGTAAGTGCCGAGCACTTCGCTTCCATATTCACGCCGCGAACCAAGGCAGCCAAGGTGTCCGATACCATGTCGACGATATCCGATACCATCGATCAGTTGGATGGACCGATGGCGCAGCTGACCATTGGCGGCCACGAAGAGCAGGGCATGGGTGACGGCATGCACAGGGTTGAGCTGCGAAACCCCGACGGGAGCGAGTCCAGTATTTACCTCCAAGTTGATGCCATGTCTGGCGATTTCCTTCCTTTCCGCCCCCCTCCATTGCCACAAGCCGAGTCTGCCACCGAGGCAGATGGCCCTGCAGCTGAAGCCCAAGCTCCTGAACCGGTGACTCACCACCGCATTTATAACGCAATGTTTACCATCGAGGAGTCTACCGAACCTGACGGGCAAATTCGAATCGTCGCGCACAGCCCACGAATCATGCAAGACCAGCAAATACGAAGTTCCTGGGAACGCATGGCAAATCGCCAGCTTCAGGCAAACGCTACCCGTCGTCGACGCGATATGCACGCCATCAGCGTCAAGAGGCAGCGAAAGCTGAGGATGAAGAAGAAGAAGTACAAGAAGCTCATGAAGCGCACCCGTAACCTTCGCCGAAAGCTCGACAGAACGTAATGGATGGTTTATCGGTGTACATAGCTGGAGATGGTCATCTTCAACGTCATTTCTTCATTCTATTACATTTATGGGCGGATACATGGAAGGGGTCTGGCATTACCGTTTGACATCGATTGCCAATGAAGCTGCGCGTTGCGCATGTTCTGCCCTCTGCAGATTTCTATAGATTTTTGTCCGCAACTATCAATCGTCATTGCACTTACCCATCCTTGCCTATCCGAATCCATGAAAGCGCAAGCCTGAACCAAGGATTGAACACGAACGTGCGCTGTCTGGTGATTCCAAACTACGCGCCTCACCATATGTTATCATTCATTTTGTATTATATGCTTGATCAAATAGGCTGATAAACCACAAACCGTGTGTTTTGAGCGAAAAAAGGAAAATGCACCAAATCAAAAAGATTTGATCTGTACTGTCAGTATTTCAGAATCAATCTTTCACAGTGCGACTCTGCGGCATTCTCCGTGACCCCACCCTCCGCCCAGCGGGGCCATTCGCTCACCGCCTGCGGGCAAATCGATAATGGTACCCAAATTTTTGGAAATTTGAAGATCTGGGTCCCGCCTACAGACGGTTTGTTGCGAGCGAAGTTTTTGGTGGTCAAGGTCTTTGCATTCGAAATGGATTCTTCGGCGCAACAGGGCGGCGACATGTCGCGGAAGCAACTGTTCGTATTGACCAAATTTCATTCTGGGCCCCCAATCCTCCAAACTGACTTTTCCCCCCAGAGATTCGCGCATCAAGGCACTCATTAGCAATGGCATGCAAGAGAAGAAGAGAAGCTTCTTCGTTGTGGTGGGCGACCATGCAAAAGACACAATTGTCTATTTGCATCACATCATGGCCAATGCAAACATCAAACACAATAAGTCTGTGCTGTGGGCTTACAAGAGCAAGCTCCTAGGCTTCACGAGGCATGTATACTTGGCAAGCCCCGTGATCAAGCAGTCTTTGCTTAGAAAAAAATCTTTCTAATAAGACCTGTGAGAGATGTATAGCCATCGTAAGAAGCGCGAACAGAAAATTAAAAAAGAAATCAAACGAGGTATTCGAGAAGTTAATGAGAGCGACCCGTTCGAGCTTTTCGTTTCGCTTCACAACATTCGATATACATACTACAAAGAGACGGACAAGATTTTGGGACAGACGTTCGGAATGTGTATTCTGCAAGACTTCGAAGCTCTTACGCCTAACATTCTGGCAAAGACGGTTGAGACGGTTGAGGGCGGTGGTCTTGTTGTGATGCTGCTGAAGGGCATGAACAGCTTGCGCCAGCTCTACAATTTGTCCATGGACGTTCACTCTCGATACCGAACCGAGGCGCACGATGACGTTGTCGCACGCTTTAATGAGAGATTCTTGCTTTCTTTGGGCAAGTGCGACTCCTGCTTGGTCATTGACGACGAGATGAACGTCTTGCCGATTTCTGGTGGAAAGGATGTACAGGCTCTGCCTCCTCCCGATTTAGACGACGCCAAAACAGAGCAAGAAATTGAGTTGGGTAATATCAAGGATGAGAGCGAAGGAAGGGAGCCAGTTGGCTCGTTGATCAAGCTCGCCAAAACTGTCGACCAAGCAAAGGCACTCCTCACGTTCGCAGAGGCCATTTCGGAGAAGACACTTCGAAGCACCGTCACACTGACTGCCGCCAGAGGCCGAGGCAAATCAGCTGCCATGGGTGTCGCCGTGGCCGCCGCAGTTGCCTACGGATACAGCAATATTTTTATCACTTCTCCTTCACCTGAGAACTTGAAGACCTTGTTCGAATTCGTCTTCAAGGGTTTCGATGCCCTTGGCTACGCTGATCACGCAGACTACTCCATCATTCAGAGCACAAACCCGGATTTCAACAAGGCCATTGTCAGAGTCAACATCCACAGGCAACACAGACAAACCATACAGTACATTCGGCCTCAGGATGCTCATGTTCTGGGACAGGCGGAGCTGGTAGTCATCGACGAAGCTGCTGCCGTTCCCTTGCCACTTGTTCGAAAGCTGATGGGCCCTTATCTTGTGTTTATGGCTTCTACGATTAATGGCTATGAAGGCACTGGCCGATCTCTCTCGTTGAAGCTAATCAAGCAACTCCGAGAGCAATCACGAAGCACGGCTACTAATGGGGAGACGGAAGTTGCTGACCGTTCTACTGGAAGGACATCCAAGCCGGAAGAATTCCAAGCGGCTAGGAAACTTCGTGAGATCACGCTGGCTGAACCCATCCGATATGCAAAGGGTGACTCGGTGGAAAAATGGCTGAACAAGCTGCTGTGCTTGGACGCGACACTGCCCAAGACAAAGTCCAACATTTACGGGTGTCCTGATCCTAACCAATGCGAGCTCCTTGCTGTGAACCGCGATACGCTCTTCTCCTACCACCCTGTTTCAGAGGCATTCCTACAGCAGATGGTTGCACTGTACGTTTCAAGTCACTACAAGAACTCACCAGATGATCTGCAGCTCATGAGTGATGCGCCCGCGCATCAATTGTTCGTCCTGGTCCCACCGAATGTTGAGTCTACCGGCAGATTGCCTGAACCACTCTGTGTCATACAGGTCTCGTTGGAAGGAAAAATTAGTAGGCAGAGCGTGTTGAACAGTCTCAGCCGTGGTCAGCGACCCCATGGCGACCTGATCCCGTGGCTCGTCAGCCAGCAGTTCCAAGACGAAGATTTCGCATCCCTCTCTGGCGCTCGCGTGGTTCGCATCGCCACCAACCCCGAGTACGTGTCCAAGGGATACGGTTCCAAGGCGCTAGAGCTCCTCATGGACTACTATGAGGGGCGATTCGTCAGCATCTCAGAAGATGAGGACCAGAAGATGGAAGAGACGATACACAGGGCAACCAACGCGGAGTTGGGAAAGACTTCATTGCGATCGGAAGTAATTTCTGTCCGAGACCAGTCCCAGATGCCACCTCTTTTTGCGAAATTGCGTGAGAAGCGACCAGAGGCATTAGATTACCTGGGTGTGAGCTACGGCTTGACCCCAGAGCTCCATAGATTCTGGAAACGGTCTTCCTTCTCCCCAGTCTACCTGCGACAGACAGCCAACGACTTGACTGGCGAGCACACCTGCGTCATGTTGCGACCTCTCGAGAATAGTGAGGATCGAAGCTGGCTTGGTGCATTTGCGAGAGATTTCCAGAAGCGGTTCCTATCACTGCTCTCGTACCAATTTCGCACATTTTCTGTCAGGACTGCCCTCGTTCTCGACCAGTCGGCCAACGCCGGTGCACGACTTGATTCGGTCGAGATGGGAGCCCTGGAGAAGTCCGAACTTGACCAGCACTTCTCAGCATTTGACTTGAAGCGACTGGAGTCTTATGCGAATAATATGCTGGATTACCATGTCATCCTAGACATGGTTCCTACTATTGCATGGCTGTACTTCACTGGCAAGCTAAAGAAAGATGTCTCACTCACTGTCGTCCAGCAGTGCATCTTGTTAGGCGTTGGATTGCAGCGTAAAGACATCGAGGTGGTAGCGCAAGAACTGAATATTGCCACGCCACAGCTCCTGGCCATGTTTATCAAGATTCTTCGCAAAGTTACCGCTCACTTTGGAAGCCTGGTATCCAACGCCGCAGCTGCCGAGCTCCCTCAAGCTGCCAACTTGGGCGTGACACGGGAAAACGCAAGTGGTGCGCATGATGACGAAACTGTAGACGATCGATTTGTGCCACTGGCCACGTCTCTTGAGGACGAATTGGAGGAGGGAGGCGATGAGGCTCTCAAGGCTTTGAAGCAGAAGCAAAGAGAACTGATTGATTCCTTGCCTCTTGATCAGTAAGAACTGGCCAACCGTCTTCACTACTGTGGGCGAAGAAGACTCCCATGCTAATCATTGCCTAATCCAGATATGCCATTGAAGGAGATGCTCCCGCCTGGGAAGAAGCCGAAAAACAAGTAAGAAATGCCGCCAAGGAGGGCAAGGCCAATCCGGTCGTAAGCGTCAAGTCAAAGCAAAAGCGAAAGGCCGGCCAGACGGCTGCCGAAATCTATGAGGAAGAAATGGGAGAGAAATCGACCAAGAAGAGCAAGAGGGGCAAGAAATCTAGGTGAGGAGCCCGCCTTTATCGTTCTGCGTGGGCTGGGGTGGCGGGCAATGGCTGCGCGGCCAGCGAGCTGTGCGTACTGTTTGGGCCTGGCGTAATTTTGGCATGGAAGTAACTGCAACTTTTTTGTTCATATCATGGAGATGTAGATTTTACGTGTACGGGAAAGAGGGCATAGATTTCCGCGATCTGTTGCTGTTGCAAGACAGGGGTCGAGCCATGGCTCATACATTCCATTCGCCACAATGTCCTCGAGAAGCTGAGCAACAGCGAGTTTCAAGCCACTCGCAACGGCGACAAGCCGCATGCATGCACAAAGGTCACATCCGAGAGCTGAGCTCATGGCGTTTGGCGAAGGCCGATTGGAAATCACCGTAGCCGACGGCGACGGCGCGCTACATGCGACACGAAATAGTGGGGCCGGTTTCATCCCACTTCGGAGCTACATTCCGTCCAAGTTCAATAGTTTGCCGCCGGCTTTCTCTCAATTCTTCTAATAATACCGACCGTAAGACTGCGGCCTGAACAAACGCGTCATCTTATCTTTCTCACCCCACCACTTCCGATCTGGCGCACTAGATACATGTCACATGGACCATGGCCACACGCAAGCCAATCCTTATCACAGGAGCCGGTCTCTCATCCCTCCTCCGGGCTGGCATTCCATTCCAGGTCTTCGAGCGAGATGCGCAAGATCTTCATGGAGGGCTGCGAGTCGCACATCCACTGGTCACGTCACGTCACGTCACGTCACGTCACGCCACTGGCTATGAACTCACTGACTGGGGAGTAAGGGCCATCTTCGCAGACGGTTCCAAGTCTTGAGAGGGGGAGATGCTCATCATCGGAGAGGGCCATCTATCCAGGGTCGTGAGGCAGTTGTCCGGGGGGAAGCGCAAGGTCTTCGACACCGGGGCGCGAGGCATCCATGGCCAAGCACCGACGACGGCTTTCAGGCAGCTGGGAGAGGGCGTCTGGCGCGCGGCCGACAACTCCAAGCCCGACGGAAGGGTATTCGTCATCACGAAGGTGCGGCCGGGGGACATGGACGACCCGAGCATCGAGCTCGGATGGACGCTGGGCGCCCGACGACAACTACAGCGTGACAGGCGAGGCGGCTCACCGAGAAGTGGCATCCGCGCCTGAAGCCCCTGTTCGACGAGACGAAGGAGGCGGAGGCCGCGTTCTGGAAAATCACCTGCTCCAGTCCCAGCGGCGTGGCCGGGTGGAAGAACGAGCCGCGGGTGACGGTGATGGGTGATGCGGTTCACTCCATGACGCCGGCGGGCGGTATTGGCGCGAACACTGCGCTGCGGGATTCGGCGCTGCTGGGGAGGCTGTTGGCCGCGGCGGGGGCCCCTATAGGGAGGGCCTCACGAGGGAGTACGAGCGCGGACTGAGGGTGTACGGGAGCGAGGCCGTGAGGACGGGCTATGGTCTGGCGGCTAGTCAGTTTGGGATCGAGATTGACGAGGAGACGTCGGCGACGGTGTGACGTGGGGGTTTGTTGTAGAAACGGGTGGTTTGGACGATACATCAAGGCTACTCTGTCACTCCGGGTGGCGCTCATGTGGTGTTGTTCGATATCTCATCATTCATCACGGGCCAGTCGCTGAACATTCACGGCTGCTGGTTACTTGGCTCCCACACCTCAATACACAGTTGGAGGAAATTCTCGCAGTTGGCTGGAATGGCGAGACGACGCGAGGGAGTCTGAGATGGAAAAAGACTGAGGGTGTTTCTTGATTCGGGAGGTGGAATTTAGGCTCAACGTTGAGAAGGAGTTGAGTTTGTCTTTGCGGCGCGGAGTGGAATACGGAGTTCTGACTAGCGCGACTCTATGCACGGCCCATGTATTTATAATGCGTCGACAAGACAGGTTTCCATATGAGCGCGGTACTACACTGGCTCCCGGTCAGATAGAAAGGCCTGGATGAATGGGATGGCCTGGTGCTGCGGCCAGGATGACGACGACAACGATGGGCTGGGCTGTCCTGCCTTGTTTCTCACGGGCCACCCGATGCAGCGTCGTGACTCGTGACGTGCTCGGCACGGCAATATGGGTGGTGAGGCGATGGAGTTCAAGGAATGTCGGGCGCGAGGGTTTTTCTTGGCGAAAGGGCAATTGGGAGAGCGGATTGGCCAGGAGTGAGGCGTCAGCATTTCGGTTCGATGCTCGAGATGGATGAGATGGATGTGATTGGAGTGGATGAAGAATGAAGGTGTTGCGGAGTAGAATGTTCAAGAAGCTGGACCCCCACTTGCCCGATCCGGTCTCCTGGCAATACTTGGTACGGATATACAGCAGGTATTTACGAGTACTCGTGATTGGGGCCCCCATAGTGTGCGCCACCTGCCTGCCTGCTGCCTGCCTGCTGTCTCAATGCTGTCTTAATACTGTCTTAATGCTCTCTCACTTTTTTTTTTTTTTTTTTTTTTTTTTCCCCTCATCTCGTCGACTTTTGCGCCTCCTCTTGCGCCAGCCAGCCAGCCAGCCAGCCAGCCAACCCAGCCTAGTTGCCGGGGTCCGCCTGGAATGAAGGGATGGGATGTAAGCTTGAACCTTGGCGGAAAGTATAAAAGCGATGGCCCGTTCCGCCCCCTTCGTCCTCTGTGCACGGCAATATAACTAGGCCCATCTTCCCATCTGCCGAGCCTCTTCAGCCAAACCAAAGCAAGCCATGCACTTCCCAGCCAAGGTTATTTTTGCCAGCGCAGCTCTGCTGCTACAGCTCGGGGCAGCCTTGGTAGCCCGCCCGCGGGACGGTACGTTTTTTTTTCTCTTTTCCTTTCTCGTCCGTTGCCTTGGACCAGCTGACCAAATTCGCGCAAATCAGAAACTGGCTCCCTTAAATCGTCCTGCTTCTGCACCTTGCAGTACGATCCCGTGTGCGCCGGCGGCAGGACATACCCCAACGCATGCAGCGCCAAGTGTAGCAATGCACTCGTTGAATCCAAAGGGGAGTGCAAGAAGGTGCCGGACCACAAGGCATGCGAGGCCGAGCCGCCTGAGCCCTGCATCTGTACCGAACAGTATGAGCCTGTGTGCGTCAACAGCACGACGTATAGCAACGCGTGTGCGGCGCGCTGTGCACGCGTCAACGATGAGGACGTGAAGATTGGAGAGTGTCCGGCTCCTCCAGCCTCGGGCGACGAAGCCGGGGGCGCCACGGTGTGAGAGAGGTCTGACAGGTATGGGCAGGTATGGGCAGGCACGGAAGAGGCGGATGTGCGTGGAGAGGGTCATGGTCAATAAATCGTCAAGTCAGTCAATGGAAATGTGCGGGAAGAACAAGGGGGCGGAGGCGGGGGGCGACGAGCCGCCATCATGGCGTTGAATCTGCCGCCGCGTTGGCGCAACTGAGCTGGGTGATGCTGAACAAGCTAGTAGGCAGCTTCTAGTAGGCAGCTTTGAATTCACACCGAGTCGCTCGCAAGGTCGGACTCGGTAAGCATATTATGTGCTAGCTAGATGCAAATGGCTATATGCAAATGAGCATCAGGCAACGAGCCCGCGTCACAAAGTGGGCCGAGTCCACATGCGGCATATGTACCGTACACACACTGTACACCCACTGTATGTCGTGTTTGCGTCGAGTACCCGTGCCGCGCCCCACCTTGTACCTTGTACACTACAACATTTTCTATACCGAGCATTGGAAAACCTGGCCTCATCACACCAAGTCAACCGCCGGCCAAGAGCGCCTATCCAGCCCTTCTTCCTTCTCGGCCTTTGCCCTCATTGACGATACCGCCTCAATCTCCATCTTTGGTGTCTCAGGTTCTTCAGGGGCTGGCACACGACCAAGTGACAAGAACAACGTCGAGCTTCTCGCAAACAATCTCATGCCATATTCGCCAACTAACCACATACACGAGCGAGACATCTCCCACCATCTTGGTGGTGCCAAAGTCGGCTTTATCCCACATGTGGCTTCGTCGTTCCGCCAAGCCAGGAGGGGTATCCTGGCCCAACTTGGTATTCTTCCCAAGATGCCTTTGCCAACTGATCATTTCGCAGTGGCATCCACCTAACTGTCAAACGTCCCCGTCAAGGAGGCGATGGATTCTCGCGACATTGGCCAAATTGACCAGGTCCGATACGCTGGCGAGAACCTTGTCAAGGTGATGGGGGAGCCTCCCATGGCCAAAAATATTCATCAGCGCCATGGCGTTGAAATCGGCGCCTTTGCAGTCGACAATACTGGCAAGCGCCTTGTCGTCTAAGTGGCCGGCCATTCTTTAAATTGGACTTGTTACACTAGCTCTGCAAAGCTGTGCTACGATAGATGACCTGAATAGGGGTGCCAGTACTCAGTGTCTGCGTAACTTCTTAAAGCCTGAGCTGCATCTCTATCATATCAGACCTACTGACGACTTCCGATAGAGAACATGAACCATGCGCTTGGTTATGCAGAGAATGAGGGCATTCCTACCATGTCAAGAGACGAGGTGATTTGAGTGGAAACATTCTTTCGGGAGTCAGGTTGGATACTCGGCTGGGCCAAGCACCCCCCCCAATCTTGTATGATAGATACCCAAGAGCGCACGATCTGACGTCTATCGAACCGCAGCTGCAGCATAATTGTTCAACTGGACCGCTCTGTGCCAACCGAGTCAACTGGACCTTGCGCTCAATTTGGATATCAATCCGTCGATTCCTCCATCTCGAAATCCCTCGTTCGGTCGGGCAACAGCAACGGCATTTTTCAAGACAAACATTCCAGAGAAAAGGTAGACGATGGTTTGGGCCATGTGCTGACCGTGTCCCTGCTGGGTATGCTTCGTTCGATATTACGCAATTGATGACGGTGACCACGTTTGTCCCGGCAGAAGCGGGATCGGCACCCATGTCGACACAGAAGCGCAGAGAGATGACCGTCGCGACGAATTAATTGAAAATTGACGATTGACAATTGACCCGACCCATCCCTGCCTCATCTCGGCAGGTGGAGCTGCCTGCCCCGGAGGGCTGACAAGAACGTAGAAAGTCCGAGGGAGAGAAAAAAAATAAACAATAAAAAAACCCCCCCCCCCCCCCCAAGCCTCATCGCTCTAGTGCCTGCCGGTGAATAGCCAATTGCTGGCTGTGGAATGTCCGAGCATCCCACCCAATCCCATCTCATCCGTCCATGTCCATGTCCATGTCCATCGTAGCGTTGCATTTTCATCTGCATTATTCCCTCGTCTGTCGACTTCGCCATCGTCCAACACATTCGGGTCGCGGCTCAGCGTTCGCGTCGCTGCTCTCCATACAGGAGTAGTTTTTTGTTTTTTTTACCTACACGCGCTTCATCCAGGGCTGTCGTGCTGTCGCTCTCAAGTCTCGCTTCTTGTGTTGCTGCCAGGAACACGCCTTCGCAAGTAGCAAACTTGCTGGTCCTTCCACATCGTTCCTCGCCCAAGCGACATGTACACCAGAGCAATCTTGGGCGCTGCGCTCGCCCTGTGCAACACCGTCGTCGCCGTGCCTGCCAATGACCTCTTTTCCAGAGATGGCGACAACGACAATGACCTGCCAAACGCCCCTTGGGTCCTTGTTGGCGACGAGGGGCAGCCTACAACGACTATGACACCTGGCATCACTCCCGTCACTGCTGCTCCTCATGACTTGACGGCTTCTGTCTACACTGTCACCAACTATGGCCATGTCTACACTACCACGCAACCGCCTCCCAACCCGACGGTGGCCAACGCCAAGACCAATGAGGGTGCTTTCTCACGATGTTACAACAAGGACGGTCAATATGCGCCGTTTTGCCGACCTACACACAATTCTAGCATCTACGTCGGCTACACCTACTACGGTATGTCCTCCCGCTTCCCGTCGTGCTTTCGCCAGACCGACGTTACTAACTCTCCCTTCTCGCATCCAGTCACTTGGGACCCTGACTGGTTTAACAAGACGGAACAAAACTCCAAGACGCGCTTCGTCTCCCTCCGAATCAACTACTTCAACGAGACTAGTGGCGAGCAATCAGAACGCGACATCCTGAACGAGTGGCACCCTGCCCAATACGGCTTCATGCCCTTCAAGGTCGAGGACTCATATCGCAAGGGTCGCAGATCTAACAATGTCACTTTGCAGCTCATAGGACACATGGTGCAAAACACCACAGCACCAACTCTGAACACAGTTGAGCTTCCCGTCGTCATCACCACGGCTCCCCTGGATCCCACACCTCCAACCGAGATGCCCAAGGGCCAGGCTTTAACTATTGCCCTCCCCGTCGTGTTTGGAACAATCGCCCTTCTCGTTGTCGGAGTGTGTCTCTGGAACAGCAAGACTCGTCGTATTCACCTTGGCAATGTCATGAGTCGCTCGCGTCATGGTTACACCGGCCGTCGCACCCGCAAGAACAAAGGAATCCTGCTGGGTGCAACGCCAGCGTCTCCTCCCAGGGACTATCGTGATGTTCCCGACCGGCCGAGACGTGACAGCGAGGCACTGGGCAGCCTGACTGGCAGTCCTGTGCGCGCCCACTTTGAGGAGCAGGACACTCTGGGCGGACACAATGCCTTCAGAGACGAGGTGAGCCGCCAAGACAGGGAAAGACAGGCAGAATACTAGCCGGGTCAACCGAGGACCCGAGGAAGAGTCTTTTTCTTGGAAGCCTGGATTCACACGAATCCTGGCAACGGATGAATCATGAAAAGAGAAGGACTATAGAAGGGAAGGCGGCGTGGAAGACCAGATATGCCCGTAATGTACCATCTAATATTCAACACATTCTTGACGAGGAAATGACGAGTTGACGGAGACGTATACTGACAGGAGGGCGACCCTTTGACAATGGAAAGTTTGGTTTTGTAAATCAAGATCCATGTTAGATAATGCAAGGAAGACGTGACATTAATCAGTCCTTTCATCGCTCTCCTAAGGATGGTCTTATTGTATACCCCAGGATGTATTATGACCATGCGCCTGGCCATCGTCACAAGCAAAGACCGAGTTGGAAGCCACGCATGGACTAAGCTCGGATGAAATACTATTTCTATATGCAGTGGTATTCAGACATGGTCAGCAGGCGGTCCTTGAACCTGCCGCTGCTATCCCAACACTTGCTCCCCAGCACCCAACGTTCGTCGCAAACATCGTATATGTACAACGTAAATTCGCCGGGACGCCCACCGTAGAACCTCTACCCAGTATTCCCGACAGCACCCACACAAGTTTCCCGATCTCGTATTCCAATCCCGTATTGTAAGTAGCCCCGAACTCCGGTACCAAGCCGACAGCGCCGCACGTGCATGGTCTTCCTCTAGAAAATCTTCCAACTGCGCTGCACGGAATACTAATAAACAAGGCCTGTTACATTTTGCTTCGTTTCCCGTCCGAATGGAGGCTGTGTCCTTCCTCGTCACAACCCCTCTTCAACGGATCGGGGCTGCCCACCATGGGGATCGACAGGCCGTCTCCGTACGCGGCGCAGAGGTCCAGGCGCTCCTCTCCCTCGGCAAGGGGCCTCATGAATGCGGCGGGGATGGCGGTGGCAAGCTTGCAACTCGTTTGGCACGGCTGGTACGAGTTCGTCGTCCAGGCTGCGTCGGCGTAGTTCTTCGCTTCGGCAATGGTGTATCCGCAGCTGAAGCCCTCGTGGTATGCATCCGGCAGGATAACAATCGTCTCGCCGGGCCGTTGGTCGACGATGCGATAGGGGATGCCCAGCTTGTCGAGCTTGTCGGGGAAGAAGAATTCGGCGCGGTGGCGCATGAATTGCGAGCAGCCGGAGTCGCGGCCGAGTGCTTCCTCCGCAATGTCGACGGCCGTGGCGGGTATGACGATCCATATCTTGCGGCCTTTGTACAGGTGGTTGAGGGAGGCGAGGCGGAAATCTTCGGCGTGGATCTGGAAGGTTGCGCCGAAATATGGGCCTGATTCGTACACGTACGGAGTGTGAATGCCCGGGATAATGGCTTTGGTCTGATCGAGTTTGTCGCCTCTCAGGGGATAGATGGGGCTTTGCTCGGGAACGCCAGCCAAGCGCCGTTGGGTTTTCGTCCATGCGGGCACATCAACTCGGTAGCGAATGTTGCGCAGTTGCCTGTTCTGATTCTTTCTGAAAAGATGCTTAAGTGTCCTGAGTGCCGTCTCAGCGGATTCAGTGAATGCTTGTCCTGTTTGCGAAGATGCAAACACTCCTTCCGACGGTACTGTGCTCACCTGCCAAAAGGACGTTCGTCGGATGAGCTTCACTCGGTAAGCATTTGCGACGACGTGTTGTGCGGGCTTCTCTGGCAGGGCAGCATGCAGTTCATCAGGAATAATGACCTTGAAGCAGCCATCTGCTTCCACATTGAGACTTCTAGCATAAGCAAGAACAGCAGGAAAATCGTCCCACTGCTCGCTAGTAGGCCAAAGACGCAGAATGCGATGGCCTTCAGCCTCATCATAATCAAGTTTGATGTCAGATGAGCTAGAGAGCTGGCTGCGGGGAGGGGAACACCCTAGGCTAGTTTGTTTTGGTGACGCAGGGACAGGCCTCGGAGACTCCATGGGTGGTAACATGCGGGTAGGCAGAATTGGGGGCATGGCCGTGGTTACTGTTGGCGTTGGCGTTGGTGTTGTTGTTGGATTTTTGGGCCTGGACAGAGCCGGTGTAGCTCCCGGAATATTCTTCTTGACAGCCGTGGTTTCTCTCGTGCCAGTTGCTTTGGAAAGGTTCTGAGCCGGATCTGGTTTCCTGTCTCTGGCGTCGTCCTGTTCCACTTCTGACGAGATTGGACTGGCCGTCTCTGCGGGTGCATCTTCCTGGAATGACTGGGTGTCAACTTCGGATCGTCCAAGCCATTCGGCCTCAGCTGGCGACTCATCTTGCCATGGGCCCATATTCTGTTGCGCAACATCCCGCTCAGCAGTAGTAGGCACATCCTTAACCGCGGTTCGTTCCCGACCAGCATCCAGTCTCTCGGCAGTCGTTTGCGTCGCAAAGGGCGGCGGCGTCGTCGTGCCCGCGTGTCCAGCCTCGAAATCCATCTTTCAAAGAGTTAATTAAGCCTGCGAAAATCTCTGCTTTCGGTTCACTTTGTTTTCTTGGACCAGAACTTATGCTCTCGCAGGCAAAGCCGTGCCGTTTAAATACAAAGCGACGCCTTTGTGAACAACCACCGTAGCAACAATGTGTTGCCCAGCGCGGGACGAACAATGTGCGCCGCCACAGGGCCGCCAAGACTTCTTGTCGCACCGAAGTTCTGTTCGCGAACAAGTCCTTTCGTGCCTGCTGTTCTGCTAATCTATTTCCGGCTTACGTTGCCGCAAGCAAGCCAGCGGACTGGAGCACCAAGATAAAAACAGAAAAGAGAAAAGAGAAGAGAAGAATATAGTAGCATATGGTAGAATTTGGTAGAATATGCCGATGTGAGAAACGGCGATCTCGAAATGTACAAAAAATTACTGAGTACCACAGGCGAAAGCACGGAACGAATGACTGTGACCTGACTCGATTTCTATTGTCCCGCCCTTTTCGTTGATGGGCGATGGGGCCCGAGGGCAAAACGACTGCGGTTGCGGCAACCACCGTGGTGAAGGACTCTGACCAACAAAGGGCATGAGTACAAAAGCCGATGAGGAACCAATTTAATTCAACGAGATGGCGACCGATTTTTGTACCCGCGTGGTTTTGTCAGCGCCGTTCCATCCTGGTCTTGCCGTAGGGGGGGGGGGGGGGGGGAATGGGAAGAAAAAGACCCAATGA
>KQ061690.1:441229-462125 GCA_001008035.1 Atkinsonella texensis
GGGGAATGTGAAGATAAAGTCGCAATGATGTCGTCAAAGGATGAGATCGGGGTGTTCGACACGCATCGATGCAAACCGTTTCCGCCCCTTAGCCAAGGGGGAATTAAGAAATATGAAGCCGCCGCAGCACAGCGAGGCAGAAGAAAAGAACGGCAGCGATGGGGTCGTCGAGGGCAAAAGCCACGAAGACCGGTGAAAGGTAATATGTGTGTGTCGTGCCCGATCGCGCACACTTGCCGATAAACGCACATCTGGCCTCATCTAGCCTCATCCCTCATCCCTCATCACCCGCTCATTTGCGCCCTCTCCCTTGCGCCTTCCCTCTTCTCTCACGTCGACTCAACACGGCTGGTTCTGGCGCTTATTCTGCCGAGGAAGGTCGCACCAACCTCAGGTGCCCTACCTACCTAGGTAGGTAGGAGGTAAGTTATCCCCAGGCAGGTAGGTACATACAATGACTTGACTGTTTGCGCCGAGTCATGCTCGCCTCAGGCGTATCGCACGAGTAGCAGATGCTCAAATGGGTCTTTATGGTCTCCATCTCACGATGTGGGGGGCTCCTTCCTTCCTCTTCCTTTTTTTTTTTTGTAAACCCACCGACCGTCCCTGAGTAGCGAGTTCAGACAATCTAATCAGGCATTCCAAACCACCAAGTCGGTACTTGTAGATGCGGGGTCGGGAGCTTCTAGTTCCACTGACGGCTAGATTGTCAGGGCTCGACCATATCCCTCTGTGCCTCTGTGTCACTCACAGCTCTCCGGAGTCTTCACCTGCTTGGCATCCTTTCCCATTGTTTCACAGATCGGCTAGTTTTTTTCCCACTTTGCTTCCTTCTCCGCAAGCGCCCAACCAGGTTCCTGGGTCTGAAGGCTAAGCTTGGATCTTGGATTGGAGGAGGTAAGAGGCTCAGTGCTTGACCCCTGTGCCTGCGGCCCGCTCACCCCTAGCTGCATGCTTAGACTTCCAAGCTTCCAAATTCGTGCCTCTTCCGACCCCAAATCACCCCCAAGTAACCCCAAGTCTTGATATTGGGTCACGGGTTATTCACCGCGTGGACCACCCAACGACATGTCATACCAGGCTTTTCGGTTACGACCATCTCGGGGGAACACAGATTCCTGACACGACTGACCACTCAAAAACATTGGTTTTCCACGAGCACGATATGATATTTTCTGCCTCCCTTTGGGCAGTGTTCGCTGCTAAAACAACACTCGAACTAACAGTAACATTAAGCCCCATTCCGTCTATAGCCAACAAGCTCCCTTCATCTTCCATTCCAGCTCGACCCTTATGAAAATCCTAATACGTTTGATTCTCCTTGCGCCTAATAATGCTTGTTTCCTAACCCTTTTGTGAATGAGAATCGTCCTGCTACCATTGTACAACGAGAGACGGTTCGACAGAATCAAACCAAATAGGTATATCAAGTTCGCCATTGTTTCCACAACCTGTATATCAGGCCCACCATGGTCTTGGCCCAAAGTTGCGACAAGCAAGACACTTAGTCATCATAATACGCACATAATGCTGCTTGGTAGCATCGCCCTCTCCCCTCTTTTTCCCAACATCTCTTCTTGGTCCTGGTCCTTTCCCTTCATAACAGCGCTGTTCATTATCGTCATTTCGCGGTTCACGAATCCGTTACGAAAACGCATCGGCGCTGCTTGCTGGAGTGAGCCCGCCCACTCTCTGCACAAGCTCCTTGGTTTCGCGAGCTATCTCAAAAGCAATCGGCGGTAACGTCTGCGTCCACATTCGCCATGCTCGGTCGTCTGATGGAGACAAGCTTTGGCCGCTCTGATTGGCCTCCAAAAGCCGGCCACGCACTTCGCCAAGCCCTGACACCATGTTGCTGTATCCATATGCTCGAGTCTCTTCCATGATCTTGCCAACAATGGCGTCAATGGACAGAATCTCGCCAGTGATTTGTTTCATGTCGGTGCCTCCACGGACACAGCTTACAAGATTTTGTATGTCTGAGACGAGAAGTGCAGTTTGGTCATCAAGGTAGATCTAAACTACCGTCAGTTGTCTTGATGAGAGTCAAAGGCCACCGTATGTGTTGTAAGGGTGTACCTTGAGATCGTGGGGTCGACTGTTGCCATAGCCGTTGGGCCCTTTATCAAAACCAAGGTATCCCGCGCCGCTCGTCATGCCGTTCAACCCGCTCCCCGGATAGCGATCGACAGACTCTCTGGGGGAGCTGATCGGGCTGTAGGCCGAGGATTCGGCGCTGGCGCGAGCCCCTGCGCCGCCAAGTCCTTGGAACGGCGGTGGAGGCGGAAGACTTCCCTGGGTCGATGCTTGTGCCGTGCTGCGAGGTGAGAAGAAGCTCGCAGAGTCAACGGGAGTCACAGTGCCATCGTCATCTTCCTCCAGTTCGCCTGGTGGTGATGGTCGAATCTTGACAACACGAAGCAAATCAATGATGGCAACCGACAGATTAGAGGCAGCCGCGTCCAGGAGAGATATAGGAGACATGCCCGCTCCAGCTGCAAAGTTCTTTGATGCAGTGATGAGTCCATTGGCTGTGGATGAGACTCTCGCTTTCAGTTTGCCCCGTTGCTGAATCACCTTGTCATCGTGCGGAGTGGACTCATCCAGCTCTCTCGTAATTCGACGGACGCTGACCACTACTCGTTTCATTGCATCAACTACTTTTTCGGGCACCTCTCTCCGAGCAGTCTGCAAAAGCTCGTCGATGGACATCTGGAATTTCGTGACTTGTACGTCCTTTATTATGCCATTGCTGTCGATAAAACCTTTGTCCCGGACGTATCTGGCTGCATCATGGTCCAAATTGATCCCTTGCATTGAACTTCGCAAACCACCCTGCTGTGCCTTGGCGTGAGCGTATCGGTTTCTCCAGTCTTGGCATTCGCGTTCCAAATTTTTAATGTTCTCTTCCAACTCTTTCTGCTTGAGCTGTATCGCATTGCTTCTCTGCGTCAGCATCCTCATCTCATCAAGATCCTCGTTGGCCTTCTGGCGCACTTCTTCAGTAACTCGATTTTGCTCCTGCAAGGACTGACGCAGCTCATCGTTTTCACGTTGGATAGCAGCGTCCGATCTCAAAGATGCCTGGTTCTTCAGGTCCGCTCGCATACGATCAAGCTCCTGCTTCATCGTTGCGTTCAGATCCTGGGCCTCAGCAAGCTTGTTCTCAAGGTCGAGGCGAATATCAGACCAATCATTCTTCTCCAATTGGGCGGCAGTGGCTCTCGAACGTTCCGCATCTAGTAAAGTGTTCATCTCGTCTTCCTTCTTCTTCATATCGTCTCCCATGCTGGACAATTTGTCCTGCAATTCCCTAATTTGCGCTTGGTATTCCTCCATCATTCTCTTATCAGCCTGTACATGAGTCAGTTACCGAGTTACGAAGCCAGCCAGCCAGCCAGCTGTGGCGCTGTCATCATGCCCATCTGATGGCCGTCACTCGAAGGAAGAATTATAGGAAGTTCTCACCTCTGAACTCGCACCAGCATCATCATCCTCCTCAAGCATAGTGCTCTTGTTGGGAACAATGGTGTTATTTTGATTCAATTGCTTGGGCATCGGTCGTCCAAAGTCTCCGTTCAGTAGGCTTGGAGACGGAGGGACTCCATACGCGTCAGGAGGTGGAGGGCCACGAATTGAACTGGTATCAGAAGGTCGTCTCATGCGGCTTTGGCCTCGAGGTGGAAATACGCCATTGGGAGGTGTTCCATTTCGGCCTATGGGACCGCTACGCATCGACATGGAGCTTCCACCCCGGGGAATATCGCGGCCGACAAAGTTTGGAAACCGTCTCTCCAACTCGTGATAGACATCGGCGGCGAGTTCACGAAAACGTGGGGGACCGACGGACGATAGCCTCTGCCGGGCTTGGTTTCGCTTGGGATGGAACGTCGATTCTGGCAGAAGGAACTGTGGTGGCGCTTTTGGCGCTTTTGGGGGAGCCCTGGCCATAGCCTGACGTCGGATCAACTCGTCGAAAATGTCGGTACTGAGCTCGAAGAATTGAACAGGCGACAGTCGTAGGAGTTTTTCCCGTGCTTTATTCGGTTGTTGCCTCGCATCATTGCCTCTAGCATGAAGAAAGGCTTTCAGGGCAATGTAGTGTTCGTTCAGGGCGGATTCGTCCAAGACGCGGGTGCTGTTGCGCCCGCTGTCGCTGCCTCCAGAGAAAAGGTTCGTGCCGGTACTCGACCGGCCAACGGAAGGCGGTGGTGAAGGGCCACCATTGCTTCGCGGTCCCGAGGGAAACCCATTCATGCTCATGGTGCTGTTGAAGCCTCCCGAGTTAGGGGGGGAGGCCAGGTTACCACGGGCGAATTGATGTGGACCGTCGTCGCGAGGTGGTGGATATTTGGATAACGACCACTCACTTCCACCTACAGAGATAGGAGATAACGGCACATTGCGGCCCGCAGCGCTCATGATCGAGAAAGGAAAAGCGGAAAGAGGGTTGCGCGAAGCAAGAGTTGTTCAAGGTGCTGCCGCGAAAATGTCTTAAACCAAGGAGGCGCCGAAGAGGGCCGGGGCAAAGCAGCAGGCTGGACTTGGATGGGATCCAGCGGGTCTCCACATTCACAGTTGCACTGCCCCTGGGCGGCTCGGGAGACAGGCAAGACAGGCAAGACAGGGCAGCTTAATCGTTGTGGATTGTGCACCAGCAATGCTAACTGCCCAGGGATTGCCGCGCGATGTACCGGAGCCGCGTCAGGCACAGACGGGAAGCAATCTTTGCAGGGCGCAAGTGGGCGAAAAGCGGCGATCGTCCAGTTGAGCGACGGTGCTCAAGAGATGAAGAGAGTTTCGTGTGTATGGAGTTGATGGAGATGATAGAAATAAAATGGTGTGCAAAAAGTTGCCTCCGGATCAAATGTACGAGACAGATGTCTTGGGGAGGCTGGAGGTCAAGGAAGACTCTTGTGTTGGATGCTCCGGTTGCTCTGAGCGTGTGGCTGCAGCCAAGCACCGACTGCCCCTTTGATTCCTTTTGTGCTGTGCTGTGCTTGATTTGAAATAGCTTGAGCTTGCTTTATTAATAACTTGCAGGCACGAGGTCAACAAATGGATGGGCGACTTCCGGGCAGTTGCGAATGGGTTGAGCGATGCCGGGTCCTGGGGAAGCTTGTGACGGCGACGGCGACGGCGACGGCGACAGCGACAGCGACAGCGCCTCTGCTATTACTGTATGTTTATCCAATTGCTGATTGCTGCAAGGTCGCTGATCAGTGAGCAATGCACAATGCACAATGCATTACATAGCAGTGGCAGAAAATTTTAGCGAGGGGCTCGGGACATTGACCCTAGTCGCTTGAAAGAGGAGCGAGCACGGACAATGTGGGACAATGTGGGACAATGTGGGAGATGAGTGAAGGAGAACTGCAAGAATTGCGAGAACTGCAGTGGCAGGGATGAGTGCATCTGACGGTGACTGCCAATTCCTAGCGCTGCTTTGTCACTGACGAATGAGGTACATATGAAAACAAGGCTCTCGTCTCGATCGCTCTCTTGAGCTGTGGTTCGCTGCTGAACACTTGATCTCCCGCTAGCCTGAGAAAACAAGGGGGGCACAGTATGTATGTACCTACCTAGGTAGCCAGGGTCTCCTTAGCCAGCCCCGTTGGTTGCTAGGTAAATACTGGCCGCTTACTGGGGTTGCTGGGGTTGCTGGGGGCGTCTGCTGAGTGGGTGGGTGCCATTGGATATTCCCGCCAGCCCCTGAATGTGGGTTCCCACGGTTCTTCTCACCACCCTCTGCCTGTCTCCGTCAAAACACAAAATGAGTCCTTCCAGAGATTTCCAGAAAGTCTGTTGCCAGTGTCAGGAGCGGGATCGCCTGCTTAAAATAGCCTGGTCGCAACGGAGATATCTCCGAACCCCGGCGTGAATTGATCAGGTAAACCTGTCGACAGGGCGGTGCGGCAGGATTTCAAGTGAAGCAGAGCAAGGCACTGGGGAGACAAGAAGCAGAAGCTTGGCCAGGGGGACCGGGACCCGGTTCATCATTATTAGCCGGCCATCTGTTGGGTCGAGAACTGCTCTTTCTAAGCTCGAGAATGGCAGGAGCTGTGTGACGAGCCTGCCACGCATGATTGGACGGACTACTACTCCGTACGGAGCTTTTATGCGCTGTGAGGGACGGATATTTCTCGAGATTAATTAACAATAAAACACTCCTTCCTTCATCGTGGCCAATGAGCTGCCGTGCAAGTTCCTTACTCGTTCGAGGCCATGTAGAGAGATCTACAGACTCAGTTGAAAGACGCCGGCTGCCAATTCGCCCTTTCCCAGCCATATCGCAAGACAGTTCTCTGCTGTGTTGCGTTGGGGCAGCTCGCCAACCCTGCTGTCGCTGGTTGCCCCCTTCCTTGGCCCATTCCAAACACACGTTCAACTCGAGGCCATTCACAAATCTGGTTCCTCTTTGCTCCGCCGGTGCAGGTCTTTGTGCTCCGCAGCCGAACGGGACCGCTCATGCTCGTGCTTGTTGTGGACCCACATTCAGTTAAAGCAGCATTAACATTAAATCAAGCACGCACTCCGTAAGTTTGCTTGTGTTTGGCCAGTTGCATACGCCTCATGGCGTCACTTCTCAGATGGCCTCTGGATGAGTACAACCTGACTTGCTGTCGACGGACGTCGTGGCGTCAGCCCGGCACCAGCCGTGGCCACTGCAATCGAGCTCATCATAGGGTAGACTCACGAGCGTTTTGCAACCGGAGCGAGCCGCCTTGTCTGGAATCCTGTGAGCTTCTTGTGCGTGGTGGTTGCCGGTTCGGCTCGAATTCGTCCGATATGTACGCAGTACTCCGTACACACATTGCCCATCAATCCTTGTTGGCGCTGCAGATGGCGTTTGTGCCACACTATCTGACCGTCGTCGTTATCACGACGGAGCCTTTTCGAATACTGTGCTGTGGTTGCCGCAAGCGATGCTATCCAGCACTATACACAGTCATATGGTGGTCAGAGCACCCATTGTCCTCATGTCAGGAATAAGGACAGTGCATGGGTGTTGTTGTCAGCATTCTGGCTAGCAAGTAGTGATAGAGAGCGCGAAATCAAATCCCCCGGCACAAGTAGGGGGTGCCTCTTGCGCAATGGATCGTCCAGCGCAACGCGAGCTTGACCGCAGACAAGTTGCGTCTGTGCTCTCAAAAGCTTCCAGTCAAGTTGTACCCTGTATTATGATTGATCGTTGAAGTCACCGATGATCTCACAGCGATAGGACAAACATGATATTCCCGCCTCCCCCATGCTCTTTCCAGGACTGGATGCGAGACAACGGCATTCGCCAATGCGAAAATCAAATCATCTATAAAGGACCGAGAACCAAGCAACGAACTGTACGAGAAAGTGATACCAGGAATTGCACCTGGCCAGTTCTGAGCGCGCCCCCAAAGCGCTGTTCTTCTCATGCTCGGCTAACCTGTATGAACCATGGATACCCGCGATAAATCATGACTTCATGTAAGTTGACGTGGCTAAATCTTCGGTGTCGTGCCAGAATGGTTCAAGAACCTCCTCTGAAGGCTCACATCACGACGGTCAAGAAATACCCGAAGCCTGCTATTAGTCGATATTCGACGGCACTGAAATAACAGCTTTCCCCACCAGGCAGTATCGTGCTTTGGCCATCGACAGCATCTGGTCCAGCTTGATGACAGACCCTGACAGCGTTTTGATTCGCAGGACAGAATCACTTCAGTGTGACCGCGGCGCTCGATCGTCGAAAGACTCCTAGTGTGTCGCATGAAGGAAACCCACGGTCCTGCGGCCGACCTGGCCTTTGTCCTGCTTGAAGCAGGATGCGCTCTTGCGCAGAAGGACTTGAACATCATGATGCCCCAGAAATGATCTAATTCAGGACCGGGATCAAACACCAAGTATAGAGCGGCACCTTGGAAAACCACGCTCGTGACCAACCCAGTTCATACATCGCACTACAACCGGATCCGAGCTCATCATACCTACCTCGACAAGACGTGTTAGAGATTTAACAACCATCAGCGACATGTTTTCCTGTCATAAAATAAGAGCTCGTCGTGCTTTATAGTCTGACTAGACGCTCCTCATGCGCATCTGCCAAACCAGCACGAAACGTCAGTTTATCCACGGACACATCTACGGACAATCATGATTGTACGCTTTGCGTAGATGCCAGGAGTATCGAATGCCAGCCTCTGCAAAATGCAGCATAGACTCCTCGTCCTTCTGAATCCCAATGAGACTCCCTCTCATCCATTGCGCAGCTGAATTAGATCCCAGACCATGGCAATTTCCCATTCGCGACAAGGACGGAATATGGCTGTGCCAGCATGAGCTGTATTCAAGCATTGCAACCATGTGTCGCCATCACCCTCGGCCACCAGCCACGGAATGTCCCATCAGTCCTAACATCGACATTCTAGGTACTCGTTTATGTTTGCCTGGCAATGGCCCCAAGACGCATCCTCAGTCAAGCTTCGGCGATCATCTCTTGGCATATCTTCTCCAGAAGTGAAGCCGCACCTCTTGCATGCATACCTCCCGCGATTAGTGATCTACATGAGACTATATGTGTGTGGTTCCCGAAGCGTAGGGGTTTTGAGCCGAGAACTAGTCAATTTAATCGACGTCTATTTTGTATCGTCGAGATGGAGGCCATTGACCATGGCACTGCCCTGGTGCATAGCTAGTCATGAGCAGTATGGCAAAGGGTGAAGGCTACGACTTCGTGTTGACCAACATACAGAATGTCTTACAGGAAGGAGCACTGCTTATTAAGGTTACATTCTGGTAATGAATACGAGTTCAATGGTAATGGGAAGTCGGTCGACCTGTAGCCACTTGTTACTGCCAGAATGGCAAGTGATTCACAATTTCTCTACTTCTAATTGTGCAAGAATTCCTTTCCGCTTTGTGCATGGTAATGTGTTCGCTAAACGCCAGTGTGAGAGAAACCTAGTCCATCATGGTTATCGATTGCCGCCTGCTCAAGCCTAAACTCTGGTATTAAGCATGTCTAGGGTGCGCGTTTCGATACACAGCACGTTCAAAACCAAGCCAGCGTCCAGGTAGATGGCAGATTTGGCCAGCGCTCCTGCCATGCGCCAATAATGTCTGGCACCTTTTCATCAAAGCTTGCCCGACCCGCCGCACTCCCGCTATCAAATGTGGCGGCCCCGACAGCTTCTCGCTCCTCAGCAGCGGCTGCATTGAGAGAATTGGCTAGGTCCAGGATTCCCTGACCACCTATGTGAGCCTCCTCATGGTTATCCTTGATGTCTACGTTGATCACGTGGACGGGCCGGTTCAGCGGCGACCCTCTGTTAAGCAAGTCGTCGATGACGGCATCCCAGCACCGCTCTTCACACGTGAAGACAACATCTACAACGCCGCCTTCAGTGCCCTCGCTCCCTTTGTCTGTACTATGTTGGAGTCGAGGAATGCCAATTGCCCAGTCTTGCCATCGCTCTGGTCCCCACTTGACTCCTCGATTTCTGTCGAGCATATTGAGAATACCGTTTGCGCGGTAGAGTCGTCCATCCTTGGATTCAAGCTCTTTAAACATACTATCGTATGAGGTTTTGTTGAACTGGTAGACATTTGGTTGTGTGATTGTCGGGCCAGGTAGTCTGACAAGAGAACCGGTACCGAATGAGATGACAGGATAATTCGCTTGGGACAAGCGTAGATGAGCTTCCATAGAACTGAATCGGACCGTATTAGCCATCAACATCAACGAAGCCGCGCCGAGAGTAAGGCTGATCTCGCGCTCACCGATTCTGATTGCTTGCGCACACGGTGCAAAACTTCAATTTGTATCCCGAAGAGACATTGCTGGAATTATTTTGCGTCACCGCGTCCGATGTTTCGTTGGCGGCATCCATTGTCAGACGATACGTTAAGCTTCCACACAGGAAATGATGACAAATTCATGTAGAGAGGACTGTCTACCCGTCGCGAGCCTGAGATATAGATTGAACCTTTTCTATTCCCCGTGGTTAGTCGTGAATCCGGCTACAAGGTAAGCAATATCATTGCCCGTTTGAACAAGAGAAGAGAAAGTTCCATAGGATCAGATCTGTAAGTTGCGTAAAACGTGTCTTTCAACATTGAGTTCAGACAGCTCCAATATTTAAGGGATCATCATTTGAAGTAGCTGTGTTCGAAAGAGGAGAATGAAGCATTACACGGCCAAGTAAATGGAGCAAAGCAGCCAACAACGCACCTTGTTTTCGCCAGCAGTTTGGCAGACTCAAGTGATATCACGTTCAACACGTGGCCGAGGAGCGTCTCGGTAGCCGGCCCAGGACTGCACAGGCATCGTCTACTTCATTTCCTGTCCCCGTTGTTGGTCCCTGATGACCTTGGTGAGCAAGCTTGGTCTGGGCAAAACTCGGTCTGGACAAATTCGACCAGCAGAGTGGTGTGCGAGGAGGGTTAGGACGCTACGGCTAAATATCGGTACAACTGAGAGAACGATGGGCAGTCAGTGGCTGGCTTGGGCAGAAAATATGGAGAGTACGGAGTACTTTCTGATACACGTAATGCTCATTGTGGAGTAAGTGCTGTTGTACTTGAAGGTACAGCTCGACCAGCGATCATGGTGGGTTTCAGAGCTTGTTTGTATACCTACCTAGGTGCCTACCTAATCTAGATCGTACTATACGCAAGTGGCGTCCGTGACCAAGTCGGTGCCTGCCTTACCGCGCTCCAAGGGATAACCTGAGATAACCTGAAACACATGGGGAGTTATAGCATCCAATCAAGGGCGACCTAGCATCCGTATGACAACATGCAAGCATCCCAAAATAGAACTAGCATTGTACTTGGGTACATCCCCAGAAACTTGGGGGCACGCCGACGCTTCGCCCGTTGAGGTTGGGCAAAGCCAGTCGCAGCCGTGGGTGGCCACAACACTGAGAGCGTTGTCGCTGATGCCTTCTGCTGCATACGATGGGAGGCATCAAGTATTTGCCCACGTCCAGGTTACCGGATCCAACACTAATGTGCATAGTGAAATCGAGGGGCAACAAAACTTAACTCAGTCTTCCTTCCATGGAAATATCCATAATTCGCATCGACATTTCCTACTTCAAAGTTGATGCTTCGGTGCACACAGTGCCATGCACAGGACCCAGACAGCTACGACGGTTCTGTGGCGGACAAATTGGATGGAATGAATGGGTTAAGGGGTGGCAAATTGGATCCTTTATAAGAGTTTTGAAGCAATTCATGACCTGCTTTAACCATACTCACAGGACTCTCTTTGGTGGACCCGCGATTTGTCGTCATGATATTATTGTTGATTGCCTCGCAAACTTGCATGCGCAGATGGATGTCTATGCAGAACGCTGTCGTTGCAGCATCGCCGCTCTGGTGGCGATACCAGAGCGGACGCATTTGAACGATGATCGTCGGAGCACGGGCGAACTATCCCTTCACAGCTTGTTGATGCAGAACACATCTGGTTGAAATATGCAGGACGACTAGACGTTACGTGCCGAGCCATTCCCTGCAAACTTGGCAGTGCCGTTACCGACGGCCAACCTCTTGTTTCGGTCATGAAACAACACTACCACGGAAACCTGAGATGCCTGAAAGCTCGTGCAAGCGGACTCTTGGCAGCATTCTAAGTGTTGCTGCCTTTGTATGTCTGCCCCATTGGCGACTATCAGCTTCGATCTATTCCATATTCCCGCAAGAGAGAATAAGCGACCGGGTCGTTTGACTTTACTTTCCCTTTCGTAGAGCGCATGCCGGCCCCGAATGCCGATGTAGATGTATGAAGTAAAGTATTCGTGTCGATAGTTCCCGAGACTACTCCGCATAGTATATTTTTCCTGTGTCGCAGCGATCGGCCGTCCGAAGCATCACCTCTCTTCTGTTGCTTCATAACTGTAACTTTGTCCCGCCGTCCTCTAGCAACAGTGAATTCATCCCATACCTGCAAATGCCTGGAATTTCATCATCCGGCAGCTTTGTCATGTTCCGAGCCGTGAGAGAGCTTTGAGGCAGGGGGGGCAGGAAAGGTAAAACAAAACAAGACCAGACCAGACAGGCATGCAGGTTCCATGGGCCTCGAGTTGTGGTTTCTTCGGTGGAGGGAATTGCAGGCCGGCCAGCCTGTCGCAATTCAAGGCCACATCAACACCGTTGTTGCGCAGATTCTGTTTTCTTTTTGCTTCTTTCTCCTTCTCAGCTTGTTTGTGTCCTGTACGACAACGCAAGCGATTCGAGGGCTGGCTAGGCGTGTTGCGCGCGGGCTGGCGGCTGGTATCAGACAGGGGTACTGTGCCAGAGCCATTTGCGCTGCTGGGGACAAAGGAACAGGGGCCCCACTTCAAGCCGCCACTGAGCTGGGATCCCCAAACAAACTTGCTCCAGTCTGCTATGCCTCTGTCTCCATGCTCCTGCTCCTGCTCCATCTGACAGCTGGCAGCTGGCAGCTAATTAGCCCAGGTACCTAGGGTTTGCCAGGCTTTTTGTTGAGGATTGGTTCCCAGATTGTTAAATGCTGAATTGTCAATCAAATGCCAAATTATTCGATTCCATGTTGTCTGTCAGATTGCCCAGCCAATTTTGTCTCCTGAGGTG
The DNA here is from genome assembly GCA_001008035.1 of Atkinsonella texensis. Taxonomy (NCBI): domain Eukaryota; kingdom Fungi; phylum Ascomycota; class Sordariomycetes; order Hypocreales; family Clavicipitaceae; genus Atkinsonella; species Atkinsonella texensis. The sequence goes on from KQ061690.1 coordinate 453,806, forward strand.
TACTTCTGTATACATCTCAGAGGTAGGTTGGGAGGTACCTAGGCCGGTACTTAGGTACCTATCTCAGCAGACGCACCAGTACAAGCACCAGACGCACCAGCCGGTTGCGCTTGCTGCCTTTGCGTCGCTCAACTTCACCTCCGCTCTTCTTACTCGCCTCCAACAGTCCAAAGTTCCTTCCTGCGACCCTTCTTCCAGACCCGGCGTTTTCGTCCTTCAAACTTCTTTGCGCATGGCCTGCGTCGCCCGCGCCCTCTTGTCATCGATCATATCAACCGCCTCCGTCTCACCGAGTGGTTTTTATCGTTGCCCCAAACCTTCATCCTGTTTTTGCTTGAACAGCCACTGTTACCTGGGATCCTTCTCCACTACCTGCTCGCTGCAGGCCGAGTGCATCCCGCTAATTCCTGCTTCCTTCTTAATATTGATCGCCTTCCTCTGTCTTCCCCCCATCAGTTATACTACACGCGCAAAGCTCGAATCAATCAGTCGACCGCATTGCTTCCCCATCGTACCCTTCAAGACATCTGACCACGCTGCTTTGGCCCCGCCTGCGGGGTCTTGGTCGTGCGCGGGTTGCCATCCACGCCACTATAAGGACGAAATTGATATACTGACATCTGCTGAATCTTCTTTGGTTGACGTGGGAGAGCACCTCGCTCTCCGGAGCTTTGTGGCCTTCAAGCTCGAATTGTTATGTCGGATTGGTCTCGCCATCTCTCGAGGAATGACAACAACCGCCACCATGACGGATTCTTCGTCCTCTGCGGCTTCGCCGCCAGAAGGCTCGTCCCCTTCACAGAATTCGAACCATCCTGCCTTGCCGCCCTTGACGACCTCACCACCTTCGCGCCGAAGTAATTTGCCTCGCCCAATGTCGCACGCGTCCAAAAGCCGGCTCTCGCAGTACTCTGTGGGATCCGTTCCGTCGAGGTCACGACCAGGCTCCTACATGTTTCCCATGTTTTCATCAAGCCTCTCGTACACACTTGTACGTGATTTTGCTTATGCATGCACCCATCCGATGCACTATGGCCCGCCGCCAGAGCCATCTGGCCCTCCGTCAGGCCTTACAACGCCCGCAAGCGAAACTCGGCATTTATCTGATCCACCCGGCTCATGGGACCAGCGCATGCCTTGGGACTCATGGACCTCTGACGGCTTCAATCGTGGCCATGAGATTCCCCCTATTCAGATGGGAGATGGCCCTCCATATAGTGAAGACGAGGACTTGCAGAGCCCTGTGGTGGCCCCCCGGCACCGTAAACACAAGTCTACTTCAGCCACACTTGGTCGAGGTAGAGGAAGGCCAGACCGAGAAGGCGACATGATGAGTCTGTCCAACTATGATGGCGAAAAGGGGTACTATGTGGGAACCAGTGCAGATGGAAGTGACAGATACTATGTAGCTCAGGGAGGAGAAGCCAACGGCCCTGGCGGCGAGTATGTGACTTATCCTCCAGATCAAGGACGCCATAGTCGGGGCTACCATTACTCACAACAACCGGAACACGAACATTATGTAGATGGAGACCCGAGCCCACCGTCATCTCCAGGATACCAGGGCACTGACGAATCACGCTATTCTCGAGACTATCAGTTCACTATTACTTCACCCGATGAAGAGTTCCACGGCAAGGCTGTGGCTCTATTCGACTTTGAGCGCGAAAACGAAAACGAGCTGCCGTTGGTGGAAGGACAAATTATTTGGGTCTCGTATCGGCATGGGCAGGGCTGGCTGGTGGCCGAAGATCCCAAAACCCAGGAGAGTGGACTGGTGCCTGAAGAATATGTGCGATTGCTTCGTGACATCGAGGGCGGCATGAATAGTCTGACTGGCACCAACATTGGCGAAGCATGCGTGTCACCGAATGAAGCCGACACACCAACCCAGGCTGAGCATAGCGGAAAAGAAAGGCAGCCGTCCATCACGTCAGTCAATGGTTATCATCAGCCCGTGGTATCTGTATTTTCAACATCAAGCAAAGACTTGAATCCTTATCCCACAGAGCAACTAGGGATCCAGGCTGGTCAAACTCCCCCTCAGGTTGTCCATTACCATGGACAACGAGGCGGTAGCCAAACAAATACGCCAACGATCGCTCAGCATAGCGAGCCAGAAATACTGCGAAGGGGGAGCCAGGGCTCAAATAATGAGGGCGAGGCAGAGCATACAACTACTCAGGAACATACAAACACCACAAGCACTCAGGCAGCTGCTTCCAGGTGAAATACATGCTTCAAGGACGTGATTCTGAGATAGGAAAATATTACTGCAGTACTGGTAGGTCTGGATGCAGGTCAAAAACATTGCTTTCAGGGGGTGATGTCTCTGGGCCAACATGACAAGCTCACCGAGTCGACTCTCACAAGAAGAACAAGAGAACAATGTTAGTCACATGTCCATATACCCGAATGCTAGGTATTGTCTGACATGATTGGCCGAGCAATTGAGACCAGGTTTGGCAACAAGCAGGTTATACTACTGGGGCCGGAGAATGGAGAAGAGGCGGGAGAGACAGCGAGACTCGGACGAGGCAGTAGTACACGCGACGCACCTCGAGGAACTCATGGAGCTGGAGCTTGGGAATCAAGATACATAACGCTGCTATTTATAGCGACATAGGCATGCTCTGTGTTGGTTCAGAAAATATATCCATATGCCTGCGCGAACAGGGGCAGGCGAACACCTCAAAGCCCTCATATATGCGTGTCCTTTAAATCTGCCAATGTTCTACTGCATGAATCAACCCCGAGCAAGCCAGATTCAGGCCCCTGCAAGGACTGCAGTAAATTTGCCTCAAAAAGTTTGCAAACCCCGAGGTTCGAGCCAGAGGAAACTGGCTCATCAATTAAAGAGGCAATCTGCATTGGTTCACGGAGTACTTGGCCTGCCTGCTTGCGTCACTGTTGTCCCCCTGCTCCCCCTGCTCCCCCGCAGTTACGGGACATTGGGTCACGTGGTAAGCGTCATACATTGAAGCTCCCGGTTGTCCCGGCAGCTTGTTCAACCGTAGCTGGTTCGACTGCTCCTCGTTGGTCTGAACAAATCTCTGGCAAAGCGGCGATCGTTTGGGTTGCAATTTGCCACGAATCGGCTTTTTCAAGGAGGCTTCCATCTTTCAACATGTTTGCTCGATCAGCTTTCCGCGCGGCCCAGTCGCTAAAGACCGTATGTTTCTCCCGCCGTCATTGACCTCTGCGCATTGCCTTTCAAGTTCCCCCCTTTTTTTTTTTTTTTTTTTTTTTTTTCCTTTCCTTCCTTGCATTGCTTGACAGGAAAATGGACGGCACAAAAAGACGTGTCGCAAGAACCGGGGGACATTGTCAATAACGTGAGCTATTTATTTTCTAACTAGAATGTAGCAAGCCCGACGATATGCCACCGAGTCTGGATCCCAGGGCGGTTCTACCACTCCCTTGTATGCTGTTGGTGCTGGTGCAGCGCTCGCTGGCGCAGGCTACTACTACTTCAGCGGGAGCTCTCCCGTTGCAGCCAAAGTGCAGGAAGCTGTTCCCGTAAAGGCTGCCTTCACTGGCGGTGACCAGGGCTTCGTGTCTCTTAAGCTGGCCGACATCGAGAAGGTCAATCACAACACGAAGCGGTTCCGTTTCGAGCTCCCCGAGTCCGACATGGTGTCTGGCCTGCACGTTGCCAGTGCTATCCTGACCAAGTACAAGGGCCCTGAAGATGAGAAGGCGACTCTCCGACCTTACACACCCATCAGCGACGAAAGTGAGTTGCGAAACGAGAGTCATTTAGACAGAAAGGGTTGAGGCAAAATTTTGTGTATGTGTATGGTGCACTGACTTTGTCTTGCGGTACAGGCGAGAAGGGCTTCCTCGATCTCCTGGTGAAGAAATACCCGGGCGGCCCCATGAGCACGCATATGCATGATATGGTTCCTGGCCAGCGACTCGACTTCAAGGGCCCTCTGCCCAAGTATCCCTGGTCTGAGAACAAGCATGACCACATTGCCCTCGTTGCGGGCGGTACTGGCATCACGCCCATGTACCAGCTTTGCCGAGCCATCTTCAGCAACCCCAACGACAAGACCAAGGTCACCCTCGTTTTCGGCAACGTCGGCGAGGAAGACATCTTGCTCCGCCGCGAGCTCGCCGACCTCGAGAACACGTACCCTCAGCGATTCCGTGCATTCTACGTCCTCGACAAGGCTCCCAAGGGGTGGCCTGGCACCAGCGGCTACATCAGCAAGGACCTGCTCAAGACGGTTCTGCCCGAGCCCAAGGAGGACAACATCAAGGTGTTTGTTTGCGGACCCCCCGGCCTGATGAAGGCCATATCCGGCCCCAAGGTCAGTCCCAAGGACCAAGGCGAGCTGTCTGGCTCGTTGAAGGACCTTGGCTATACCAAGGAGCAGGTGTACAAGTTCTAAGTCGGTGGGAGAGAGCGAACCTTGTACGATACCACTATAGTCGAAGCCTCAATTAGATATAAACACGACCTTGATGCCGAGCCGGTTTCCAATACTGTTCCACAAGCCCTCGAGTGACCTTGAGGAACTGCGAGATATGTGATGTACCTCTTTTATAGGTAGGATAATCGCTAGTACTTAGAGCAGAGTATTAATGGCAGGAGTTCCTCTGCACCAGCTTGCGTGACCAGGGTGTAATGCTGTCGGTACCGTGGGAGCCAGCTCGACACAGGCATTTGCAGACTGGCCATTGTCCCGGCTGATCTTGGCAAACTTGCACAAAGCATGGACCGACATCAGCTCGGTGCGGCGAGTTACATACGCCGAGTGCTAGAAGCGATGCAGGCTATTTTCAAGGGAAGCAACTACTATGGCCTCCTGTTGGCTACAGTGCCCTACAAGCTGTACGATCCGTGGCGTATGCTCCGCAATATTGCTTCTGATCCCAGCTAGGCCTGACGGCATTACCAGTGCTGCAAAGGACATGCGGTGCGTTCTTGCTGCGGTGGCAGTAGCTGTGCGGTGGATGATCTACGTCTGAGCATTCGTCAACATGTTCACGCTGAAGAACGGGCAGTGCCCCAACCTGGTTGGATCTCGTGGCCCATTCGTCGAGCAAGTTCTACGGATGGGAAATACAGATGGCAGATAGCCTATATGCTCCCGGCAGCCTTGAGCACGCACCGATCGATAATGCCAGCCCACTTCAAGCCGTTCGAGTAGTCCCTCGCATCGATGCTCTCCATAAGACCAGGGTAAACGGCTGGCATGGGGAATCAAAATCAGTACGCAGACGTATTCGGCCGGGGAAAGCAAGGGACACTCACCGCCAGCGTAGCCTGTCCACAGGCCCGGCGCAAAGACGACGTGCTTGAACCAGTTGCGCTGGTCCAGACCGCCCTCGAACAGGAAGTGGCGCTCGAGATACTTGTACCGGCGGTTGACCTCGCGGACGGTCGCCCGCAGCTTGAGCTTGCCGGGGAGATCCCACCACGGCAGGCCGGCCTCCAGCTTGCGGTTGGCCCATGCCGCCTTCTCGTCGAGGCCGGCGGACTTGGCGCGCAGCTCGGCGAGGGAGCTGCGGATCTTTTCGAGGCTTTTCTCGAACGCGTCGGCGCTGCCCTTGGCATGCTTGCCTCCGCGGAGCGCGCCACGCGCGGTCGGACTGTCCGACTCACTGCTTGGCTTTGCGCCGGCCTTGAGCTTCTCCTCTACTTCGTCCAGGTAGCGCGCTAGCGCGTCGGCGTACTCTGTTGCGCCGAAGGGGATGACCATGGTGTTGGCGAGCTCGGCGACGACCATGGCCAGGACGCGTGCCATGGCCAGGTGGTATTTGAAGCCGGGGTCTCCGTACTTGTCCATCCAGTGGAGGCTGTCGTAGTTGCTGTGATAGTGGTACACGGGGTCGTTGGGGGCCGGCGCGAAGCCCATGTCCATCGAGGGAACGCCCGCGTAGTCCTGGAAGGCCGTGAAGTCGCTGCCGCTGCCCATGGTGCGGATCCTGCCGTCCCACACATCTCCCACCGTCTGTCCGGTGACGGTCTGGTTGGGCGATGGCACCATGTGAGTCGCGGCTCGCAGGACCCGGTTCAGAAGAGGAGCAGCAGAGGCTGAAAACCGGGAGCCCGATGCGCCGACATCGACGTTGACATAGGCGACGCTTGTGCCGGAAAGCCAAGGAAGATACTCCTCGACCCATTCTGTGCTTCCTATCAGACCGTATTCTTCACCGTCCCAGCTGCCGAACACGATGGTACGGAGGGGCTTCCATCCGGCATCGACAGCCTTGCCCACGCTCCGAATGACTTCGTTCATCACGGCTGATCCGCTATTGGGGTCAGCGGCTCCGCCTGCGACCCAAGCATCTCGATGGTTGCCCACCACGATGACCTCATCGTGGATCGTTCCATTGACGACGCCGATGACGTCCCACTGAGGCGTGGTGACGTATTCTTGCTGATTGTAAAGGTTTAGCACCACGTTTTCGGGCGAAGGTCCGATATTGTACTGAACCCCCTTGTGTCTAAGGCCAAGTTTGCGCTTCCAGGAGTTGCTGAAATCAGATGCTCTAGGCCCGTGTCCGTTTAGGGCTTTGAGTATAGGAATAGCATCGGCGTACGAGATGGGCAACGAGGGGATAGATGGCGTCGACTCGTGGGCCGGTGCTCGCGGGACGCCAGGCTTGGAAGGGTAGCCAGGAGTTGTGCTGCAAAGCATGTCAGCCCATTCATTACCTTGTCAGCTTCTTTCTTCTGAGGACACGGGGGGCTTACGGGTCACCGGGACGAGTGCTGAGGAACTGGACGCTTCCACTCTGCACACTGCTTTCATGGCGAGCAGGGCCCTCGGGATACTGTTTGTAGCCGTTGACCTCGGTTATGTTCCCGTCATCACCCGGGTCGCTGTAGAACAAGGCTCCTATCATGCCCAGCTCCTGAGCGCGCTTGATTTTGAGGCCTCTGAATATGCCGCCGTACTTGGCGATGGCGATCTTGCCCTTGAGATGGATGCCGGCGTGTACTAGATCCTCGTAGTCCTGATAGGTGCCGTAGTTGACGTAGACGAATTGAGCTGTGACGTTGCCGCTAGCAGAGTAACCATGGAATGTCGGAACCCGGTCCTCGAGAGATGTGGTAGGGTCCTCGTCAATGGCAGCCTCCGTCAGCGAGGCGTTGAATGCCACAGTCCACGAATCGGACTCTTCTGACTTTTCAAGCAGAGAGAGACTGTGGTCAAGGGGGTAGTTGATGTACACATCATACTCAGCGATACTTGCATTGATGCCCCAGCTCTGCCACTTCTCTCTCGTCCAATCAGCCTGATGCAATATCAGTTAGTCGAGGTTCACACGCAAAAGAGTGATTCAGATTCATCAGCACGCTACCTGAGTAAAGTTCTTGCCGGCCAAATGTGGCCCAGAAGTATAGTACTTGCTCCATTCTCTGGCATGATCGGCCGTGGGAGTCTCGAGCAAGATCTCCTTCAGCTTCTCATGGGACAGGCGATTTCCGCGCCGACACGGCGGCAAGTGGCGAGCATGATGGCCATCATGACGATGGTAGGGCCATATCAGAAACATGTGAGTGAGGAAGAAGCCGAAGCCAGCTATGAGAATGGATGTACAGGCCAGCGTGCAAAACCGTCTGCAGGTGTGATGACGGTACCTTGGCCGCGGAGGCGCAACGCGGGCGGTTTGGATCAATGGCGTCAACTGGTCGGCCATCTTCTCAGGCTCTGAGGAGAATCTGCAGGTGCCGCGAGCTTTTAGTCCAGATGTCATGGAGGAAGAACAGGATGAGTTTGAGTGAGAGCGAGGCTCAAGGCAAGGCGGGTGTCATGACATATGACGTGATGGTGGTGATGGCGTTGATGGGTACAGCACCAGGAGTCAAAGCAGCTTTGCTGCCATGGGGGGACGCAGCGTATTGGTAACGCGAAATTCAGCGTTCGAAACTCACCGGTTGACCATGACGGGAGGTGCGCCAAGTGACTTGCTTTGCAAACCAAACAGATGAGGAGGTTCAAACTGGGCGAGTCGAGTCTACATCTCACCCGACCTGAGCTGACCTGAGCTTTTAAACTAACCTAACCTAACTAAGCTGTGGGTCCTAGTGTGGAGACTTTTTGAACTAATTAGATAAGAGATCTTAGCTCCCTATATATTAATCCTATATTAACCCCACATTAGCACTACTACCCCTACACTACCCCTATACTTCTATATTATACTATTCTAATGCCTTAAAAAATCCAAAATATATATATATATATATAAAAACCATGTTCTCCACCGCGGCACCGGACCGGCGGCAATGAACCCCGCGGCACGGTCTGCCCGATACAGACAACCCGCAGCCATGTTCTAGTCACGATGGCACCCCCCC
>KQ061690.1:462511-506403 GCA_001008035.1 Atkinsonella texensis
AAAAACCATGTTCCCCCCCCCGGCCCCGGCCGGCGGCAATAACCCCCCGGCCCGGTCGCCCGAAACAAACACCCCCCACCCATTTTCTAGTCCCGATGGCCCCCCCCCCCCCCCCCCCACCTTTCTCTCGGAAGTGATTGGAATCCCCCGCCGTGACGCTAATCGAATTATTCGGTATGCTGCACATCTTTTCGAAACAAGGCCTGAAGGTGAGCGCCACTCGCATCGCTAGCCCAATCGGGCACGAGGCACACCGCGATTTTGCCTCTCAGACCCTCAAGAGCTTGATGTGCAACCTTTTCAACGCCCCAACTAAAACTACCACAGCCTCGCTCGAAACTCCCAAGCCTCGATCAAAAAAACCAACTACCCTCAAGATTCTCAATGAACGATGACGATGCGTCCGTACCGCCTCGGCCAAAGCTGCCCGTCCAGCAGCTCGCAATCCTAGGTAAGAATGCCGAAGAGGGGGAAACCCAGATTTCCTCCTTGGCGGTGACTATCGTGAAACTAAACAAGCGTGTCTGATCTTCTTTCTTTTGGCATTCAGCCGTAGCGAGATTCGCCGAGCCCATCGCCTCAACTTCGATATTTCCCTACCTCCCCCAGATGATCCGCGACATGGGCGTCGAGGAAACCCAAGTGGCAAAGTGGGCTGGCCTGACGTCGGCCGCCTTCGCCATCGCGCAGAGCTTCTCCGGCGTGCCATGGGGCAGGGTCGCGGACCGCTGGGGCAGGAAGCCGAGCTTGATCGTCGGCCTGCTGTGCACCATGACGTGCTTCATCGTCTGGGGCATGTCGACGACGCTGCCCATGGCGATTACCGTGCGAGCCATCCAGGGAGCCGGCAACGGGAACGGTAAGCCAAGAAGAACGCAACCCTTGTCTGCCCTTTTTGCGAGTTGGTTCCGCGAGAGAAAACACAAAACACTTTTACTGACCTGAGAAAAATGCAATGCGTTGCGGCGGGAGGGACAAAAAAGTTGGCATCATCCGCACCATGGTCGCTGAACTCGTGCCGGAAAAGGAACTCCAGCCGCGGGCTTTCAGCATCATGCCCATCGTCTGGAACATGGGAAGTGTCCTGGGCCCATTGTTCGGCGGCTTCTTCGCCGACCCGGCGCGCCAGTTCCCCGGGCTGTTCGGAGGCGTCTCGTTCTTCCGCCGGTTCCCCTACGCGCTGCCCAACTTCATCGCCACCTTCTTCTTCCTCGTCTCCGCCGCCAGCGCGACGCTCTTCCTCCAGGAGACGCTCGCTTCGAAGCGGCACCGGCCGGACTGGGGACTCGCGGCCGGCCGGCGCATCAGCCGGGCCTTTGCTCGTCGTCGGAAAGGGGACGACGACGACGAGCACCACCACCCCCACCATCACCATCACCATCACCATCGGCCAAGAGGAAGAAGCGCTTCCTTTGTGGACGCAGAGGCCACGGCTCCTCTGCTGCCGCCCAGCAAAGTCGACGACTCCGCGGCGCCGGGCTTCCTCGCCATGTTCACGCGCCAGACCGTGCTGATTATTCTGGCCTACTTCTTCCTGGCCTTTCACTCGGTCGCGTACGACCAGAACGTGACCGTCTTCCTCAACTACCCCGTCGTGAAGCACACTCCCGAGAACACGAGGCTGCCATTCCACTTCAACGGTGGCTTCGGCCTGAAGTCGGGGCGCATCGGGGCCATCTTCATGCTGTACAGCATCATGTGCGGCGTTGTCCAGTTTGTTCTTTTCTCGCCCATGGTGGCGCGATGGGGACTGCTCAACTGCTACAAAGCATGCTGTGCGTAACACGTCTTTGTCCAGCATCGCGAGAAGAACTTTCCCCCTTCATTCTGCACCCACCCACACACACATATATATAAGCAAAACACCCAACTAACTCCCCAACGCAGGCGTCGTCACGCCCCTCGTCTACATCCTAACACCATACACCGCCCTCTTCGCCACGCCAACAACACGCACGACCGCCCTCGCATTCGTCCTCACCCTCAAGGCCTTCTGCATCGTCATCGCCTTTCCCGCCGCCACCATCCTGCTCACCAACTCGTGCGCCTCGCTGCGCATCCTGGGCACCCTGAACGGAGTCGTCACCACGTTCAGCGGCATCGCGAGGGCCATCGGCCCCGTCACCACCGGCTACGCCTTCTCATGGGGCGCCAGCCACGGCTACATGGTCACGGCCTACTTCTTCCTCGCCTCCGTCGCCGTGCTGGGCGCCGTCCCCGTCTTCTGCGTCGTCGAGAGCCACGGCCCGGCTGCCTCCCCTGACAACAACAACAACGACGACGACGACAACAACAACAACAACAACAACAACAACAGCGACGCCGAGCACTATGGCACCTTCCGCCAAGGCCGTCTCATCGCCGACGATACCGCAGTGGCGGATTCTTCTTCTTCTTCTTCTTCTGACGACGACGACGACAACGCCCAGCCGGAGCCCTTGCTGCGACCGAACGGCTGCAGGCCCAGGTGAGCCCAATCCCAACAGCGAGGACAAACAAAGTATGCTCGGATCATGCTCACCAGCTACACAAACCCGTGCCATGCCATCACGGTGGCAATGTAAATGTCCAATGCCTCTTCTTCATCGGCCAAGGCCTAGCGTATATGCTAAAAATTGCGTACAACTCAAGCCACGCAGCAAAGTTGCCAGGAGCCATGCTGACATCTATCCCTATATAGTCCATGATGGTGAGTTGGGCATCGTGATACAAGCGCGCCTGATTGCCCGTCAAGAATCTTTCTTTCCACAATGAAAGCAGGTTTTGGAATGAGTTGCAGCAATGGGTCCATCACTGCCTAGGTCCAGATGTCTGCGGACAGTACGTCCTTGCAATATTCCGCACATCAAAACGTACTTCATGGTTGATCGGGGTAAAATGCGCTACATGTGTTTTGCAGTTAGGCAGAATCTTCCTTGGTTTCGGCCATTAAAGTAGCGTTCTATAAATGAGATGAAGTGCCGCCTCTGAATACAAAGTAGAGTACCGGTTTTCCCGTTGATCAACCTTGTCGAGATCTGCTGATTGGAAGTCTTGGCACAAGTCGGTACGACAGGTACGACAGGCGCTCATTTCATCGGCACTCTTCTGCCTTTCAGATTATCCACCCGACCATGTATACACAGACATGACATCACTTTGAACTCAATCCGAAAACATTCATCACGCTAAGATTCCCGTGTATCCTAACCGGTAAAAAAAGGGACTGCAAGATGCTATGATGCTACATATGCTCATTAAAAATGATATATACAAGGTCATGTACCCGGTCCCAGATAAAAAGATAAAACGCGGAAGATGCAAGAACCCGTGACGCCGTACTTTCAAATCCCGCTTGTCAAAAGTCCCTCCAGTGTACCGCGCCATACGGCCGGCCATGACAAGGTAAAGAAGACACACTATACCAATAAGGGCTCCAAAAAAATTTCAGACATAGCCAAAGCAAAAGCTTGCTGTCGTCATCTGCCTATCTATCCGTTAGGGCACGTACTGTGTTTGCGCAACATATTGCAATCTCTCGCCAAAGTCTTCCCGCTCGTACCACTGCCACTCCTCCTGGGAAGCACGCCTTTGTGGTGCGAGTGGATGCAACCTGTGGCAGTCGTGCTTGCTTGGCGAATATCTTGCATCCCACAATGCAGTCGCTTGGTCCAATTGCATCGATTCGTGGTGCCTGCTGAACTCCAAGTGGTGCTCTGTCGATGCGTGATTGTTCCCGTCGTGATTACTGTCCTCGCCACCAGTAGCGCAAGAAGGAGTGTAGTCACTTGCGCGCCATCTCGCCAAGTCGGCCTCCATATCTCTCAGATGCAAACAGTGCTTGCCTGCCCAATCGTCTATGATGCCAGCGATCTGATGAAACCCTTTGGTGTGGCCACCGCATTCCTTGGCTTTCAGACCACAGGTGACAAACATGAAGCTATGCATCATTTCGTGCAGAAAGGTTGAGATGAGCAGGCGTCGGTTGTACTTTGTGTCCCGGAGAATGGGGGAAGACAGGACGATGAGTGTTTCCCAGCCGCCGAAGCGAGCACTTCTTCGGAGAGCCGTCGTACCGACAATGTGGTTTTCGTACTGCTCTGACGCAGAGTGGCTCCAATCCCAGGTGACGCGGCGTGTGAGTCGCGAGGCAAAGAAGAGCTCGTTGGCGGCAGAGAAGATGCTGCGGAGGGCATCATTATCGAGTGGGAAATCGGCACCACGGGATTTGGGATTGATGAGAGCGCGAAGAATGCGCTCAGGTTGCGAATCCGGATAACGCCTTCGGTATGAGATGATGTGATCGTGAACGAGGCGAGCAGCCTGCAAGTCCTCAAGAAGAGAGGAGTCTGAGGGGAGCGACGAATGATGGTGGTGGTCATGTGCTGCAGTATCCGATGAGATGGAGTGTCCAGACTCGGTACGCTCGAGGGCAGAAGGGATAGGGATGTTGGTATGGGAGTGAAGGCCTGAAGATTCTTTGACCACATGGGGCTGCGGTGAGGGAGAAGGCGACGGAGATGGAGAATGGCGGTAGACGGTATTTTGGCTGTGGTCGTCACCTTGTCGGATGACTAGAAAGGCGAGGTTGCGAATGGGCACCGACTCAACAGGGTGGTCATGGTAATGTTGGCGCTGCTGATATTGCTCCCCGCGACTGTCTAATGCATAGTCATACGGCGCGTGTCTATTTCCGCCCTCATGCCAGTGACAAGCAGTCGATTGATGGTGCAAGTTGAAATATCCATCGTCGCTATCACGGCGATGCGTAGCATCCGGATCATGAAGCCGAGTGCTGCCACAGTCACCGCCCACGACCCAAAACGCCATAGAACATGGACGCCGCGGGTGCGGGAAAAGGCGAGTCGGAGAAAAGCTTGTAACAGGACAAGGAAGAAGAATCAAGCAGTGCAATGAAAAGAGAGGACAGAAAGATTGTGATCAGAATCCTATCACGCAAACCAGATTATCAAAATCCCCCCCAAAAATGCAAAGACAATGAAAAAAAAAAAAAAAAAAAAAAAAAAGGTAGACGAGAAGTCAGGAAAAGAAAAGGAAAAGGTGGGCACAGCACTATGGACTCCAGTCACGTCACGATACCGGCGGTAACGGTAGCGGTGTGCCGCGTGTTGCGTACACAATCTGTTTGACGGTCTAGGTCAAACCCATCGTTTGACAGCTGCAGGCAAGCAAATGGCAAAGCAAACAAACCCCGGGCGTTGGAAGCTTCTTCCGAGATCGAGTCACGGCGAGTCACGGCGAGTCACAGGCAGTACTGCGCGTCTCTTTCTTTGCTCCGCGTCAGCCAGCCAGCAGCTAGATGGGACCGAGGTTGACAGGAGACGAGGAAGAACCAACGTCGGGATGTGATAGTGATTGATAGTCTGGTAGGGGAAGATGGAAGAAGAGGGGGGAAGAGGGACCTGGACGACGGGACCTGGACGACGGGACCTGGCAGAGCGGGACGCAATGGCGCTACGACCGAGAGAACCGAAAGGCGGATTGATTGTTCATTTCAGCGTGCGGCGAGGGCGTGACGCAGCGTCGATATTACCATCCATGTGCGAGTCGACTTGCTTGCTCAAGGCCAGTTAGTTGGTTCAGTCCGAAGGAGAAGAAAGGGCCAAGGTGGATAAAAAAGGACATTGAAGAAGCACGAGATCGGAAGCGCAAGGGCGCAAGCGAAGGAGGGAGCTGAGAACCGGGGCTCGCTGCATTGGTCCGCTTGCAGGCAGGCAGGTGCACTAGAGGTGCACTAGAGGTGCTTGCAGATGCAGAGACGCGTGCAGAGGCAAAGAGGCAGGCACGCAGCGCACGGCTCTTACCTTAGGCACGACCACGCCAGGCCAGCTGAGGCAAATAGCAAATGGCAAAACGGCAACAGCAAGGAAGGGAACATATAGACAGACTCCCACCTAAAAATAAAAATAAAAATAAAAATAAAAAAAGGAAAAAAGTCATCTCTGTCCCGGAGCCATCCTGTCAAAAGTTCGATCCCTAACGCTCTACGGCGTGGGCTAGTAGTCCTCGAAAGACAAAAGCCCAGGTTAGCCTGCCACCTGCAATCCATCTCGTCTTCGCTACCATTCTCTGCTTATCACCACATTAAGCAAGACGCAAGTGGCCAATTCCCAATTCCCAATTCCCATCGATGTAATATGTAAATCCTCCGCTGTCCAATCCAATCCGGGTGTACCCAAACCCCTTTCAGCCCTGCCACTGCCAACCATGCCCTCCCCCCCCCCGGAGCTCAACAGGAAACTCGAGATGATACGTCAATGGCCAAGTTTCATAAATCCCCTTGGCGCTCTCCAACCAGGAAACCCATTTGACGCTGGCAACGCGTTGGGCTGCAAGGGACAACGCACACCTTGCCCAAAGAATGCTTTCGCGCAGCAAGCCTATCCAGCTCTTGCTCGCCGAACAATCATGCAGGACCCTGTGCGGAGTAATGTCATGCCTTGGGTTGCAAAACGCCTTTTTTTCTCTCTCTCTTAGAGCTCTACGCCTTCGCCTCCAGGCAATCGTGTCTTGCATGACGAGCTGCCTGCCGAGTGTGTTATATGCACATCATCGTAGGGCCGTTGCGCATAGCTCGCTTGTGTGACAGTCTCCCATCCCAACAAAATGTCGGACGAGGCAAGTGTGATTGAAAGACGGACGGCTGCATCTTGACGGCGACTGAGCCGTGGCCTGAGTTCTTGAGTCTTTAGCCTCGCGGCTTGGGCCGCACCGAGTATATCGGCTCGTCGGCGGTCCCTTGAGGTTGTCGTTTGTGGTACTCCGTAAGACGAGCAAAATGGCAGAGACATGCAGCTGGTCTGCGTTCGGTTTTGTGACAGCTTGCGTTACGTTCGCTCTTGTCCTACCCACGACCCGTTGAAGATAGAACTTGCCTTTTCTGGAATCCCATTTTCTGTCCCGTGCCTTATTAAGTGAGTCATTAGTAAGTCATTCGTATGGCGGAGCAGTCGTCAGCAGCTGGCCACGCTAATATTAAATATTGAACTTGTCGCTTGCATCACATATAGACATTTAGGTACCTGGGACGGTGAAGCCCTTTTTTTTTCTAACGAAAGAAAAAAAAAGGTAAAAAACTCATACGTCCTCCAAAACCCATTTTCAGATTCTTTTACTTAATTTGCAACGTCCGGTACGTCAATCAAGTGATGTACCGCGTGTGCCGCAGATTCCTGACTATGCAATGAGCGAGCGTCTCACAGGACGACTTCACAATCAAGAGAAACAAAAAAAATAAAAAAAAAAAGGAACAAGAAACGCCCACCCCTATCCGAGATATGCAATACTGCCTACAATCAAAACTTGGAATTACCTGCTTCGAGATCCTCACCTAGCTTCCGACTCAACGCCTTTGCCCATGCTGCCGACAGCTGCTCGCCTCAATGGCCTTCATACCTCAGCGGTCCTATGAATTGTATTTCGTTGGCTTGCCGTTTCAAAGCTTCCCGCATTCTCTCTGAATATGCCCGCCTTTTCTCTTCTTCCGCCGTCGTCTCAAGGCTCTGAGCCTCAACGTCCTTGTCAGTAAAGAGAGGCGACCTTGTGAAGCTCACCATTCCAACCTTTTCGCCTGTCCAGAACAGAATGTTGTCGTCGTTGGCTCGGTCTCCTGTCTGCTTGGACTTGGTGGAAACAACCTTGCGCGCCATCTCGTCTGATGCAGACGATGAAAATATTGACGATGGGTCCTCTACGTCGCAGTGGCCAATTTTAATACGACGGCAGTCGGTCCAGCCGTCACGTTCAAACCACTTGATAAAGCCAGACGCATCCGAAAACACTATCTTGCTGCCGTGGTTCGTGACTGACAGGATGGTTGACGCGGCCGCCGTCTGCCTATTCTTCATGACCGAATTCTGCAAAGCCGGCCCGTCACTGCTACCTGAAAGAGAAGCTGAGCTGAGACCATAAATCTCGAGGGACCCCTTAGATTTATATCCTCCACCAGCAATCAATGTCCTCCCCTGACCTTCCGTTTGCGACTGGCTCACATGTTCGGGAGACACTTCGGCTCGACGCCAGTGTGTGTCAACCGTGGAGAAAGGATATGGCAATGCAGCCAAACTTTTGATAAGCGCCCCTGACCATATTGACCCTGCTATGTTAGGAAACTTTCGGCGATCGTAGTGCAATATGTTGGAGAATCGGCCAGACACGTAGATGTCGTCCGACACGAGATCGTGCGAGCCAGGCTGGGGGAGATGGAGGATGCTCAACGGAGTTGGCTGTGACAAGGAAGCATACGGTGGAAGCGGTTTGCTGTCAAAGATAGCTTTGAAGATATCGCCGTCACTGTAAAAGGACCCGTCCAGCCTCTCCATGACGTCGTGTCTGGCCATGGATCTCGTGCGAAAGTCATGGAGATGAATTCCAAGCGATGTGCCTACAGTCAAAGGCACACCTTGGTGTACTGCTGATAATGTCGTGATAGACCACTCGAAGGACTCTCGGCTGACAACCTGCAAGCGATGCAGGTCAACTTCGATCAGATCTAACCCAACAAAAAAATTAGAAAAAAATTAGAAAACTAAAAATTTTCAGCGTCCCCCGTGCAAGAGCTGCAGCTCTCTCCGCCCGTTGTAACTTACGACTCTGAACAGCAAAAAAAGCTCGATGGCTGTCATTGTTCACACTGACACATTCCGTGACGCCTGTATCGATACGTTTCGACCTTTGGCTATTCTGGCCACCTGGTCCATCGATGAAAAGAATATCAGGCTTGCTCGTGGCAAGTATGTGACCTTGCCGAGTTCGTGACCCCTTCACATCCCACAAGCAAACGGATCCATCATCTAGTGGTGAAACTGCAAGCATCGTGCCCAGACCGTCATTTCCGCCGTATGGATTGTACAGTGCCATACCTCTAGCCTCATGACCTCGATTGAGAGATCGAGGGGTCTGGAGCCAGTTCACAGAAGTGGCCGCATGCCGTTGAACATATTCTTCATACCACGGCAAATGCTCGCCGGGAAATTCAATGTCCCACTTTGCCATTCCCCAAACTTGGCGGCGATGGCCATTCATGCAACAGGAGCTGGCACAGTCATGTGCCGGCGACGATGTAGTGGGAGGCGAAGACAAAGAGTCGCCGGGTTCGCCGTCTAATTGCATTCCATCAGCTTGGACGTGGAATGGCTTGATGATTAGGCGCCCTGCGCTTCGACGAGTGCTGAGGGATTCGAGCCACGGCGAATTTTCGACACACAATCTTTTCCACAACCTATCGTCGAGGCAGAGCCTTCGAAGCCTGTGTGATACTAGGTGCAGCCTTGTGACCTGAGCAGGCTCCAGATCTGCAACAAGTATAAAAGAACATGGTCAGTTGGCGGATTCTCTTTTCTGGTGGTATTAAGGAGAGGTAGACATTGTTGGGCCAGTCCGGTCTCGGCAGGCATCGTGTTGGAAGGAGCACGTTGTCTGAGTCGAGAAGATAGGAAAGAGCTTACACAAAATGATTTCGAGAATAACCTCATCCGGGAGCTGGTCCCATCGCGACGGGTTTCTTATTGCCTCCATGGCTCATATTGATGGGGAAGGAACAGTGATGAGAGAAGAAGCACAAGAGCGCAGCAAAACAGAATGATATATAATAGAGAAGAAAAGAATGAATGTATGGTCTTGAAGCTTGGTTGGTGGAGGCACGAGTTTGGGGGTGCAAGTCATCAGCCGGAATTGACAAGGATTTGGTCCAAGGAAGCTGGAGAGCTGGAGGGAGACATGCATCAGTCCCAAGTCAGTTTGGGCATCATCTGCTAAGGATGCATGGGGAATGGGGACAAAGGGGATGCAGGATGACGGCAAAGTCTCCGACCATCGAACCATGACACGGAGGACCGAACGACGATCGTGCCTCGCTTGGCGCATCTGCCAGGTATATCGGTATATCGATCAAAAAGTGCCATGTGGCTTGCTCTAGCTCGGCCGGACCTCGACAGATGGTCGCGAAGGGGAAGGGGGTGGGGGTGTGGCGGGGAAACACAACTCCAACTCGGCCATCTGGAGGGCATGGGAGGGCATGATTCAGGATCGTGGGACAGGAGATTGGAGACTGGAGACTAGCGATTGTCGATCACAACCCCGTGCCTGTGCCTGTGCTTCCTTGCGTGCCGCCCCCGCTCCCCCCTCTCGCCTGAGCATGGACACTCTGAACCTAATATCATGATTATTTAGTGCGACTGCGGCATGTTCCCCTGTCTGACCAGGACTCCATACTGTGTGTGACTAGACTGGATTTCTTGTGTCGTCTCCTCAAGACCATGGCTGAAGAATGGCATTCGCAACATATCCATATCAATCATCTTTTATGCCCACTGCACGCACAGATCCGTCAGTTTAACTTAAAACAAAACGACAGGTAGTACTGTCTATCATAAATCCACCCATCCGCGAGCGAACTTGGTGCAAGCTGCTGGCAATTTGATGCACGCAGACGAAACGTCTGAGTCGAGTCGAGTCGGGTCGAGTCCCGACGGGTCGTGCAGCGAGTGCCGTTCGAGTTGTTCTCGTGGTTGTGGCTCATGTGGTGGTCCCTGCGGTTCCCGTCATGTCCATGCACCGATGAGGGGCCCGATGAGCGAAGACGATCTTGTTGAGTCTGTATCACCGGGGATGTATGCAGAAGAAGCGTCACTCTGATAGGACGCCAGGGCGTAGAAGATCGGACCTGTGTAGTACCTCGGTACCATGTTAGCCGGCCAGGTTGTACCGTACGAGGTCCAGTAGAGCACATACATACATAAAGTTTCGGCGGATCAGTGGCCATCGCTCCAAGGTTTTTGACAGTTGGAGGTTGTGTTTGGGTTTCAAGGTCAAGGACTAGGTTTGCTGGCGAAACGAAAGGCACCTCGTCTCGTCAGTCGCGGCACCGCACGTCAACAAGACGGCTTCAAAGGGTTGCACCTGGCCCGAATCCACTCAGACTCGCTCGAATCCTTGCTGAGGAAAGAGGAACCTTGGGGCTCCTCCTCCTCTCTCCTCCTCTCTCCTCCTCTCTCCTCTTCCTCTCTCCTCCTCCCTCCTCCTCCTCCTTCGATTCTTCGGCGGGATGATGCTGGCACGCCGTCTTCACTGAAAGCGTGAGTCTTCAGCGTTGCTAAGCCTTTTGGCGAATTGTATTTCCCAATGCAGCTGCCTCCAGGCAGGCAAGCAAGCAATTGCATTTGCACGACAGAATAAAAAGCAAGCAAAGTGATGAATGATGTCTGCAAAAAGGATGGAGAAGCACTACGGTGTATCACCATGTTCATGCACCTTTTCTATCGAATAGACAGATGGGCAAGCTGGTCGGTACGGTGATGCATTGGCATGGCGAAATACTGACGACGCCCACTAATCAAGCATCATTGCATGTGCAAGCGAGCGGACCAAGCGAATTTACGCTCTGTACCGAGTGAATGCTGCAAAGAGTAAAGAGTGTGATGCGTGCGACCTAGCTTATTGTGAAGGGATTTCTCTCTTAGCTGACTACATCACATAAATTATTCCTTTTCTAATCTTAAAGATATAGTGTACTTTGCTAACATAATCCTATAAGCCCATAAGAATGGTTTCGAGAACAATATATAACCCTATTTATACATTTATGTATTTATTCATTGTTTATTGTTTATTATTTCGTGCGCACGTGTGACTTCACTTCTGTGTGACTCTGGGAAACACGGTGCTCGTCGATTCACTTACTGTCCCGCCAATTTCCGTCCACACAACTCACTTTCACCAGCATTGACGAACGCGTCGAAACCCTCGTCGACGCCGAAATCCTAGCCACAGACCATCCTATTATTACAACAGAAAAAAAAAAAAAGGAAACCGTGGATTCGTCATATCTACGCTAGTGGGGCGAGGCTGCCAAGAACTATTCACACAGAATAATTCCCTGTAGCACCTCTATGGGATTCTCTTTCCGAAAACATGAGACCTAGCTCTAGTGACGTATGTTTCCTTGTTTCTCGTCAGCCTCCTTCCTTATCGCAGAGATTTTGAATTCTAACAATTAGCGGCAGTCTTCTCACCGGAGTGATATCACCAAAGTGAAAGTGATTGCAAGCAGCAGACATGCAGCTCGCGGCAAGCCAACGACAAATCCGCCGGATCCTTTTTCAGATCCACAGGATGAAGATAACGTTATCCAGCTACAGAACTTTTCTGTTCTGCAAGCGTTTCATTCTGAGACTGTCCCAGAAGACTCCGTTTTAGAGCGGCCCTTGTGGGAATCGCAGGGCGCGAGGCCAAGTCAGACCGTGCATTATCTCAAGCCAGCAGTTCAGGATGACGATGACGATGACGATGACGATACAAGCGTCGCTGATCTTAGTGCGGGGATTATCGATGCCCATGCTCACGCAGGCTTGACCGTTGTCGACAGACCTCAGCCGAGTCCGTCACTATCATTGCAAGAATATCATGCTGGCTCACCACAACACGGAAACATCCACCTTGCCACAGAGTCGTATAGCTTTGCCATTCCTCAAGCTGCCAAGCTTGTTACGCTGCAGAGGTTGGACCCACCATGCCGCCGGACGTCCAGTGTCTATGACGACGACAATGCTCTCCATTGTCATGATGTCGTCGCCCATAATAATGACCTTAAATCGGGAGGCGAGGGGAGACAACGCCCAGTCATTCTGGGTCTGGGGCGGAAAAGCACAGTCGAAGAACTAAAGGCCAGCAACTCAAAGTCGTCCAGCCATGCCAGCGCGGATCCATTCCGGTTCGACGGCGACAGATACTCGCCCTTCCTCAACCCGTCCGCCGAAAAGGAAATCAGCAGAGCACTCTATCGAAACGGCAGTGATATCACGGCCGTCTCTGCATCTACCATAGATGCAACAACCCGTGTTTGCCAGACGAAAGGTCAAGCACAAGCAAAACCAGGCTCATTCTACGACCACACCGCCATTCGCTCGACTTAGAAAGTCGACGATGCGGTTAGAGTCCCTGTCATTAAGCATGCTACTCTTCAGCCCACACTTCACGAGCACCCGCTTTCACCACTCAATGTCTTGGCAAATACTCCCTCGGATAGGCCCGACAACGAAGAAGACTGGCAGACAGTAACGACCGAGCACACCCGCCCGCAGGCCCTGGAGTTGATACTTCGTTTTGATCGAGATGTAGGAAGCAGCCTTGCCGATGTATCTGACGAATCAGACTACGAGCTTGATCATGTCGGTGCATGCGACAAAACTTACTTCGCACGCAGTCAACAGCAAGCATGTTCGGGAGATACAAGACGCTCTTTGCGAAGCAAATTTGAGAAAACAAAGCCAACAGAACATGGGCGACGAAGCTTTCAAAAGCATCATCGACGTCACGCACGAGCAGTCGCCGCCATTAGACACCTCAGCAGCCGCTTTTCCCCAGAAGTTAAGCCCCATGGTGGATTGGGCAAGCCAATCCTCAGCTACACAAGCTTAGATTCCGCTGTTAACCGGGAGCACTGGCCAGTCTCTACACTTAGGCTCGATTCGCAAGAATTACTGGGCCATAGGCCTTACGAGGATGACAACATATATAAGTTCCGGGACTTTGCTCACCATCGCAGCACGTTAACAAACGCGAGCCTCCTTCGGTTCCCGTTTCCTCTTATTAGCCTCCCAGAAGCAGCTGCGCTCCAGTCCGAACGCCGGAACAGAGGCGAAGAAGATCATACGGACCACGGCCCGGCGTTTGCTGCCAAAGCACGCTCTTGTACGATTAGTACTATCTCGACCAACGGGCCCAACACACCTCAATCCCCAGCGGAGGACACACCGTGGTTAACCAGACCGAAACAAGCCCGGCATCGACATAAGCAAACGGATACACTGCGTAAGTACCTCTCCATTCACACCGCAATCCTTTGAACCCCTTCTCATAGTCCAAATAGCATACTATTCCCGAACAGATCAGTCCCACGAAATGCTGGATGCAGACCCCCATGGCTCATTTTTCCGATCATCCGTTCCAAACAGCACATCACTCCTCAGTGCACGCTTCTTTCGCCTCAGTGGCTTCTCAGCACGCGGCCGGAAGCTTCGCGCTATCCCATCCGCCCAGAAGCGCTACTTCAACGACCACAGCATCTTCACGGCCTCCCAGACGGACCTCATCCGCTCCGCCAGAGAAGACATCTTGTACAGGCGCCGCCATCACGCAGATGGCGATCAGCCCCTTCGTCGAATCTTCTTAGCCATTATGGTTCTTACCATTTTCTTCCCGCTGATCGGGCTCTTAGCTCTTTATGGCAAGTTCGACGGGACCATTGCGTGGTACGCAAGAGGCGAAAGGGCTTCTTTAACTGATGAGCAGAGGGCTACCTTAAAACAGCAGCTTCTAGTGGAGGCAATCTTGTATCCGGGACTGATTATCGCTCTCTCCGTTTGGTATTCCGTTCACAAGTGAGCGCAAGAGATGTTGGAAAGTTGGGAGATATTTCACATGTTGGAGTTGATGATGTAACGAGTAGGTCCTCAATAAGCATTTAAATTCTCTTGATGCTAAACGCGATCAGCGCGTAGTACTACTACCTGATTTTCACGACAGCGTTGTAGCCAGATAAAATGCCCTTTGATTTCTCTCCCCTTTATTTCAAGGGGACGAACGGTCATAGCCTAGTTACTTGCCCGAACCGCCCCTGCCAGAACCAGACGAGTACGAAGTTCCGTTGGGGGCAGTGTATGTGGCGGCCCCGCTACCGCTGGAGTGGTAACGGCTCCCGTCGGGGTTAGAGTAGTAGTAAGATCCATCGCTGTCATGAATTTAGGACATGTGTTGACAGTCCAAGAAGAATTTGACAAAGTTCCTTACGTGTTGGAGTAGTGGTACGTGTTGGAGTTGGAGGCACTGCTCCCATAGTCACGAGCGCAGTAGTGATTGCCCTGTCTCTGTTCAGTTCACGCAGAATCAGGGAGGTTCGTGGCCACAGACCTGGCTGTTGGTGCCGGAGCCCTTGTACTCGTATCCGTTGGGCATTTTGAAAGACTTGGACTTGGACTTGGACTTGGTTGATGGTTGAGATGACAGTGATGAGGGAGGTGTTGATGATGAGGGAGAAGAGAGAGCCGGCTTGGACTTTATATACGTGATTGAGGACTGTGAATCTCTGGCGGTGGAGCTTGCTCTTGTTCTTACCTACCTACCTGGCTCTCTACATTACAAACTCTAAATGATTTTACAAATCTACTTGCAGGGGTGCTATAAGATTAGAAATTAGTAAGACATAGAGTGTAGGTAAATTATGTAGAAAAGCAAGTATCTGCGGCGTAGCGCTTTATTGATTTGTAAAATAATTCAGGGGTAGGTTTTAGATTAACTACCTCGGTAGATACACCTGGTAGGGTTGCCATCTCCTATCACGCATGGACGCAGTCTAGAGACAACCTACCTAGTATGCTTGGGTATTCACTTCAAAGAATTACAAGAAATCTTGTCTGTATTGTTGAAACCATCGCGACCGCAGTGGGTCTTGACCCCTCGTTGGCCGCATTCGGCCGCGCGCCCACTCGCCGAGTCAGGCACTTTTCCGACCGAGACCCACAACACGGATGCCTTAGGGTATATCTACGGCCTCTTTCGACTAGCTAGTTCGATAAGATCATCGACGAATTGTTGAGCAAAGCTGTGCCAAAGGCGCAGCGTTGCGCCGGAAGGTGCTGAAGCGTCACTGCCAGCTTTGCTTCTTTAATAAGAGTCCGGAGGTGCTACGCTACCAGAATCACTGGCTACATGTCATTCAAACTCGCGTTATAATGGGTCTAGCGTACAGAGCATTATCTTGCTGTAATTGGCTAGAAAATAAGGTTGGTGCGTACCGATTACGTGCCTATAGTGGAGACTAGCGGAGGAGAAGGGAGTGGAGACTAGTGGGCAGCGGCAGCTTTGCGCCACCTACGTATGACAGGGTCTGTTCGCTGGCATCGGACCTAGTATACCTTTTGTTACCACTACTAGTATGATGTTGATACCGTCAGCGTACGGTTGGAACCGACCTTGCTCGCCCCATGTATACTCGTGAAAGGGTAAGAGCAATGAATCTTCACAGAATGCTGTGAAAAATAAATGCAAATCCAACAAAAAGAAACATACAACAGCCGGTGTTCGCTGGTCGTCACCGACCCAACTACTAATCTGCCGGTTGGTAGCTTATCTATGGGAGAGCGGACGGGATCCCGAGCTTTCTACCACCTATGGTCGTATGTGGGAGTTGCACAAGGCAAATTACACTATATTGATAAGCATCCAAAGGTAGACGTCAGTTTATTCGTTAGTACACACCAGTAGAATTTCCTAATTTGGTCGGGTGCTGGAGAGTGTTCGATTCTTGGATATTGATCATGTACAAGATGATGCATGCTCTGCGTTGCGACTTCTCTCCCCCCCCTTCCTTCAATTCTCTGGGAATCCCCCCCTTTTCGCCTTCTACCTTTCCCGTCGATTTTCGAGCTCTTTCCTCGTACTTCCGAACCTCTCCCCAACTCCCCTCCCCAGACCTCTCTTTCATCCAACACCGACAGTCCCTTATGCATCCCTAGTGTCCGCCAATGCACCTGTTTGACCACTGTGTGCCTCCCCCGTAGATCGTAGATGAAGCGTAAGCGCGGAGTTGTTCATACTGCCGAGTGTGTCCGGGTGCTCTTTGCCCAACACGCTTTTTTCAACCTTGAGTGACTGGCCTTCTGCAGCTTCGGGAAGGAAAGGCAGGTGCTTACTATTGTGTCTTTCTGGATTGGCTTGATCCCATACCTCAAACTGTGCCCTCGGCCAGTTGCTTGATTCTCACAGTTGGTGCATGCATTCTTAACGCTGGCCTGACTATTGCATGCTTCATGCTTTAGCCAAGAGCCAGCCAAGAGCTGCCAGCAAGAATAACTCAGTCATTCCGATCTCGCCAGTCTTCAACGCGCTAGTGATAAACTGACCTATCTTCCTGCTCAATGGTCCAAAGTAGAGATCACAAAGACTGCTTACTTGGAAGTCTCGAGCGTCCCTTCTCTCCTAACGCAAGCGCAAGGCATGTGGCAGCTTGAGGCCTGCCAGCCTTAGATGTTGCGCTTTCCCAACTTTGCGACAAGTTTGCCTGGCGCTGTGCCTACCATTTTGGTCAGCTATGTTTATTCTTTCCCTTGATAAACCTCGCGTAACACTCAACAAGTAGGAAATAATAAGCGAGCACATACTTTTTAGTTGTATAAATTCGCATCCTTCCTATCGTTCTTTTCGCTTTCTTTTCTTCTCTTTCTCCCCTTATACATATTGTGAGTACGACGGGGGTTGTATTCCTACCGCTCATCACTGACGCTCACGAGGTTAGGTTGGGTATTGAGATTGCCAGGCCCTGCGTAAGGCTAACACCTGGCATAATCAGTAGGTCTGGTAAGTGCCCGGTACAATTTTTGATTTCTCTTTGTGTCCCTAGTATTATACTACCTCTAGGTGACGCGCCCTTTTTTTCATTGCATTCGGAGGCTTGCCCATCGATGTGAAGAAGAAACTTATGTTTATTCTTTCTTTTCTTCTCTTTCTCTATAATGATCAAGGATGTTCCATACGAACATGCCGCTCATCACTGACGCTCACGAGGTCAGGTTGGGTATTGAGATTGCCAGGCCCTGCGTAAGGCTAACACCTGGCATAATCAGTAGGTCTGGTAAGTGCCCGGTATATGATTTCTCTTTTTGTGTCCCTGGTATTACACTACCTCTAAGTGACGCGCCCTTTTTTTCATTGCATTCGGAGGCTTGCCCGTCGATGTGAAGAAGAAACTTATCTTTATTCTTTCTTTTCTTCTCTTTCTCTATGATGATCAAAGACGTTCAGTAAGAACCAGCCGCTTATCAATGACGCTCACGAGGTCAGGTTGGGTATTGAAATTGCCAGGCCCTGCGTTAACACCTAGCATGATCAGTAGGTCTGGTAAGTGCCCGGCATAATTTTTAATTTCTCTTTATGTCCCTGGTATTACACTACCTCCAGGTGACGCGCCTTTTTTTTTTTTTTTTTTTAATTGCATTCGGAGGCTTGCCTGTCGATGTGAAGAAGAAACTCCTCTTTTTTTCTTTCTTTTCTTCTCTTTCTCCCCTTATACATATTGTGAGTCCGGAAAGTGGGATTCAACCGCTCATCACTGAAGCTCATGAGGCCAGGTTGGGTATTGAGATTGCCAGGCCCTGCGTGAGGCTACTAACACTGGCCTGGTTGTGATTCTGGAAATTGCGTGGGCGGATGAGCAATGCTCCAGAGGCCAAAGTGGGTATCCAGATTGTGATTGATGGAAAAAGGGTTCGCTATCATGAAGTCATTGTGTAGTAAAAGCTACAAAAGCTATTGCAAAGAAGTTGAGGGATGTTTTGGAACAGAAAAGTCGATGCTGATGGGAGGGAAAGGAGGAACAAAGAGGGCATTTTATAGTCGGGACTGGTCAGCGTGCCAATGCATATGAAGTTGCCCTCGCTCTAATTTAGGCTTGTACGCCACAGAATTGCATGTAGGCTCCGGGATGCAGATGAGTCACGCTCCAACAAACTTACTTAAGCTCGCACTCGCTTCATGGTGAAGAGCCTAGATACACGCCATTACGCATGATTAGGTTTCTCACCAGCTCATCAGATTGGCCCAGGAGCTTGTGCCATCAACGTTTCCCTTTGGTGTGTTCAAGAATGCCTCGATCTCCCCTAATGCATGCACGTAGATATCATGTCCGATTCTCAAAGTCTTAAGGCGTAGGTTTTTGTTTACTTGGGACCCCACTTTGGTCAGAAATGAAGTCGTGGAGGACTCGATCCATTGAGCTTAGAGTATTTCAGGCACCCGTCTTCTTGCCGTGCGACCAATCGCGTGGGTAGCAGGCAATTAAAGAGTTCAAAGACCTGGTGATTCAAGGACATTTTGCCACGTCGCATGGGAAGGAGGGAGGAGCAAGTCTGGCTGAAATAATGTAGGATTAGCGAGTCAGGCTAGATTAAAGGCCAGGGAAAATCCGACAATACTCAGCGTCCTGATGTTCGTCTGCTTGATATTGATTAGCGTGAGAATATTTTTCTAAAATGCTAAAATGGTTGCGCCTTTGGAGAAAGGAGAAGTTGGGAGGAGGGAAAGAGCGGGGAGGTTACCCTACGCCTCCTTTTTCCTCTCTGGGAGAGGGGGCACCCTAAAAAAAAAAAACTTAGACCTGTGTCCAATCACAGTCACAGATTGGTTGCTCTACTCTATCAAATCCACAGTTAATTCATCAATCCCATCGGGATCCTTCCACCGTCTGTATAGACCTACTATTTTCTGCCTTAACGTTCCACCGTAAAGGCATGTAGTATAGGAGAGGCTGAAACAAACATATGTACTACTGAACTTTATGCGTCGCACGCACCAGGTTTCCTTTCTCATCCCTTCGTGTGACTCATGGAGGGGCGATTATGGGATTTAGCGAAGCAGACTGGGTGCAAGCCTTGCCACCGCAGTATTCGTTCGAGCGGGAAGACATTGTCAATTCCGGGAAATCCGCATATCAAGGTCATTTACTACTTAGCATTTGAAGTTCTATCCAAGAGCCTCAATGTCGCCCAGAGCTTGTTCTAAATCTTAGCGCTCCTCCTGCGCCAGCTCGACCCAGTCGTCCTATCTTTATCGCGGTCCATGGTATTTTGATTACAATCTTGGGCTTCTATAGAGAGTAGTATCCCGGGGAATTCTTCGCGCTAGGATGTTGCTAGACCATGAGCCCTTCTTAAGTAGCGAGAATATGATTACACACCGTTGACATGTCGTTCACTGCTATAGTCCCTGTTGCCGAGCCAACCTACAGACTGTACTCGGACCGGACAGCCGATGAGAATGACACCCCTGTCGGTCCTTGGAGTACCGAAGACAAATGCTTTGATTAACTCAACATCGCTGTCGATAAGACTGGCTGGCTTGCCAGACCCCCTCAGTGGCGACTGCACAGTGAACGCTGTCGCAAGAAGACCCGATTTACCAAGGTATATATATCGGCAACCTGGTCCGTCTCCGAGGGCATGCATTGTATTATCTCATGTACGAAGTGCAGTTTCCGGTGTTTCTATTAAAGGAATTGCTTTTTGCGGTGCTACCTAAGCAACTGCCGTGTCTTGACGGTGTGCTGAATATCGTCCCGCGATGCGTGCTCCGTAGACAGGGTTTCGTTCTCCTCCCGTCGTTGTGATACTTGCTGCTGTTGGCTTGATGCTAGTAAGATTTGTCCTCTGCGCGCTGTCAGACATAGCTGTATCCCATTGCCCTGCCGTTGGGGGTGACCTGTAGCTTGATGTAACGATGTATATTCGAATGCCTCACCGGCACGTAATATCCATCACCGTCATGATTCCTCTGCAGCCGGCAAGTCAGCATCTAGGCCTCTCGTTTGATGCCGATATCCGTGCCGCGCACTAACACCCCATTTGGCCGCAGCTTTTGGTCGCGTATTCCCGCGTCATGGGGATCGTGGCGTCTCGAAATACTATGACGGAGTTCACATGTATCATCTTCTGCTACTTGACTGTACAGACATGGATACTTGGATGGAGTGGAGCGTGAATCAACGATATGGCAACCATCTACGGAGTAATACATTTCTACTGCCATTATTCTTCGCACCTGTAACCACTAGGGCCGGCAATCAAGGCATAAATATGCAGCTTCAATGTTAACATAACTGGTCTCCTGCGGCAGCTGGAGGGCATCGACCCAGATGCCGCCGAGACCTGGCAATAAGCGGTTCACTTGCTACTCCGTGCCCCGGCAGAATCCAGGTGGCAGCGACACTGATTGGTAGTTTATTCATATCTTGCGTCTGATTGTTTGGTGACTTGAGAAGCCTCCCTGAGCACGGGAAGCACGAGTACTCCATTTAAGCCAATTCGGAAAGCAGTGCTGCTGACAGGCATCACTTGCCAGCTTGAAAGAAATGCTACGGCAGTAGCCCGTTCTCGAAACGGACAATGCCCACTTGAGCATATTGCGTTCGATTTTCCTTGGAAGAGGCTCCTTGGGAAGACTTGCGTTCCAGCGCAAATCGCTGGCGCTATAGGTGGTTATGGCAGCTGAAACAGGCAAGAACGAGGTATACATGCCGTAGCTTGGTCATGATAATAGAACTACTACGCAACGACGCAGGCAACAATCGCCTCGTTCTCGCCCGAGCCCCGGTCAGACCCGGCACAGCCTGGAGCCGCAAAGGCTAGGCGTGCGAGCCAAATATTCGAGGTGTCTAAGGGGGCAGAGGTCGTCAGGATATTTGACTCTGTGTATGAGGGGCAATGTTTAGAAAGTTGCAATGATTATCCTGTGTCGAGGCGGAAGTGGGCGGGTCAGTTGACGATGATGGACTCCTACGGTTCCATATGCCACATCCGAAGAGGATAATATGAACGATATCGGAGCATTCTTTGACAGGTGGCTACGGCGGGCGTGAGTGAGCGAGTTCGCAATCATCTATTTCTCAAGCTCTGCAGCAAGCTTTGCCCCGTGATGAGCAAGTTGGATGTCCCTGAGCTATGTCCGCGAAGCCAGATTGTAAGACGTGTCCAAAGATGCGCAAGTCAATGCAGCTTGCTAGCATGCCTTATAAACAAAGTTAACAGCAAACGCAACTGATAGCGGGCGCGACGAGTTATCAAGGCGTCCCTGAATGTTGAGACAAACCATGTGAGAAAGTGTGAGTTCACTCCCGCATCCTCTGACTTAAAAGCCTCAATTTTGCATTAAAGTCGTTTTGAACCTGAAATACAAGGCCACAACCTGCCCAAAGCAGACTAAGCTTAAGTAAGCCCCACCTGTGCGGGTGCAAGGGAGTGGCCCGGGGAAAAAAAAATTCACAAAAATTTTGGCTGGGACTGATGAAAGAATTTCTACACCGAACAACCCCACTACTCATCGTCCGCTTTTCCTCCTATTCATCAATCTCTCTCTCTTTTTTTTGCCATCCTCTTTTTGTCGTCTTCGACACCAGACTATTCCTCTTCTTCCTCCCCCTTTCAGACATATTTCAAGATGGCGGACGAAGTTTACGACGGTGCCATTGGTATCGATCTGGGTACGTGGATTCATCCTCGCTTAGCGTTGACATGGTTGCGATGGCACCGAAATGCCTTGCCGTCGGCGGACTTTTCTCGTTGATGGACCTCGCCGCGCTTGCAAGAACTTTTCATCGCGCTCTACCAGAAACCTTTTAGTTACTAACAAAACCTTCCTCAGGTACCACTTACTCTTGCGTGGCCATCTACGAGGGTAACAATGTCGAGATCATTGCCAACGAGCAGGGTTCATTCACCACCCCTTCTTTCGTCTCCTTCACTGAAAAGGAGCGTCTGATCGGCGATGCTGCCAAGAACAATGCTGCCATGAACCCCAAGAACACCGTCTTCGATGCCAAGTGAGTACCATGCGACGATGGCAAGGAAGTCTCCGGCTGGAGGCGTCTGGCGAATCTGCGGAGTGTCTGACAATTTATGCCCAGGCGTCTGATTGGTCGCCGCTTCGATGACCCTACCGTCAAGAAGGACATCGAGTCTTGGCCTTTCACCATTGTTAACGACAATGGCAATCCCAAGATTGAGGTTGAATACCTCGGCGAGAAGAAGCAGTTCTCCGCTCAGGAGATCTCGTCCATGGTTCTCCTTAAGGTATGAGGGCAAAAAAAAAAAAAAAAAAAACCAAGCCGCAATGCGCGCTGTTGGCTTTTCTGGCTTATGATGTTGCCTGCCTCACATGAGCAATGATGGCTGATGATCAAAAACAGATGAAAGAGATTGCCGAGACCAAGCTTGGCAAGAAGGTCGAGAAGGCCGTCATCACTGTTCCTGCCTACTTCAACGACAACCAGCGTCAGGCTACCAAGGATGCCGGTGCCATTGCTGGCCTCAACGTCCTCCGTATCATTAACGAACCCACTGCCGCCGCCATCGCATATGGTCTGGGCTCTGGCAAGTCTGAGAAGGAGCGTAACGTTCTGATCTATGATCTTGGTGGTGGTACCTTCGATGTGTCTCTCCTTAACATCCAGGGCGGTGTTTTCACTGTCAAGGCCACCGCTGGTGACACCCACCTTGGTGGTCAGGATTTCGACACGAACTTGCTCGACCACTGCAAGAAGGAATTCACCCGCAAGACCAAGAAGGATCTAAGCGGCGATGCCCGTGCTCTGCGAAGACTTCGAACTGCTTGCGAGCGTGCCAAGCGTACCCTGTCAAGCGGCGCCCAGGCTACCATCGAGATTGACTCTCTCTTCGATGGCGAGGACTTCACCCTGTCCATGACTCGTGCTCGTTTTGAGGACTTGAACGCCAAGGCGTTCGCTGGCACCCTCGAGCCTGTCGCCCAGGTCCTTAAGGATGCTGCCATTGAAAAGGCTGCTGTTGAGGAGATTGTCTTGGTCGGTGGCTCCACCCGTATCCCCAAGATTCAGAAGCTTCTGTCCGAGTTCTTCGACGGCAAGAAGCTCGAGAAGAGCATCAACCCCGATGAAGCCGTCGCCTACGGTGCCGCTGTCCAGGCCGGTATTCTCTCCGGGAAGGCCACCTCTGCTGAGACTGCCGACCTTCTCCTGCTCGATGTCGTCCCTTTGTCTCTCGGTGTCGCCATGGAGGGTAACGTGTATGCTCCAGTCGTCCCACGAGGTCAGACCGTCCCTTGTCTGAAGAAAAGGTCAGTTACTACTTTTCCGCGTCCAACTGGGTCGTGGTGGTTCATGAATGCTCCCTCGTTCTATACCACCACCATGTTCAGATCGAAGATATCCACTGGCCTCATTTCAATAACCTCTGTTTATGTATGTTTACTAATAACGCCTCGCCAACAGAACCTTCACCACTGTTGTCGATAACCAGCAGACCGTTCAGTTCCCCGTCTATCAGGGTGAGCGTGTCAACTGTGAGGACAACACCTCCCTGGGAGAGTTCACCCTTGCTCCTATCCCTCCCATGCGTGCCGGCGAGGCCGTCCTTGAGTGTGTTTTCGAGGTCGATGTCAACGGTATTCTGAAGGTTACTGCTACCGAGAAGACCTCGGGCCGCAGTGCCAACATCACTATTGCCAACTCTGTCGGCAAGCTGTCTTCCACTGAGATTGAGAAGATGATCTCTGATGCGGAGGCGTTCAAGAGCAACGACGAGGCGTTTAGCAAGCGGTTCGAGGCTAAGCAGCAGCTCGAGTCCTACATCGGCCGTGTGGAGGAGATTGTTACCGACCCGACCCTCTCCCTCAAGCTGAAGCGTGGCCAGAAGGAGAAGATTGAGCAGACTATTTCTGAGGCTATGGCTACTCTTGAGATCACCGACAGCTCTGCTGAAGACTTGAAAAAGCAGGAGCTTGCCCTGAAGCGCCTTGTCACCAAGGCCATGTCCTCCCGGTAATCGGTCCAGTCCACTAGATACTAGGGATGGTGAAGGGAGTTGATCATGATTATGACGGTTCCAAAATATATTGGTTGAAGAGCAGGACGGCGTTGCATTTTAGTCGTGGCACCTGTTTCCAAAATTTGGTGGAGGGACTACCTATTCAGGGCATCTGCGCTGGATCTCAGAACCAAAGAAAGGGGAGTTCCTGAGAATATAGTGAGAGAGGCTTTTATATATCCTTTTCTTTGTTGGTTCTTTTTTTTTTAATTATCCACTATTTTCCGGATCAGTGGACATTCAACGTTACGAAGATAACGAAGGCACCGTGCAAACCGTTCTGCGAACCCCCAAAAAAGTATTTATTTATCATCAGAGACCCCGCGTAGATGACTCGATGACGGACGACGACTGCATAGTGTGAGGGTGCCCGGCCTGAAGATGTGCGAGGAACGAGCGGGCAATGGATTCAGAATAGACTCGGTAGAAAGGAAAATACGGATGGAAACACGACATGTTGTGTTTTTACTTGTTTATTGACTGCTTGGATGATGGCGATGACGTATGTATGTGCTGCTGCCGTGATAGTAGGTTCCTGCTTGTAACGAGACGTTAACGAGACGTAGAGGACACTGACTGATGTCGGCAGTGCGGCCTGGATCACTTGGACTGGCTGTGTTTACGGCTGCTGCAACGGGATGCTCGTGGGGGAGGGATGTGATGCTAGCTCCAAGCCCGGACGGCATCTCACGAAGATTGCAAGTGCAGGCGCAGTTGGTTCGCAGGTTTTACTACCGCCGAGCCTCTACGGCGAATGGTCGACGGGCGACTTGCCGTATCATTGATTGCAGTGCACAGTCTGGGCCGGGTCTTTGCTGAATGGGCCAGGCAGGATCCAGGGAGTGTTGATGGATGATGGCTTGGGATCTGTGAGCCTGTTACGGGCGAGGTGCTTCTTGTGGCGGTAGGAGTAGAGGAAGATGGCCAGGCTTGTTTTCAACATGGTAGTGAGCGGAAGGCAGTCATGCGTTAGACTGCTATACTCTCTCTATTCACTGTTCCTTTGATTCCGCGTATATTGTCACACGTGTATATAGATGCTATACACTGTTACCTTTGATCCATGTGAAATACTTATAAGCCGTCATCGTTTAATTCAACGCATGCCAGGCAGCATAACCATGTTCAGCATCAGCATCAGCATCGTAGATGTAACCAACAAACAGCACAACTGTACTCAGCGTCAAGCAAGCCCACACAAATCTGGTGGCGTGCAAGTGCCAAGTCTTCGGACAGGAGTGGCCAAAGATGACCGTCAGACGCGCCACAACGCGCGTGCTTCGGGGCCAAGAACCGTTGCTTCCGAGGGGGGGGGATTTCGCGGCCGTTGCACAAGGGCAGCACGGCGCGATGCATCTTGACCGGTGGTGCCGGCCCTGCCAACGCGTTTGTCGCCCCCCTCCCCCCCTCCCAGATCGAATCGAATCGAATCGCATCAAGTAACCAGTGCAACGCGAAACAAACATGGCGTGTCTCAAGCGTCTCCTCGCCACATCGCCACAGAAAAAACGATTGGAAGAAAAGGAAAAAAATAAGCTTATCCGCTCGGTCGGGGCCAGGCTAGCCAGACGTGGGATCTCCACTTTTTCATTTTATCTTATCTGCCGTCAGATGGCCCCAGATTAATCTGCCTCAGCCCCACAAGGCCAGATCTGCCGTTGGCATCCATCCCCCCCCCCCCCGGTCGTCGAAACTTGCCAATGACGCCTTTTGTCTGCCCACGTTCGTTGCCTACGTCGGCAATGGGCTCACTTGGCTGCGCAGAGGCTGTGCTTGGCGTGCTAACTTGATCCGTCTTGGGGTCCTGTCGGCCTGTCGTGCTTTGGGCTAGAATGCAAACATGATGCCATGCGGGGTATTCCTTATCCCTCCCAACATGGCAGGCACTTCCACTTCGCCGTGTTGGTATTCTGCTCCAGACATGCATGCATGCAGGAAGTGAACGTGAGATGCCAATCTATTGTTTGTTATCCTGCTAAGCACTTTTTTTGACAGAAAAAAAAATTAAAAAAATTCAACCGTCCCTTTCCAAGTCATTTCTATACAATGTCCCGCCTACCACCAAGTTTGTCGCGCCGCCCAGCCCGGATCCCTCACATTAGCCCGACCCGTGACATCGTCTACGCAGCCGTGGTGGCCTGGTGAAAGTCCTCCTTGTGGTCATCGAGGTGCTCCCCCCAGTGGACAGGGCCGAGCTTGAGGATCCTGTGGCCGCTGGCACCGGACGATCGTCGACGCGCGGGCTCAGCGACTGCGATGCTGCTCTGCACAGGCGAGGCCCGTCTGGCGGGCGCGCGGGGATACGAGGCCGAGATGGCGGGCGCGAGAGGGAGGAAGAAGCTGTTGGAAGCGGAAGACATGTTTTATGTGTGTGTGTGTGGTGATGGGGCAGCAACTACGTTGTTGCGTTTGCTTTGCCGTTTTTGTTTTGAACTCGGCTTTTGCTGGTGGTTGTTTTGACTGGTGTGCGAGAGAGAGTGTTTTTTTTTTTTTTTTTTTTTTTTTTTTTTCCCGAAGAAAAAAAGAAACGGCGAGTTGCGTTGGGGCAGAGTTCTGTTGGTTTGTTTTTGAGAGAGAGGCGCCATGTGCTCTCTTTATACTCACGCGGGTTTT
This sequence comes from Atkinsonella texensis, assembly GCA_001008035.1. Classification (NCBI taxonomy): domain Eukaryota; kingdom Fungi; phylum Ascomycota; class Sordariomycetes; order Hypocreales; family Clavicipitaceae; genus Atkinsonella; species Atkinsonella texensis. The sequence continues at coordinate 489,508 of KQ061690.1, forward strand.
GCTGGTGCTAGCTATGCTGTCTGATGCCATAGCCCCATGCAGATGGATGATGGATTCACAGGCCCTGATACGTTGTGCCATGTCTACGGCATGTCTGCGGCGTGTCTGTCCATGTCCGTGTCCGTGTGCTGGTCCAAACAAGGGCAAGGGTGTCGACTCGCACGCAAGAAAGCTGCATGGGTTGGTTAGCAGCCCAGGCCCAAGGGCCTTGATTAAGTCGTTGACGGGGAACCTCACACGGTCCATTGCGTGGCTATATTCCTTCTTCCTTCCCTCTTGGGCACGTTGATCCGTCGATCAATCTCAGCGACGAGATATCCAATTGTACACAGGGGAATGGAAAATTCTCACTAGTGTGCCCCCCGGTCCTCGACCAAGTCAAACACCCCCTCCCTCCCTCGCTCTCGTAAAATCACCGCTTAGTACAGAGTAGTGCCGCGCACAACAAAACAAAACTGGTCAGCTGATCCGCAGAAATGTCCCAAAACTGTCTCACCTCGGTCTATGGCGGTAGGTGGGGCAGGTGGGCAGCTGTGGGCAGCTGTGTGTGGTTGTACATGCCATCTGTGGGAGACAGTGTAACAACCCTCTGTGCAACCCTCTGTGCAACAACATTGAACCCTTGCCTTATTATTACTTGCCCTTTTTTTCTTTTTTTCTTTCTTTTTCCCTTCTCCCACACATCCATCCCATTGGCGCCAACCAAAGGAAAGTCCATCTGTGACATAGTGTTCCAGTAAGTCTCAGCGAGTCCAAGTTTTTCCATCGCCAGCAGCTCGGCCAGCCTTCCACTCTCTTAATCCCACCAAATTTTTTTTTTGGGGGGGGGGGATGGCAAAGGGCATTGTCGGCTTGATCGCGGGCATTAGAAAAGTGCCCAATTCCAGATATGCAAATGCAAACAGATGCATCGTTCGTGTCGCAGCAGCCTTGTTCCCCCTGCTTGGATGTGCCGCCTCCGAACAATGGGCATTTTCCGGGGATTAGGGCGCCATCGTCAAGGTCCGTTTTCCCATGTGCTGGGTGGAGTTTTGACATTATGCCGAACGCCGAATGTAGAATGCGGGGGAAACAACTCTTCCGTCCGTTGGCTTGGCTAACAGTTTTGTAGATGAAAGTCCAAGTCCGAGGGAGATTGAACTACCGTTTACAAGCGAGCTTGGCTTCCGTCCAATACGAAGCATATCAAATCTGTTGCGGACAAGAGAACCGAGAGGCAATGGGCGACCAAGCTTTGCAACCCTTCCAGCCATGCATCATTGCATCAATGGGCAAGGCTGAAGCAGTAGTCGCATGCACATCCATCTTTCTTGTCGATTCCGACCCAGCATGGCGTGCCTGAAAAGAACGCACCTGCTCGGCGTAGCCCACGCGATGCTTTAGCTTTGGCCTACCTGTTGGAGGATACATTCCCTTGTTGATTTATCGCTCTCTTGCTGGGCACGACGTGATTTAGCACATGTCCATTCGTACGTTTTGCGCCTCCCCTGTCCCCTTCGTTTGCCAAACAACCGACATTTCCCAAGTCGGTTCGGGGAAATCGATTTCGCTCAACTAAAGCACCTCAATCTGTTGTTGACAAGTGCATCCCAAGCATTGCAGACGCTAGATGTAGAAGCTCGAGAGTTCGGTTCAATCTCAACAGTTCTCATCAATTGGACACATCTTCATGCAAGCCGGCAAGGCAAACAAGCAAGCAGACCTCGAACGAGAATTAGGTTTTTTGAACATCAACTTTCCTCGTTGGGCGATCTGAACATGGGGGTTTCGGCGGAATGGCCAACATGACTCGTAGATTGACGTAGAATACAATGACACAATGGAGGGAACTACATGGGCATATACAGACACGATGAAATGAACGGGGAAAGCCAGCGACGACCTTTCCCGATGCCAATAAAGGCGCAATGGTGAGTGCATGCAGCTGCGCATCGGGGGCGAATCATGTGACGATTGCCTTGCCTCCGTGTGGCGCAGTCGATCGAAGCTGGTCATCGGAGGGAGGTGGGTACGTCCGTCTGGTCAGATGAGATGTCGCTCCTTCGCATTGAACCTCAACAGCGCCATCGTCTTCTCCTACACTTTTGTTTCATGTCACCAGTCTCAAGCAGTGTACGACGCAAACGTCCCCAAATGCCATATTTGCCTATACTATCAATGCACTATTCAATCCTGGATACCAGCAGCAAATCACTCTACGCCATCCATACGTTCCTACTTCACTCGTACTCAATCTTGATTCCCGGTCATCATTCTTCCTAGATAAAATAAGAAGACCACCTCGGACTTACAACTCCCCAAGACCAGCCCCCGTCCGGTAGTATACATATTTTTTCTCCTGTCTGTTACTCTCTTCCCCTGTGGCTATCATCTTTATTACAATCGAGCTCGTCTTTCTTTCTTTGTTTTTGTTTTTGGGTTTTTGGATTAACAACGAAAAAGTTGTTTCTGCCACATTTATGGTATCATCCTATGCCAGCAACATCTGTCTTCGCTCACAATTGGGTTTTCCTCTTGTTCCTCCTACTTTTCGTGTATGCTCTATAATGCGGCCTGATCTTCCCCCGTGACTTTAGGGAGTGAGAAAACGAATTTCGGGGAAGGAAGCCAGCGTGGCGCAAAAACTAAAAAAAAAAAAAAAACAGAAAAAGACGGAAACAGACCGACACAGCAGGGGAGCTTTGGGAAATGGTTGTTCGAGAACAGCCTGTGCCTCGGATGCATTAATCAGTTTTGAAAAAAAAAAAATTTTAATCGTTAAGAGGGCGAATTGGGTGAGCTGCAGTGAGAGTGTTAGCAACGGCCGTCTCATTGCAATTCGCCCTCTATCGATTGATTTTTTTTATGGACCCAAACGTACTATTGATTGCCCGAATTGCCCGGACCTGGGGTCCGGGGAGAGAAAGCAGGTGAGGTCGGCGAGTAGCTGGGGCTCGTCGGGCTCTGCTGATTGCCAGGGCTCCTTTGAAAGCTTGGGCTCGTGGGCGAGTATGCCTCAGGAGACGTTGGAGACCAAGATGGAGATGCTGGAGAGTATGAAGGAGAAGTAGCACCAGCGCCATGCAAGTTGGGCGATGCAGGGCTGTAGTTGGGGCTTGCGGGAGAGTAGTTCGGTGATGTTGGCGAGTTGAACTGTGCAGGCGATGTGGGAGAGTAGTGTCGAGGTGATGTGGGCGAAGTTGGAGAGTAACTCGGCGATGTCGGACTGTAGTTGGGACTGGCAGGGCTGGTAGGGCGCAACATAGGTGATGTTGGCGAGAAGGATGGAGACGATGGGCTGAAAGAAGGTGAGGTCGCGTAACGACCAGGACCCCCATCCAGGAGCGGCGAAGTGGGCGAGTAGCCCGCACTGGGCGACGTGGGAGAGTAGCCAGCCATGCCTGCGCTGAATGGTGATGTTGGAGACGTGCTGAACGGGCTCGTCGCACCGCGCATAGAGTACGGGCTCATAGAGCCGATGCCACCAAAGCCGCCACCGCCATACTCTGTGCCAAAGCCTGCAGGTGTCTCGGAGCCGGCACCTTGGATGGGGGAGAAGTTTCCTGCTGCCGGCGAGTTCATGCTCATGTAGCCCGAGTCGTTCGACATGGGTGAACCTGTGTCGTAAGGGGTGGCAGCACCCTCAGCTTCGCCATCCTTGACCGGCATGCCAGGCATCAGGCCCATGCGAGAGTTGTCTGAGATGACAGTCTCAAGCATCTTGGGATCGAGGTAGACGTCAAAGTTGCCTGTGCCCATCGGTGCCAACTGTCCAAGCATTACGTTTTCAGAAATGCCACGGCAGTCGTCCAGTTCACCGGTAGCAGCGGCCTCGAGGAGGATTTCCACCGTTTCTTCGAATGAACAACGCATCAGCGCACCCGTGTCTGCACGGTTGATACCGTGCCGCGTGACTGCAGAGATGCTTCCTCGGTAAGTCATCACGTCCACCAGAAGTGCAATGTGCCGATGGTTGACATAAGAACCGTCAAACGCCAACACATTGGTCAACTCCTTCACCAGGGCAGACCGGGCGGCTTCGATGCCAAACACCTCAACAATCTGCCACAGATCGTTGGTGTATGTTCGCGTTGGGTCAACGCCTTCGACTGCAAGCACATCGCGTAGAGCGGATCCAGAGGTGTCCAAGTACCACTGCGTGCACTTGTCACTATCCTTCTTGGCAATCTCAGATCCATCGTCGTCGATGATCAGTCGGGTACCCTTGGTCAAGAAAGCTCTCTCCACGCCAGGCACACCTCGAAGAGTCAAAGTATCGAGAAGATGGGCCTCGAGACGCTTCAGCATCACATCATCCTCAATCTTCCTCTCTCCGTCTTCATCCTTTTCATCATCGGTTCTAATAGTTCGGATGCGGATAACCTGTTCGTCCGCGTTGTTGTCACTGAAAATGACAGCCAAATCATTGGGATATTCTTCCTTGATACGCTGAGCAACGTCATCAATCTTGATTTCTTTGTCCAGAAGCTTTTGTCGGTCGAGAGTGATACGCAACAGCCATCGCGATTGTTGGTCGATTGTGTCCTGAGAATCGTCGGGAATCAAAAAGTATGATTCAACCATGTCCATATCTTCGGCAATGTTGGTGCCTTGGATGTCAGGATCGTAGTAAATCTCTGTCACTGACGTGATGGAACGAAGGTTGGTGTACTCTACCAGACTTCGAAGTTTCTTTGCCTGCTCTTGTGTTCCCAGATGTGTGTTGAGATACACAGCCATGCTAGGCGTCTTGATATCCTTGGCAAGATTGAGAATTTCCTTGAGGCGAGGTACACCAAGCGTGACATTTTTAGAAGACACACCTGCGAAATGGAACGTGTTCAGCGTCATTTGTGTCGCGGGCTCACCGATGGACTGGGCAGCAAGAACTCCCACCATTTCACCAGGGCTGACAAACGATCGATCCCAGCGGTTCTGCAACTCTCCCAGAACATGGTCAAAGGCGAGTTTGTTCAGACGGTGGACCTTGACGATTTCTTTAAAGGCAAGACGAGAGCGGATTAATGCCTTGAACAAGATAGTAGCATTGCTATCAGCCTCGATGGAGATAGGGTCTGCACCGCGCACAATTTTGAGGTCGTTCAGCAGACTCTGTACCCTTGGGATGACGTCCACGGGTCTCAGATTGCTGCGATCCGTTGCGCGAACGTTGAACACTCGCTTGGCAGTCTCAATCATACGGCCAATATTGAGAGGCAGTTGCATCATCTCCTCTCCCATTTTGGCCTGATTGATCATCCTCACAGTGCGACGGTCCTCCAGGAGTACGTCCCATTCCGAGTCTAACAGATCCATCGACTCCTTGTCACCTGCGAGCTCGTTGCCATATTCGTAATCTTTCTTGAACCAATCGGGAGGATTGGCCAGATCAAGGCGATACTTTTGTTCAAAGGCTGCATCAGACATCTTGAGAATGCCAAGCTTTTGCTTCTCGATGCACATGGCATCCAAGCCATCCTCGCCATACAAAAACTGAATGATATCTCCCAGCGAGTTTCTGACTGTTCCATCATAACGTGCGCTCAGATCCTCAAGAGCCTTGACCAGTCGTCGCTGGATATATCCAGTTTCGGCAGTCTTGACTGCAGTATCGATGAGACCTTCTCGACCAGCCATGGCATGGAAGAAAAACTCGGATGGCGTGAGACCACGGAGGTACGAGTTTTCAACAAAGCCACGAGCTTCGGGGGAATAATCGTCCTTTGTGAAATGCGGTAGGGTTCGGTATTTGAAACCAAAGGGAATACGTTTCCCTTCGACAATCTGCTGACCGACAAGAGCAGTCATCTGAGAAATGTTGATCGATGAACCCTTGGAACCGGACTCAGCCATGGTGACTGCGTTGTTTGAGTCCTTCAGACTCCTCTGCGTAGTTGTCCCGGCCTGGTCGCGGGCGGAGTTGAGAGCCATAGACACCTTGTTTTCGAATGTGGCTCGAACGTTCATACCAGGAAGAGCTTCGAGCTCATTGGCAGTGGCTTGAGCTGTAAGTCTGGCGACCTCCGCTTTCTGCGTGTCGATGTGAACTTGGACCTTCTCGATGGTCTGTTTATCAGGTACAGTATCACCAATACCGATACTGTGACCATTGTTGAGGAGCCAGTAAGTGACAACTTGTTGCACGCCGTTGAGAAAAGCCATGGCTCCGTCAGGACCAAGTTCATTATAACTCAAATGCACGATACCTCCAGCAGCTGAACCAATGTTTTTCTTCTTCAGAAGGCCATACAAGAGCTCGCCACTCTGGATCAAGAGTCCAGTATCTTTCAACGGGATGTCCGCGTTGTCCTGTCCACCAGAAGATTCCGGGGAGTGCAGACTGATCTCTTTGGGAATGACCATGCTAATGAGCTGTTTGCCAGTCCAGCGAGGTCGAGGCTTCAGAATAGCAGGCTGTGGGATGACACCGTCCCAGTTCGGAACCCAGAGCATCATGTTCATAACCATTTCTTTGTCAATAAAGGTATCACGCCTGCAGATTTTGTAGGCGCCAGCAAGGGAATCCTGAACAATGCCCATGAGTGGTCCGTTTTTCTGGGGAGAAACGATGTTGTTAGGCACAAGGCAGAGTTCCCTGACTTCGGCACGAGTCTCCTCGGTTTGTGGAACGTGCAAGTTCATTTCGTCACCATCGAAATCGGCGTTGTAGGGCGAGGTGACCGAGAGGTTCAGTCGGAAAGTAGAATATGGCATGACGCGGACACGATGTCCCATCATAGACTCTTTATGCAGGGAAGGCTGACGATTGAAAATAATGTAGTCTCCATCCATTAAGTGTCTCTCAACTTTCCAGCCGTACTCCAGGGATATCTGAGCAGCTCTTCGGTGGTGCCGCAGGTCAATTCGAGTGCCGTCAGCTCGGAGGACATACTTGGCGCCAGGGTGTTCATTCGGACCGTTCTCGACAAGCTGATGCAGTCTGCCAATATTGTATGGTGTTACTGTTTCGGGATACGTGAGCGTCCTGGCAATGCTTCGTGGGACACCAACTTCGTGGAGTGATAAATTAGCATCACCAGTGATGACAGTTCGGGCTGAGAAATCGACACGCTTTCCCATCAAGTTGCCTCTTAGACGTCCTTCCTTGCCCTTTAGGCGTGCTCTAATGGCCTTTACCGGTCGGCCACTCTTCTGGAGTGCGCGAGGCTGTCCTGCAATGTCATTGTCCATGTATGTTGCTACGTGATACTGAAGCAGTTCCTCAAAATCCCGGGCAATGTGCTGGGGGGATCCTTCACGGATCGCCTGCTTCACATTGCCGTTGGCGCGGATGATGTCGCCAAGTTTGTACGTCAAATCATCCTCGTTTCGCATGCCAGTACTGGTACCATCCATAGATATACTTGGACGCACTGGAGGAGGAGGGACGGGAAGGACGGTAATGATCATCCACTCAGGTCGAGCATAATCCGAGTTCAAGCCCATATGGCGGAGGTCCTCTTCAGTAATTCTTCGGAGGATACCATGTGCCATCTCAGGAGTGATGGGTACCGTCTCTCGGCGCTTTGGACCATCCTCTTGCACAACATCGAAAGCCGCCTTAAGCTGGAGAGCGGCCTGTCGGACTTGTGGTTGCACATTACCACAACCGCCGTGGTTATTCACCATCGGTTTCGTGCCCGGTGAGAATTCTTCGTCATTCTTTTCGCTACGGTCTTCGTTCTCACATCTCCTTTTCTTCTTGCAGACGGCCCAAACCCGATTAAAGCGAAGCTTAGCGTCTCGAGTGCTGATAGCTGAGACAAACTCGGGATCGCTCTGGCAAGGAAAAAAAATATGGTTGTTAGCAAACACTTGAAGACAAGCAAAAAGTCTACACAGAGTTAGGAGAGACCAACGGTATCGGCCAGCACCTTGCTGCAGTTGTGGCAGACAATCTCCAAGATCTTCTTAACCTTCTTGATAAAACCAGGATGGTATACGGGTTTGGCGAGTTCGATGTGGCCAAAGTGACCAGGACAGTCGCTCATGGCTTGCGTGCATGTTTTGCACTTGAATCCTCGATCGATTGAGCCTAGGAGAGGGTCGTTGAGACCGCCGTCACGTGGCTTTGTGCGACTTTCGTCCATCGTTTCGGGATACAGGATGTGGCAGACACTCATGTTTTTTATTTCCTCGGGAGACAACAAACCGAATTGTATTTCCTCGACTGTCTTGAGCGGTGCGCTCGAAAACGGTGGGTGATAGTTGGCCATGTTTGCGGTTTGTCAAAAGAGTCGCCCAAATGTCGGATTGAGGCGACCAGGGCTGAGCGAGTGTGGACGATGCGTATGAGAAGGAACGCGACACAAATCGTAGCGAGATTCGAGAGATGGCGACGAACAATAGGCGAGAGAGGCAAGCAAGTCCGTTGACTTGTATCCTCCAAGTTCCTCAACGATGAGGAACTGCGTGATTCAGGAAGCGGCTGATGGCGCTGAAATGCAGCGCTCGCCCTGGCCAACGGCCCAGGAGACGATCGAGATGTTCTCCTCCGTCGCCACCGCTCCAAAAGTCGTCCAAGTCGTCGAAACGAGTTAAGCGTATCGTAAAGCACCCTTAAATGTGCCTCGGAGCGCTGCGCGCGATGCTCGACGCGCGTGTTGATGAGTTGGGGCCGGTAGGCGAAGACTTTGTCGTGATGAAGACGTGATGCCTGGAGGGCGAGCTGAAAGAATCTACTTGAGGCGGCTGGTCACGAATCGACTGCGCTAGACCCTCTTGGGAGATCGAATTGCCCCTGCGCCATGGAGTGCGTGCCTGAGGCAGAAGGTACCAGCCAGGCGTGTACTGTGGACCTGGAGAGCGTGCAACCTCGTGGCCCGTGCTAATTTGTTTGGCGCACACTAATAAGAAGCGTGACGCAAGGTTGTTTGCTCCCCCCATGCACGGTACTGTACTGTCCCTGCCAATCGTTCGTTTGCGCGTCATTGCGCATCACCGGTGACTCAGACGCCGGTCACCATGAACAGCTTAAGAGAACACTCTTGTCCAATCATTCTATGTTGATTCACAGTGCATCATGCGGTCTCGGCGCAGCTCTTTGTGAAAAAGATGTTCAATAATGGTCGCCCCAGCCACGTCTTTCTTTCTCGACATCCTGACGCCCAGTCGTTCTCTGCCCAGCCAAGGAATTGCCTAGGTATGGCTTAGAATTACGGAGTACCTATCAGCGTCTTATTTTATTTACAGTGAACTTCAACTTATTTCGAGACGTATCAGAAACCGTTGAATTTCTGGTTTTAATCATGTGCCGACCGCTTTTTAATACCAAAAGAATCTTTCCGTCTACAATATGGGAGTTTAGACGAGCCAAGTGCGGGCATGTTTGTGCTCCGCCCTCCGTGATGCTCGTACTTGCATTTATAACGTTTCGCTGAGCAAGTCAGGCTTGGCGGCCATGATCCACAATGTTGCACCAAAGTTTCCCGTCGATTTCTCGGATCTGACTATTTCTTCTTGCCTCTACCGCCTCTACCGGCACCACTCCTCTTCGTCGCCGCTGTCTCAATAGGCCGATCAGTATCGCTTTGACCCTCTCCAGGACTCCTGCGGCGCATAGTGCCGGTTGAAACCGCAATAAATTCGTCCTCGCTATCACTTTCGCCCAAATTGAATAGAATGGGCATGCGAAAGTTATCGACATCGTCGTCGAATTTAGACGGGTCAAGCGTTAGCACGTCTACATCTTCGTCCTCCGCGTCAAGTCGTCGCCGATGAATCTCTTCTTGAGCATAAATATCAAACTCATCCTCCTTCTCAATATATTCAACGTTTTCTTCCACTTCAGCAAAGTCTGGCGCCAGCGCTGACCATTTCTGCGGACTGATCACCGACCATATATAGATCCGCCCTGTTTCCAGACCGCATGCTGCTAGGAGGGCTCGGGTTGGATGCCATTCTATCATTCCTTGTTCTTCCTTGGGATCTTTAAGCATACAGACCAGGCTGCCGTGATTTCGCTCCCACACGTAGAGCTCATGGTTATTATATGTTGATGCGGCCACATACTCGCCTGTGGCACTGAAAGTAACGTCGTTCCAACATAGTTTATTGACAACATCTTGGAACTTGTGCTCGAGTGGTAGTTGTATGGTATCTAGGTCCAAGTCCTCAACCGACAGGTTTGGTATTCGGAAGGTACGAATGATGCGATCCTGTGAGTTGACCAGCAAATCTCGTCCGGATCCCGTAATTTGTAGTGTGGTTATAATCCCTGAGCAGACTTTCTCCGTGTAAATGATCTCGAAAGATTTCGTATCAATGATATTGATCTTGCCTTTGCTGGTGCCTGCGATGATGTGATCGCCAGTGGCAGTCCAGATGGTTGATGTTGTTTTCTCTTTGGCATCTTCTTTGGCTTGCTTCTCTTTCAAAGCTGTGTCGGTATCGGCATTCGTTCGTTTCGGGACGGAGGGAAGTATGTGCTTGACATCGACTGGCTCACTCATGTCTACTAGGACAGGTTGCTCCTCAAATAGCGATGCCACAAACTGCAGACTAATGTTCAACTCAGCATCTCGTGCACGTTATGAGCCTCGTCAATGTTTATGCCTGCGATCGCATACGTACTGATTCCAGGGGTGTAGCTCTGCCACATACGCAGGCGCTCGGAAGCGCACTTCGCGCAATCTTTTACCGTCTTGAAGATCCCATAGAACGGCCTTCCAGCCCTGGCAAGTGGAGAGCAGATATCTTCCACACCGTGACCAACTCAGATAGGTGATACTTTTGCTGTGCCCCCTCAATTTCCTAGCAACCCCCATAGTCTCGAGATCCCAAATTGCTATGGCGCCATCGACTCGTCCGGAGGCGAGGTAGTCGCCCTTACGATTGAAACGCAACACCGTGGCATGTCCGGATCGTATTGTACTTGTGATGCTTTCGGGATAATCCTGTAGCAGGTAGTCATCAGACAGTAAGAGATTCATGATTGCCGGCTGAGTCTCTGGAATCTCAGGAGTGTTCACGGCAACTCGAGACTTTGCGACTATGGGCGGACCATTGCGCGAATGCGGCAAGCGTTTAAGACGCGCGGACAAATTTCCGAAGTTGTTTTTTAACAGACTTAATCGATAACAGAAATATTTGGTTCATTAGATTTGGGAAGTGACGTGACACGACGTGACACTGTGGGTGCTTGAGTGGGGCGCTGGGCCAGATTGGCGGTTTGAACCAATTTTATTCTTGGCGACCCATGTACCACCCACTCACCACCAACTTGACCTCCGACGTCACCGCGAGGGATAGGTTTGAAATTTTGCAACGCAGAACATTCCCCCAGAGCTTAGAGGTCTTTGCTGTGCATGGGTGAATTACAAATTCTTGGAAACGTACGGTATTTGGAAGATATCATCTGCATGAAGTGGCCATGGCAAATTCCAAGTAAGCCCAAGCAAGGTTCTCAGATATTCTCTGTGTTGCAACCGGAAGCTCACAGGAAGAACAGGTTCGAATATGTCAGGAACTTTGAGCAGACAGATTCCCTGCTGCCAAACACATGGATTGTCGTCCGCGTCGATGGACGGGCCTTTACCAAGTACATGTCTCTTTGCGAATAAAACCCCTCAATGATGTGTAACTGCAGTGCTGACGTGCCGAATGGGACAGAATGTGTGCCAAGTACGGCTTCGAGAAGCCCAATGACCGCAGGGCGTTGAATCTGATGAATGCCGCTGCCAAGGCTGTGGCAACTGATCTTCCTGACATTGTCATTTCGTATGGGGTTAGTGACGAATACAGGTAGGTTTATCAGCAACCGTTTTTCGATCAGTATGATTGTATACTCAAATAGAATCACCAGTTTCGTGTTCCACAAGTCATCCAATCTCTTTGAACGGCGAGCAAGGTAAGCAATATAATTGAATATATTGCCAACTACGTATTAACCGACTTGTTTCAGCAAACTTGTCAGCACAATCGTCTCGACTTTTACTGCCAATTATGTCTACTCATGGTCCGCATTGTTCCCTGATACGTCACTCTCTTCTCCTCTGCCAACTTTCGATGGACGGGCAATTTGCTATCCTACTGTGCAAAATCTGCGTGACTATCTGAGCTGGCGACAGGTAGATTGTAGGTTGGGTCTGCTCACTTTCTCAGAATCACTATTTCTGATGCCTGGGTGATACAGGTCACATTAATAACTTGTACAACACCACATTCTGGTCCCTCATTCAGCTTGGCGGGCTTGACAACAAAGAGGCGGAGCGAATCCTGGCAGTAAGTACCTTGCATTCTTCCTTCTCGGAAGCTCCTTGCTAATTAAGGATCCAGGGAACATTGGCCGCAGATAAGAACGAGATTCTGTTTTCAAGGTTTCACATCAACTACAACAATGAACCGGAGATTTTCAAAAAGGGCAGTGTTGTATTCCGAGATGTACGACGGCCACCGACAATCCATTATTCTCATTTGTTTCTACGTGAGAGGTGTTTGCTAATGACCTCTCCACAGTACGAACTTGTTGACCCAGACAGTCATGCAGTGGCCTCCCCAATGAACGATCTAGCAGAGCCTGTTCCACAGTCCAAAACTCAAGCGGAAAAGGACAAAAAGAAAAGGGCAAAGGCAAGGGTGGTCGTAGAGCACATAGACATCATCAAGGACGACTTCTGGGATAGACGACCATGGATTCTATCTAACAAACCGGGAAAAGTCCCTAAAGAGCCATGAAGAAATAAAACAATGATTATCGCTCAGTATTCAATCTGACTTTGTCAGTTTCAAAGGTAATCGCTGATGCAATGGCCTAGGGGGAGTCAGAAACAGTCTGGTTCCGACCAGTGTTGGAAAATGATAGGAATTGCTGTGGACAATGCAGCAGTATCTGGACATGTTCACGAAGTTCTGTTAACATGATATAGCGACTGGGCACTCAGACAATCATCTGATGCTAAAGCGCCGTCCGTTCTTTGTCCGGCTCCCGAACAGGCGTCTGTTGCGACCTTCTTTTGCCTGCACCTCACATCGACCAAGACACGTCTTATCTCGAGCAGTCGGTCCTTTGCTCTAAAAGTTTTTAATCTGCCACATATGGTCCGGCATTGCGATAGCGTCCCGATATCCTGCATATAAAGCCAGCTCGAACTCAGAGATAATGCGACACGCTCTTGAAAGCCGAAATTACAGCGCAAGAAACATTTGGCCTCAGAGGATCAAGACTGGGTTTGATACTTGCCGTAGTGTATGAACACTCATGTCCGATTGTAATTTTTCTGATTGGATCTCTGTTTCTCCTTGATGTAAATTGGCACGCAGACCTGACAATATAAAAAAAAAAGCTACAGAGCTCGTCGTATGTGCTGGGCAAAAATGACCAGCAAGCGAGATGCATCAGTTGGAAGACCGAGCAAATCTCGCAAACTCAGAGTTCTAGGCCATCAATGGACCATCAATGGACCAAGGGCCACACGAACTTACACAGCGATACAGCATGACGGCGTCTCCCTCACCGTCGTATAACAGCGGCTCAGGAATCAAGGTAGTACGAATGAGAGCTAGCAGCCGTACCAATACTGGATAGCCAGTAGAACAAGTCGATACAAGCAAATAATATCCATCAGCCCTAGAAAAGCTGAGCTGAGCCATCATGATCAAGAGTCTCTTCTCCTAGATAGAAGTCTTTCCACAGGCATCTGCATCTTCCAGGGTGATCAAGTAAAGGCCACAAGTACACATAGATTGAGGCTTCCAACTGTTCAACGGGTGGTTCTGGGAGTACTCTACCAAGGCAGCCAGTCTAAAAAAATATGTATTGCTCAACAGTCTGGTCAAGGCGCATCGCATTTCACCTCCATCAAGGGGAATATTGACCTCTTGTTGGAGCAAAGATGAGGCATTCGACGCTCCAAACTTGAAGACCGTTGGGGATGTGTTCCATGGCTCTCGGCCAATGGGCGAGGATGGGAAGAAGATTTTAGGCAGCTGACGCTTCCGGTTAGAACGTCTTTGGTCACACACAGAGAGATATATTAACATTGTGAATTCTACTCTTTTTGAAACTTTATCGCTGTGTTTATTATATATAGTAGCAATTAACGAAGTTAGAGAAGTAGGGTGTGTGACTAGAATATATAGGAGGCAAAATCTGTACGGTAGGGAACTCTTATGGTTGATATATGAGGAAGCATGGAAGGTTTTCAATCCAACTAGGGTAACCCTGTAAGGGTTTCCTTCTATGAATTAGGCGTCGATGTGCAGCTACACTAGTGCAATCAATCAATGCTTGTATAAGATCCACCCGCTATAAACGCCGTGCTATGCAAAAATAAGGTGCTATCTAGAAAAAAAACCATCTCTAGAGCAACCGTCTTATAGGTACACCTCATCTTAACCCGCAGTGCCTCTCAGCAAGTAGACGCCGATGGAGGCTGCTCTCCCCCTTTAGCCTCCTTCCTAGCCCTCCTCTTGTCTTTACTCTTCTTCCTCTCAGCCCTAGACCTCTCCGCCTTCAATCTCCTTCTCTCCGCCCTTCGAGCCCTCCGGTCCTCCTTTGACTCCCTCTCAGAATGTGCAAGAAGGCTCAGTTTTTCCTCGCGCCGCTGCTTCTTCGACCGCCTCTCCTCCTTGTCTTTCCTCCTGCCGGTCTTTCCTTGCGTTTTCGCCTCCTTCGGTTTCCCGGCACGCTCATCCGCTGTCTTTGTGTTCACACTGCCGGGCGTATTGACGAGCTCACTCGTCGCGGGCGTCTCGTCACTGGCCTCCTCTCTGTCTGAGCTCGCCGTGGAGGACGCGTCGTCTTCGGCACTCATCTTCATCGTCCCCTCCAGAAACCCGCCGCGTACAAAGGAAGTATACAGCGAGTACTTCCCCAGCGACCCATTCTCAATGGCGTTCAGCTTCCCCGTCTTGACCGTCTGCGTGACTTTCCCCTCCTTGCTTGTCTCGAGGCCCTTGAGCTGTTCGTCGAAGGCGTTCATCCACCACTGGTCGCTGGTGAAGTGCTGGGTTGTGCCGAGACCCTTGGTGTTGTCCTTGCGGTTGAGGAGGAGCGGTTTAGCGAGGCCGACGGCGTCGTCTGTTATGTGGAGGGAGTGGCCTTTGCCGCGCCAGCCTTGGGACTGCAGGAGGGCGCTGGCGTTCATTGTCGCCGCCCGACTCTATGATCCCGGGGCAAGGGCGTACCGACACGGGAGACTTTTTAAGACAGATAGATGCAGATGCAGTCAGAACGTGAGCGCTAGCTTGACGGAGGTTGGGAATTTTCCTGGTGGGGCCGGTGGCGGTAAGGTCTATCTTATCAGCTGGACCCGCCCTTGCTGGGGGCGGACAGAAATGGACTTCAAATACGGTGATGGCACAGACATAGCACAACAATAAGGCAAGGCAACCCAGCAGTCATGACGCAATTGATGGTAAATGGGATAGTCCCTCTGCTGTCCCTTACCGGCTCGAGTTTTCTGAGCCGTCTGGAGGACAACGGGAGAAAAGATCTGCCAAGACCGTTATAAGACTTTGTGTGACACCTGAGGCTTTTTCAATTTTTCGCGTTCAGCCCACGGCACGAGTCCGGTCTCGGCGGCAATGGCGCTGGCTGTTTCCGCACCTCAAAATCCTAATTCCTATGTCTTCAAGCGGAGCAGCAAGACCTCCCAGCTCTGATCATGGCTGCGCATCAACCTAAGCAGACCTGGCCCTTGTAAAGCTCAACTGAGACCGCAGTCTGCGAGGCAAGCCGACGACCAAGTGAGACATGACGTAATAACAAGTTCAACCGACCACTCGGCTCGCACATCCAGACAACACCACAGAACAAGACCACAATCCTCACACGACACGCGACACTCTCCACAACTCCCCCGTGATGCCTTCGTGCCAATGACGACCCTATAGACCCGACTTAGCATCCTCCACACGACCCCTTCCTCCCGCCATGGCCCCCCTCTGCGCGGACCCCCGCCAGGTCGTCATCGCCCTCACCCCAGCCGGACGAGCCGACCTGCTCAGGCTCGTCGAGGAAATCACCGCCTTTATGACGCTCCAGCTTCTCAACCCGCCCGACGAACTCGGCTCGCTAACCGAAGATGACGACGACGACGACGACGGCCAACCTCCCGCCCCGGCCCCCAAGCCCAAAAAGAAGGCGTCCGAGCCCGCCCTCAAGCAGGCCACCGGCAAAGCAGCCAGGCAGGCAGAGCAGATCCAGGAATCCGCCATGATGTACATGCAAGAATGGAAGAACGAGTTCCTGCCCAAGCTCCAGGAGATCCTGCGCGTCGACGACAACGCCAAGATCAAACAAGAGCGGAAAGCCCGCCAAGAGGCCATACACAAGAAGACCGATCCCGACGAGGGCGAGCACCTGATCAGCTTCGGCAACACACGGATCGACAGGTCCGAGAACATGGCGTCGCTGCAGAAGCTATACCATCCTGTTCCCACCCCGCTGACGACGATCCCGCAGCGGGACAGGCGAGAAGCACTGAGCTGCGTGCTGCTGCTGCTCCTCTCGACGGGCAAGTACTCGGCGCACTCGCGCAGCATGGTGCTCCACCTCGCGTCTGCGCTGGAGGTCCCCCAGGCGTTCGTCAACTTGGAGGAGGCCGAGATCGCGCGCTCGCTGATGAAGTCGTCCACCGCGGACAAGGCCAAGAAGGCAGGCATGTCTGCCGAGGCAGAGGCCGAGAAGCGAAGGCAGCAGAACAAGCTCAGTCGGTTCTGGAAGGTCGGGCTCGCGTCCGTCGCGGGCGCGACTATCATTGGTGTCACGGGCGGTCTGGCAGCGCCGTTGGTCGCGGGTGCTATAGGGGGTATCATGGGTGGTGTTGGACTCGGAGGCGTTGCTAGCTTTTTGGGCATCTTCTGGATGAACGGCGCTCTTGTCGGTGCTCTATTCGGAGCATATGGTGCGAAAATGACTGTCAGTATAGCTATTTTCCTGTGGGGGGTTTCTTCCTCATCGCCCCTCCACCCCCC
>KQ061690.1:507024-538976 GCA_001008035.1 Atkinsonella texensis
CTTGTCGGTGCTTCGGAGCATATGGTGCGAAAATGACTGTCAGTATAGCTATTTTCCTGTGGGGGGTTTCTTCCCCATCCCCCCCCCCCCCCCCCCTTTCTTCCCTTGCAAATTACTCTACATGTCGCACATACACTGACATTCAAGTCCATTTCCCAAGGGCGAACTCATGGATCAATATGCAAAGGAGGTAGAAGATTTCAAATTCATCCCACTAGAATCAGAAAGCGGTCCTGGCTCCAACAACCCCGGGCCAGACCCGTCAAGCGCATCCCAAGCCCAAGACCAAGAGAACCGTCGTCTTCGCGTGACGATCGGCATCAACGGCTGGCTCGGTTCAGCAGACGACGTCACCAAGCCCTGGCGCGTGCTCGACTCGTCAACCGAGGTCTTCGCCCTCCGATACGAGATGAAGACGCTCCTCAGTCTGGGCACAGCCCTCCAGGACCTCGTCTCGTCCTTCGCATGGACGACGCTCAAGGTCGAGCTCCTCAAGCGCACCGTGCTCGCAACCCTCTGGGCAGCCCTGTGGCCCATCCAGCTCCTCGCCGCCGCCACCAAGGTCGACAACCCCTTCAACCGCGCGAGCAACCGGTCCAAAAAGGCCGGCCAGCTCCTCGCCGACGCCCTCATCAACAAAGTCCAAGGCGAACGCCCCGTCACCCTCATAGGGTACTCCCTCGGCGCCACGGCCGTCCACGCCTGTCTGCAGTCCCTCGCGGACCGTCAAGCCTTCGGCCTCGTCGACACCGTCGTCATCATCGGCACGCCTGCCCCTTCCCACGCCCCCCACTGGCGCACCCTCCGCTGCGTCGTCTCCGGCCCCATCTTCAACGTGTATTCCGAAAACGACATGGTCCTCGGCTTCGTCTACCGCATGCACAGCCTTGCCATGGGCGTGGCTGGTCTGCAGGCCATTGAGAACGTAAGCGGCCTGCAGAACCTCGACCTGAGCGAGCGCGTAAGCGGCCATTTGCGATACCCCTCGCTCACAGGTGAAATCCTCCGAGAATGCGGATTCCTCGGCGTCCGCGCCAGCGGGGAAATCGAAAAGGACGACCTCATCAGGATGAAGGACGAGCACGCAGAGGGCAAACTCGTTGAATCCGATGCCGCAAGGGGTCAGCCAGAAGCCAAGGAGCCAGATGCTGCGCAGGACCTACGAGGCTTGACTCTTTCCTCGCCAGCATTGCCGAAGATTGAAAGCCCCCTTCTGCCTGCTCGGCCGCAGGCATCATCTACGCCGCAGCATCTCACGAAAAACAACGAGCCGGACACGGAAGGCTCAGGTTGTTCGCGTGTTGGGATATCAAGAAAGCCTCTCCACAATGGGTTCGACGATCCGCATTCGGTGACGCCTGAGCATGAAACGGCCCATGCCCATGATAGGTCAAAGCATGAGACGCCCAAGTCGAATGTTGGGGATGGCCAAGAGTTCATGGCTATCAAAATGGAGGGTATGGATGATGGACATGGACTCGAGCATGAGATGCATCAGCATCTCAAATAGGACATGACGCCTGAAACGGACATCAATAAGGCTCAGAATGTACAGTAAGATAAATTGAATCACGACCAAACCACATCGAATGCATGGTATTTGTATGGCAGAGATAGGAAATACAACAAAAAGACCCTCTATATTTCATCTAGCTGGGTGGGGACTCGATTCGCATTTATGTGTCTAGTCTCCCTATTTTAGATCGATAGGAGACTTCCGAGTGCTATTGATTACTAGGTCGAAAACACATGGCACAGCTGCAGCTGTAGCAAAGCACTATCGTGAGAAGATTGTTGTCCGATTCGCAAAATTGCCAAGTCAAGATGTCTCCTCAAAGATCGTTCCTCGACGCTAGCTTTGATCTGTCCAAAAAAAAAAGAGAGAGAGAAAAGAGGGTAGAGATAAAGAAAAAAAAAAAAGAAAAAAAAAAGAGGTGCGCAGATAAAAAGGTGACTTAATGTCAGGACGCTGCTGGATCTAGTGCGAATGTCGATGATGGAGATGGATATCGCTTGCGCACCCACACTCGCCACATTTGCGTCCCGTGGTATCATATCCGAGGGTAAAACTCAAAACAGAATATAGAAGCTACTATGAGGTGCCAAAGAGACATATGAGATATTACTACTGGCTCCATTCAGAGGGTATTAAGCGCATGGTACGTCGCATCAACGAGCAACAGTGGTTGCGCCATTGAGCAGGTCGGAAAGATTCGGGTATGATTTTTCTGGTGAAAAAAAGCCTCGCCCGGGACAAGAGTCATTGAGACAGCTAACTGACGGCTGCGCGTATCTAAAATCGGCCATTTACTGGTTGCTGATGTTGGTGGGACCCGTTGCCAGTCTCCATGTTGCCAGTGAGCTCAGCAACGCGGGCTTTAATTCTTGCCACGCGAGACTCGATTGCTTTTAACAAACAGACTTGATTAGTCTGGAGACTTCTTCTGCACATTGTATCCAGGGAGTGCACAAAGCTTGAACTTACTCTCTTCCACACTCGTGTCATCGTCACTTCCGGAGTTCTTAGTGGCTCGGACGAGTTCGTCTCGTTGACGAGTGACTGCCCTTTGCGCAGCATTCTTACGGATTTGAGCCCATCGGTCCTGCACACCAGGGCTAGCGCTGTGGTTCAGTTTTTCAACAGGCTCTACTTTGGGGCTGACGGTTTCCTCCTCCTGCTTAGGGAGGGGATGGCGGGCAATCGGTGGCGGAATAGAATCGTCATCTTCCTCTGGCACAAAAGCGGGCTGGTCGGCCAGAGGTCCTTGGTCAAATCGCGAGAATTCAGCTTTGGCCTCCGCAGCGTCTTTCACATCAATCGGCGTAAGCCTGCCACTGGTGGGTCCCGTGTTCTCGGCAAAGGAAGCATCTAATGTAGGTTCTGAGTTCACAACTGCAGCCTCGGAGGCGGCGGGTGCTGCTTCCGTGGAAGCTACGGGCTCTGCGGCAAAGGGGGTGTTCTTGTTAAGCAGGGCGGGCAGATCTGTGGCGGCATTGTCGGGGACCTTGGAAGACCGATTCTTTCGTCTTAGCAGGTTGCGCAAACCTTTCTTGTCCTTGCCATATTCAAACGCCCTTTGCTTGGAATCGTCCATACTAGCAATGGGCGACTGAATCTCAGCAGCAGGTGCTGCGGCGGCTTCTGCCTTTGCGGGAGCTGGAGTATCATCGTTCTTCGCTATTGCGCCCGGCTTCATCCGGTCAATTTCCACGTCTTGAGTCATTTGTGGGAAGGTCTGTGACTGCTCGTGCTTTTCTGATTTGAGTTCAGGAGGTGAGAGAGGCTCCCTCATAACTGTGAGTGGCGTCGCTGGCATTTCGTCCTTAACTGGCACAGCGGGCTTCTGTTCAGTAGCATGTCCGTTGCCATTCGCGAATGATGTACCGTTTGCATTGTCGGAAATTGGCGAATAAGACACTGCAACACCTCGTCCAGCATTGCTGTTGGCCATATATGCATCTCTAATAGTGCCCTTGTCGTACTTCTTGACCCATTTCATTGCCGAAGATGCCTCACCAGCAATCAGCGGCTGAAGAGTAAGAACGCTTGTTGTCTTTTCAGTGGCCGAGTCATCCATTCTACCCCGGCGTGCTGCCGCTAAGCTTGCTTGCTGCTCGTGTTCCTGAACAGCCCGCATTTGCGCCGCCTTGGCCTGAATTCTGGCTTGACTATCGGGTCCAATGTTAGCTTTGCTGCCTCCGAGATTGTTGGCAGCATTCCCGTCGTTGCTTTCGACTCCATGCTTTCCCACGGATTTCCGACGGGTCATGTTTTTGCCACGCCTAGTCCAGCTGAAGAGACGCTTCTTCTCTGCAATATACGCGCCTTCATCTTGCTGCGGTGCAGCACCTGCAATCATCTCCTCCATCACGAGCCAGCTGCCACCAGCCAACTTGGTCTCAATGACGGCACATCGCCCAAAGACAGATTTGCGAAGAGTGGTCTCCTCCGGAGCCAAGCTATTCATCCATACCCACCAGAATGCATGGTCTAGTAGCAGGACGGTAATGCTGGCGAGCTCGCCAGGCTGAAGATCCGCCGTGTTAGATTCGAGTCTTGGCCTGTGTGATTGTGAACTCTGCTGCCTGACCTGAGTCTCAAGCGGGGGCAGAACCTTATCGGGAGGCAGCAGGAGGTTGGAAGGAGACTCAGTTTCATCAATAAAGCCAGACGACAGGAAGTCGGCCCATGAGGGAGTGGTTGGACGGCCGAGATTGACTCCAGATGAAGGGGTGGTCCTCAGGCCTTGAACTTGCTTGTGCTGGGCCGGCACTTTGCTGTCTTCCACGCGAGGCTCTTCTGCCACTGTCCCTGAGAAGCCAATATCTTCGAATCGCGACCAAGACGCATCACGTAAACTCGTCGAGTGCTCGACGCTGGAGACATGAGATTCATTCGCAGCGGAAATTGCTCGGAGAACTCGAAGACATTCCTCAGTCAAGGCCTGCACTGGATCTTCATACTCGGAAAATTCTTGAAGAGCGGGATCAGAGTCGCGGTACTGGAATTTGCCAGCTCGACGCAGAAGGGCGAATGGAGTCGGCGAGACAGAGTCGACCAACATGACCAATTTTTTCGTCTTGGATACCAGCGTTGTAGGAGTTCTGGGCGGGTATTCGGTTTCAATGAGTAGCTTTTCGAGAGACCTCGGAAGCAATGTAATGCCAGTGAGACCTTCTTCGGGGCTCAACGACCGAAGATACGCGAAGAACAAGTGTGTGGTGGCGTCCGCGGCCCTTCGCAAGTCCTTGTTAATAACCACTCGATGCGCATGCATTCTTGTTGTAGCGAATTTTCTCACCTGATCCAAGTCTTGTAGCCCCCATCAAATCCGTTGCCAGTATCCTTCTGCTCGAATGCCCACCAAGCTGCCATTCGAGGAAGCTGGAGACCTCCAAAGCCGTTGCTTTTGCCATGAGCAGCAACAGCTGCGATCAGTTCAAAAAAGTCGAAGATGATTCGTTGCCGAGAGGCACTCTCGACACTCAAGGGAATAAACGTCTTGAAAGAGTCTCTTGCCAAGCGCGAATCTAATTTCAGCGGTCAGCAGCTGAATCTCGTCGCATGATCCTGTACCGCCGGTCACAGCAATGGTTTTATCATCCACCTACCTCCTTCGCCGATTTTGAACAGTTCATAGGCGTCCCAGCCCACCACACCTCCAGGAAGACGACTCCAACACCACTTAGCAACACCAGCAATGACCTGATTCTTTCAGTCAGCCTCAAGCATGTTAATTTTGAATAAACCTCATCGTCATTACCATCGGCTCCGTCATGCGCAAGTCTTGACTCAACGCTTCACCCTTTAACCCATAGCTTTCGTCGTGGAAGTGTCTGATGAAGGTGCGAACCGCACTAGGATCGGAGGTCGGTCGATAGGGGAGAAGGAGGAAGGGGATATCAAGGCCTGTATAATATCAAATGAATCAATGTTAGTTAGTCCAACTGGACGGAGGTATTAGTTGTAAAATGCGCAAAGCAGAAGCGGTCAGGGGAGTCTCAGCTGCCCGCTACGCACGTACCTCGCGCTTTAAGCTCCGCCGTGCAGAAATGCAAAAGTTCATGAACTTCTTCAGGCTCGACTGACGCTCGTGTGTAGGCATCGTCCCACTTCGGTTTTTGTGGAAACGAATTTGCCAGATCCTGCATGCCGTTCTTCTTCTTCCTCAAGCCATCGCGGGCCTTGAGGCGAGAGAGGAACCCGGGCATTGTAAACTTGGCCACGTTGAATCGAGGAATGGTGAAAATTTGCACCCAAGGAGCGAAACAGATTGAATTTTGACAAGTCAGTTCATAGGGGTGGAGAATTGTAGGTTGTCCAGCTCGAAATTGACCCAGATAGTCGATGTGTAGGGCGATGGTGTGTGTGCTTGGTACCTAAGTTAGTCAGGGGGAGGGCAGAGCAAGCCGAATTGTAGGATGTAACAACCTGGCGACGACAAGCTCCTTTTGGGAGCTGGCAAGATGAAAAGACGGGCGCCGAGGGAAATAAATAAATAAATAAAAAACGCCCGGCCGTGCGACGGCTGGGATTGGTCTGCAAGGTGGCTCAACTCGTTCTGCGATCAGACGTGTAAGTGGTAATGCGGGGGCCGCTGAAGGGAAGGGAAGCAGCGCGCAACTTTGTTACGACGCAATGCCTGCAGACAGCACAGCACGGCAGGCGCTGCAGAAAATACAAGGGAAAGGGAATGGAAAGGGAAAGGATAGGTAAAAGGGGGGGATGAATGCAAGGCCGGCAGAGAGACCGAAGCGCGGCTGAGTTGGCAGTTGGGGAGAGAAGAAGGGGAAGAAAGATAAAGGACGACCAGCTCAAAGGAGCGACAAGGTGTGGCAGATAGATAATAGATGGATAGTTGATGTTGCATATGCTGGCCGGCCACTCCTGCCACTCCTGCCACTCCTGCCACTTCTTGCCACTCCGCCTGGTACCTCTCTCGCCTCTCTCGCCTCTCTCGCCCTCTCCTGTTCTCTCCTGAGGCTCCACGGGGCGGTCCCAATGTCAAATTAGGTACACGACGGCTTGTGACGGGTCCCAAGGACAGCATAGACAGCATAGACGGCATAGACGGCATGGACCACATGGACAACATGAAATCGTGCTGTCCTCCGCGTGGTTGCGTCCGCCAAGTGAGAAAGGCAAGTAGGGATTGGGGATTCAGGGGCCGCAAGCGCGGCGACAGGGGTAGGCAAGTGCGGCCGGGTGATTGGATCGTTGACAAATGGGTGTGGTCCAACTGTGCCGGGGGGCCCAAAAAGTAAATTGCAGTTGCAGGTGATCTCTCTATTGTACTGTATGTATGTACCTACCTCTCTGGTACCCACCTACCCGTGGTGGGGCCTCGTGGCCGCTCGGGTACCTACCTCAGTACCTGCTGCACCGCACTGCACGACACTGCACGACCTGGTAATTTCAACGAGCACGTACGTAATACAGAGTAATTACCGTTTAATTGAGGCCTGCCTGCCCTCGAGCCTCCCTATCCCCTCCATCATGACATTGACATTGACTTGAATAAACCACAACTATCGAATCCGAAGCCGAACTTGAATCAGAATTACACCAGTTGGAGAGCTAACTAATATAATTTGCACTGGGTTTTCTTCCCTCCTTTCCAACTGACGACAATGTTTGAGGCGTACGGGCGCGGATTGCTTCCAGCCCTTCACCATCTGCGAGGTCTCAATTTTAAATAGTCACCCTGGTGCCTGTGGTCCAATTCCTTCCCTCGTGCCTCGCACGGACAACGGGAGGATGGCCTCAAGCACCATCTTGCCTTGTAGAACGCTTTACGTATAAAACCAGTCTTCGAGCGCGGCATGGCGAATGATGCAGATCTATTTTGACGCAAGTCGAATCAAAACCAGGACCCGGGAGTAGGCGACGCCAACAGGCTTTCATGGAACCGATGCCTTCCACTGACTTTCCGTCTTTTAATACCATGCATGCCCGGGAGCCAAACAGCAGAGTGCAGAGTGTAGCAATTCCGACATGCGCAGACGATGCAGAATCTTGGCCCATTCCTCGTGTCTGACGATTTCGAATCGGGATGGAACACCGTACTCCGGTCGTCTGGTTACAACTGGCTTTTCACTTGTCGTCACTGTGGTGTCGGACAGTCAACATTTCGTATGAATCAGGTCCGTAGTAGGCCAGTGAGACTGTGCCGCATGTCTCACAGTCCTCTCGAATCTTTTGGCTTGTTGTTGGAGTGCTTCGCTCGAAAGTGCCGGCATCGGTGGAGGCGACGACGACGCTTTTCCACTTTGGCATATGGGCTCGAAAAGTTATGACCCAGCCCCTGGGTTAATGAGTAGCTCGCGCCCGCTTCGCTGAAGTTTAATTATCTGCCACCGACTCCGTACTCCGTGTAGAAGGTAAGCTTGCCATGATGCTCCGTGTCTATTGTTGGTATCGAGCCTCGGGGCTGAGGGGGAGGCGTCTCTACGTAGAATTGCATTCGCTCGCAATAACTCATGCGTTGGCATTGAGTATTTTTAGGTGCCAGAGTGCCAACTCACAACTCACACTCTTGCAAACCTAGAAAGCGGCTGCTCCGACCAGATTGATTGGATGTGCACCACCAACTCTACACAACTGCATGCACCAGGGTTTCATGTGCATGTGGTAGTGCATGCATAACCCCACTGCCTCAACGAGGCTCGACAATGCATTGTCTCCGACGATTCTGCTTTGATACGAAACGGGTTTTCCATCGTGAACGATACGGGGGCCATTATTCACGAATCATTAATGTAAGGGATTTTTTCTTGCCCAAATGCGTCCACCTTCGTCTGTCCTTAAAGGTCCACGTGATTAGTCAGGGTGTCGGCTACCTGCGTCTTATCGTTGCACTGATGTCATTAGCAAACAAGACAAGGCCGAACCACAGATAGCCTAGACAAGTCAGTTGTTGAACGGTTCCGGCGTGGTGGATTCAGCAAAGACCACAAAGAGAGCAGTTTTATGTCATGGATTTCATCAGACCAAACAACATGACACATCAGCGTCGCTGGTTAGAATCGTCGTGGTCCTAACCACACATCTTGTGCCTCATAAAGATCTCTTTGCAACTCAAAAGTGAACGTGGGCGACAGACTGGCATCACCACGATGATGTGCAATCGCCATTCCCCATGCCGCCGTTGACACAAATTTCAGTTCCGGTATCTGGTGATATACAAAGTTACTGTTCCTTCTTGACCTCTTCCTCCGCAAGTCGAAGAGCTTCTTCTAAGGCAGCCTCATCCTCGGAATCTACCTCGTCATCTGGCCTCGGGGTCTTCTTCTCCTGAGACTTTTCCGCAGTGGACCCATTTGTTTGTGCAGCTGTGGTAGAGGCAAGCTTGGCAGCTGTTTCTGCCGTGGCAGCACCCTCCGCAGCAGCAATAGGAGGAGGGGCAGCTTTGGTCGAGGTGCCAGGACTCAATGCCCAGTCGATTTCTCCATCTTGTCCGTATCTCTTGACAAGCCACTCGTTTGCCGTTTTGAAGTGACGACAGTCGAAGAAACCTCTAGAAGCGCTCAGGGGACTGGGATGTACGCTCTGCAAGATCAGATGTCGCTGCTTGTCAATCTTTTGCACACGTTTCCCGGCTGGTGCTCCCCATGCCATGAAGACAACGCCTCGGGTACGTTTCTGAGCCACCAGATCAATCACCTTTTGGGTAAAGCGCTCCCAGCCCCGGTTTGAATGCGAGTTGGCCTCATGTGCCCTTACTGTCAGGCACGTATTCAGCATGAGGACGCCGCGATCAGCCCAAGGTGTTAGAAGACCGCCTCGGTTGGGCGGTGGCACAAACGTAGGATAGTCTTTCTTCAAAGCAATATACATATTCTTGAGGGACGGTGGCGCCGGCGTCGGAGGTCGGACGGAGAAAGCGAGCCCATGAGCTTGGTTCACGTTGTGATAGGGATCTTGTCCAACAATGACGACCTTGACGTTGTGAAAAGGAGTGTGGCGGGACCTAGTCCAAACACTGGTTAGCAATTGGTCCAGCATCTCCGAGGGCATTGTTGGGAATTGACGGATGCATACCAGGAGTAAACGTCCTCTTTTGGGGGAAACCACTTCTTGCCAGCACTTGTCTCCCTATCCAGGAACTTCTTGAGCTCCAAAAAATCCTTTGTGGTAATCTCATCCTTCAGATGTGCCAGCCAGCTGTCATCCAGCGTATCAATCTCCAGCTTCAGGAGCTTCTTCTGCTCTGCAGTCAACCCATCCATCCACTTTTTCTTGTCAAACTTGATAACTGGTGCGCTCGCACCAGCATCACCAGGAGCCGCGCCCCCAGAACCAGCCTTGGGCACCACGCCAAAGAATGAGGCAATGGAGCCGTTGGCTTTTGGTTTCTTCGTATCAGCTGCATTTGATAATGAGTCGTCGCCTTTGCGTTTGAGGGTTGCCATTGTACGAAAGTTGATATAGGCACTCGGGTTGTAGAAACGAGTGCGAAGTCGTGGCCAGAGGCAACGACGCGATGGAGCTCGGAGAGCCCTGGCAAAGTGAATGGGAGCGATTTTGTGGGGTTGCGTCGGCAATTATGTGACGAGGTTATGAGAATTGCAGTTTTCTCAACGTAACACTGATGATAATAGACAGCTTCAATCAATACAAACAGAACATGTGTAAGACGAGTATCTGCCGAAGTTGGTATTGGGGCGGTAGATTCTGTGAGACAACGTGGAATCAGTGGACTGGGGTACGCGACTGCGCGTGGAAGACGCGAATCTGCAACACTGATGAAAGGATCCCAATTGGATTTACGTTACGCGACAGCTGCTGGTTAAGCAGCTATTAGCAACCAATGGCAGGGGGGCGGTAAAATGGTGGTTGCTACTCTGTACATACTTTCACTTCCCGCTTCGGGCGGTTACCCTTGAGCTTGATAGAATGCAACTATCTTTTAGGATCCCTTATGCATATAATTCAAAGACTTCATCCGATGCTCTAAACATGCATATATAGCAAGGTTTTTTTTTTTTTTTGGTGGTACAAAATAACCACAAACCAACAACTGTCTAGATACTCTGCTAATAGTACACGATAGCGTCATTGTTTTGGGGCAAATCCCCATTGCTTTCTATTCCAGTCGCTCACTCATCCACCTCAGGGATATCATCGCCAGGCTCCTTGTAACTGCCCTCTGGCTTGGCCCCACGGGTAGTCTCGTTAATGATGTTGGACTTGTCAATTCCGTCCGACAGTTCATCTTCGGCTACGGGCGTAAGTAACACTTCATCAAGGTAGCATCAATTTGACGTACGAAGCTCAGGGTCCTTCTGGACAACCTCATCGACAGTCTCTTCGTCTACATCGTCGGGTAGAGACTTGAACTCTTCATCACGAGAGGGGATGGCGCTGTCTTCGACGACCAAATCCTCGTTACGAGCCATTCTGGAAATGGAGGGTTTTTTTTTCTTTTCTAGCACGAGTGATAGTAAAGTGTCAAATGCAGTAGTGATGATTTATCAAGAAATCTTGTTATTTTCTCGTCGTTATCAACGTAGGATAGTATTCGAGCCGAGATGGCCCCTTATATAGCATTTGAGTTACCCATAGCACATAAGAGGACCCTTTGCTTTCATTGCATCCCTGTGACGCCGTCATCACTCCCCAAAGCCGTTTGAGTTTTGAGTA
Organism: Atkinsonella texensis; assembly: GCA_001008035.1. Lineage (NCBI taxonomy): Eukaryota > Fungi > Ascomycota > Sordariomycetes > Hypocreales > Clavicipitaceae > Atkinsonella > Atkinsonella texensis. The sequence goes on from KQ061690.1 coordinate 518,168, forward strand.
ACTGCGGTCCCGATCAAAGGTGACATCATTCACGTCAGTGCTGAAGACGTATGGTAGTCTTCCTGCGCCAAGTACGACAAGTATTATCTGCTTTGCTCTGTGGTGGGTTTTGTTTTTGATTCTTCTTCTTTACCTTTTCGTTCGCCCGCGTCTTCACACCTCACGGCTGCATGGGGCCAATGAATGCATCGATGTGCAATCGTTGCACAATAATCGGCCGTAGCCACGCCACAACTCCATAATGTGAAATGTGCAGTGGCATTCGACCGCTGTGCTGACAAGGCTGAACTGACGTCAAAGATTTCCGAAACCATGTCCATATTGTTTTGCTGATGAATTCGTAACTGACCGGTATCATACATGTTATAGCAAAGCGGAATTCACCAGACATGTAGCTGTGCTGTATTTTGATCAAGCTGAGACATTAATCACCCACAGAAACACCGTACATGATTAATCCACATCCCTTTCCGAGCATCATCTGAAGCTTTATCCGCTCTCATTGAGATTGCTAGCACAATATCCAAGACTGGCCGTTGAGAGCTCTGATACTCTATTCAATTGATGTGGCTGGAGATGTATGACATAATTTAATGTTCATACCGAGACCGCGAACGGCTTGGAGTGGGCCTGGAACTGCGACACCCACCAGTGTTGGTGTCATTAGTAATTGCGGCTGCTCTTTGAATATAATAGTCTCTATGACGCGGCGATTGGGTACTTATTTCTTGACCAACTCCTGCAGGGCGCAAAGCACCGTTGCACTTTATTTGACCTGTTTGGCCTGCCGTTACGCTGCATTATCCCGTTAACCTGCACTGTGCACTGCCTTGGGCTGCCGATCTTCATCACAAAGGATCATCACTCACAAACATCAAAATGAAGGGTCAAAATGAAGTGGTAAAAGAGTTCAATGAGCTCGTGAACATGACTTCCTCTGAGCTCGAGAAGTGGCTGAAGTCGGATGATTCCAACAGCGCGGGCTGGCCTAAGGATTCTGGAGATGGAGAGTCTGTTGGCCACGACAGCGGTCGCAAGATCGTGGATATCCTAAAAGCCAATCCACAAAAGAAGCCTGAACAATATACAAATGAGCAAATTGAGCATATGCGCAAGGTAGTATCATACTGGTATGTTTCCCAGTTGTCTTTAGCGGTAATGTCAAATGATCCCGCTAACACAGGGCAACGTAGTAAGAGGCACTTGGCGCAAGAAGGTGCAGCAAACGAGAAAAAATCTACCGAAGAGGTTAAAAAGACAAAGTCTTACGCATCGCTGAAAAACTGGGGCCATGATGTTCTCAAGAAACAGAATGGAAAGGCTGGTGAGTTGGACGAGGCTGAAGCAGGCGACAAGAGAAGCCGACAAGATGGCCCGACAGGTGACAACAAGGTGAGAAAAACAAAGAAGACTTCCACAGCAAATGATGAACAAGGCCAAGAAGACGAGGATACGGACGAGGGTGAAGAGCAGGATCAAGAAGAGGAGATGGAGGAGGATGACGGCGCCGAGGACAGCGATGATGAGCAGCACGTGCAGGATGGTAAGACAAGATCGAAATCGAACGGTATCAATGGTTCCAAAAACAGCAACGGTAAAAGCTCACACAAAGAGGATGAAAAGAATTCCGAGAAGAAGAAGAAATCATCGGGGGATTCGAAGAAGGGTGAGCCTGAGCCAGGTGACACAGTGAGCTGGAAATGGGGCCAAGGCCAGCCAGAAGGCAAAGTGTTGGAAGTGAAGCATGAAAAGTGAGCCAACCCAGACTCAGCCAATGCAATCAATCGGACAAGACTTTCTGTACTAACCTAACATAGGGCCTCAGTGACAACCAAGAGAGGAAACGAGGTTTCGCGGGCCGGGTCAGACAAGGATCCTGCTGTGATCCTCGACATAGGCAAATCTAAAGCCATCAAGCTGAACCATGAGTTGAACTAGTCTCCAATCTAGACACTGGCGCGGAGGTATGGACAGTGACTGTCTTCTATAAGACTGCTTTCTTATGCAATGATTTGCGGATTATTCGAATTACTGGTTTGCCATGACTTGAAGCCAGAAACTGTCGTTCTGCAGCCTTGCTTCTCTAGATGCAATTTGGAAAGTCTGCCGAGGTGCATTATTTTTTTCGTGTAATGAGTTGTTAAATCGAACAGGTGCATCTCCTTGGAGACGAGAAGGCGTCAGATGGGAATGTCCTGCAATTAATACGGCGATTCTGACTGCAAATACAGGCATTACATACAGCATACCTGGTTGGTACTTGATGCCTGGTAGCTATCAAAGGTAGAGTGCTGGTTATAGTCACTCCAAGTCCCATATAATTTATCCGATAAAACATGTATTTTATTTGGCTCCGTTCGTGATTCGCAAGCGATGCTTGTCGTGACCTGGTATCATCCCTGAAGGCTGAGGACATGCCCGAAGAGGTCTCTCATTCGGTGCATGCAGGCATGGTGTATGTTGCATGGTGTATGTTGCATGGTGTATGTTGCATGGTGTATGTTGCATGGTGTATGTTGCATGGTGTATGTTGCATGGTGTATGTTGCATGGTGTATGTTGCATGGTGTATGTTGCATGGTGTATGTTGCATGGTGGTGCATGGTATGGTGGGTGCATGAGGGCACCGATGCAAGAGCCGACGGCGAAAGTGGCTCCAACTTCCTTTCCAAAGTGGACAGCTTGTTACGGAGTGATCAGGCTGGAGCATGCCTGGGAGCTCCGTGTCAACAGCTTCAAGGCCACCTTTTGCCACTTTGCATCTTCCAGACCTCGCAACCCTCCCCAAACCTCGTGTTGTACTCGCCATGCTCTGCCCGCGATACTCTTTCTTTGGCACATAGCATCTGCCCAACATGAGGGTCTCGGCAGTCTCGCTTCTCAGTAAGTGACTTGTCTCGCATCAACTTGCCCGTACCCCGTCGACAACTGCTCACGCGCCTCGTCCCTAGTTCTTTCGCAGACTGTCCATGCCTTGGGAACAAACGCGCAATACTACAAAGACAATTTCCAAGATGGCACCGCTCCGCGTGAACCAATCGATCATGGGCTCGGTCTTAAAGATGTCGCATCAAACCACGTCCAGCACGTTGTTCGACAAGCAGGTGAGTCTGCTTCCCATCGATGTTCGCTATTCGCAACATGTCGGCGAGCAATGTAGTGGCTAATCTGGTCGGTCCTAGGGGCCGAATTCGTCGACGCCGCACTTTTGCATTTAAACAAAGCATCGCGATCATCGAGACAGAGAAGAAAGCAGCCGTCGGGAGTACTCGCTACCGTCTTTCGTTACATTCTCCATACCATACCAACTGGACCAGCCGCAGCTCCGTCCAAGGAACACCCCAAACTGCCCGCCAATGGCCCCTTGTTGAAGGCCGTTGATCTTTTAGAGAAAGCTGCCAATCAGAATAACTCGGATGCGTTATATCTCTTGGCAGAGCTCAACTTGTTCGGCAACTATAGCCATCCGCGTGATCTCCATGCGGCATACCGTTATTACGATCAGCTGTCCAGTTCACATGGCAACACAACGGCCCAGTACATGCTAGGTCTCTTTCACTCAACCGGCGTCGGGAACGTTGTTCCTCGAGACCAGGCCAAGGCGCTGCTTTACTACACATTTGCGGCAATTCGAGGCGACACCCGCGCCGAAATGGCTACTGCGTTTCGACACCACATAGGAATCGGGGCTTCTAAAAACTGTGAAGTAGCCATCAAGTACTACAAACGAGTGGCTGACAAGGCCATACAATGGCACCGCTCTGGCCCTCCTGGCGGTGTCAAGTGGATTTATCAAGGATGGAGAATCGCGGACGATCATGGTGGTGTTTACGGAGAAGGCGCTAGTGCAGCCAGCTCGGGAATGAACGCACGGAAAGTCAGCGTACACTCGGATGCTAATGCGGCCATTAGCGATGTCATCGAATATCTGGACCTCATGTCACAAAAAGGTGACCTCAAAGCCTCGCTCAACCTTGGCAGGATATTCTACGACGGGGAGCGCGGCCTCGAGCACGACTTCAACATTGCCAGAAAGTACTTCCTTCAAGTAGCATCGAGATACTGGAGGAAAGATGGCCGGCTCGTGGAGAACATCAAGCCTGGCACAGACAAAATCGCCGCCAAAGCGGCAGGTTTCATTGGCCGTATGTACCTACGAGGAGACGGAATGCCTCAAAATTTCAAACAAGCCAAGGCCTGGTTCGAGCGTGGCATCAAGCTTCGCGATGCTCAATCGCAGTATGGCATGGGACTAATGCTGTTGAATGGTCTTGGTGGCAAGGAGAATATCAAGAGAGCCTCGGAGCTCTTCCAATCTGCCGCAGCTGCGGACTATGCTCCGGCTCAGGTCGAAATCGGTCGCCTGTATCTCGATCAAGGGGATCCTGAGGACCTCCGAGTAGCCAATGACTTTTTTGAGTTGGCCGCTCGGTACGGAAATATCGAGGCACACTACTACCTGGCAGAAATGGTCTATCATGGAGTGGGCCGCGAGAAGGCATGCGGGCTGGCCTTGGGGTACTACAAGATTGTCGCTGAGAAAGCAGAGCCTTTGGTCTCATCTTGGGCAGATGCCAATGACGCATATAACTCTGGGGATTACGAGGTAGCGTTTCTGGAATATCTGATGGCAGCTGAACAAGGATACGAACGGGCTCAGAATAACGTCGCGTACATGCTGGACGTTGTCCGTTCCAAGAAATTTACCTCTCGATGGCTCGGAGGTGGTTCAGCTGTTGATCACACGCTGTTGGACAACCCAACCCTAGCACTCATTGAGTGGAGTAGGTCGTCACGCCAAACTAATATTGACTCTCTTGTCAAGATGGGAGACTATTACTACTATGGTATCGGCACCGAGGTTGACGTGGGTAAGGCGGTCCAATGCTACGTCGGAGCATCGGAGTACTCGCAAAGCGCACAGGCCTTGTTCAACTTGGGATGGATGCATGAGAACGGCATTGGTCTCGAGCAAGACTTCCACCTGGCCAAGAGATACTATGATCAAGCTCTGGAAGTCAACGAAGAGGCTTATTTACCTGTGACACTCAGTCTTTTGAAGCTTCGAATCCGCAGTGCTTGGAACACAATTACCCACGGCGACGTTCATTCCATTGAGGAGGAGCCCAGTAAGTGAATATTATTATGCAATGCCATGTGCCCTTTTCATTCTTCGATCTTCATCATTATTAATGTATAATAATAGGCAAAGACAAGGATTGGTCGCTGTCAGAATGGATTGCGAACTTCATGAAGGACGATGCGCGCTATTATGATGATGATGAAGATCTGTACTCGGACTATATAGATGATACCTTGGATGTTGGTGGTGACGATTTTCTCGATGCCGGCGGCGTAGTGGAGAGCATTCTCATTATTGGCGTGACTATGTCTTTGGTCCTTCTGTTATGGTATCGGCAGAGAATGCAGCAAGCGCATGGGCAAGCTGACAATGCCAGGCGTGATGAGCCGAACCCACCACCACAGCAGCCGGGATAGCAACCACAGGCGCAAGGTGGCAACCCAGCACATGGCTTTGATGGGTTCGCGGGATGGGCAGCCGGTGGGATCGGGTTATAGGGTTACAAAATACGAACGAGGAATGTAAATAGCTATCAGAGTACGATTTTTGCGGCGTTTTGACAGCATTTTTCGAGCGATGCTAACGGCAAAGAATATATCGGAACGGCCAAGCAGTCGTCAAATAAATAAATCCATGACTGGCGCCTTGTTGTGCCCACTTCTCGCTCGGAACCATGGCGCGCGGTTGACAAATTAACAGGGACATTGAGATCGCGTTGTGGGTGACGACGATGTCCGGTTAATCTGTCAGCACTTTGTGTGCTTGACTAAAGCTGCCGTGAGTTGCGGGTGAAGCTTGTTGGAGGAGTCGTGTCGTGTCCTCGGACTCTTCACTTTCGTGTTAGCCTCGCAGACGTCATGGACTATTTTGGCCATTGGTTGGTTAGATAGTGGCCGGAAGGCGGGTGAGGCATAGCTGCTTCCGTGTAGAAAAATGCTGGTGCCTGTTTACGTGTTCCGCCGCTCGAGACGGGGCTCTACTGTGAGGACCCTAATGAGCCCACGTAGACTTTTGTGGCCAAAGCCAAGTGCCCGGCCAACCAGCGTTCGATGACCCCCCAGCCTTTTCGGTTGATCGGCCCAGCTTTCCCTGTCGTCAGGGTGAAACACGGAGCATCATCCTGTGACTTGGGCTGCCTCAAGACACAACTTGCGGCTTACCCTTGGATGAAATAGCCGGACACGGCCACCTCGGACGTGCTCTGCTGTGCAACAGCGCCCTCTTCTGTGCGCCTTCACACACACACATGCAAAACATCGTCTTTCTACCTCTCCTAGTACGACACTCTTGAACTACTGATCTGATCATCATACAACGACCCTATCAAGTCGATACGAACTTCCGCTTTTGCAGACGAGGGACGGTCGAAGTTTGCAGCCAAGAAAGAACACGCACACGCGCACACACGACGACGACGGGTTACGAAGAGGTCACGATGGCGATTACCGCTAGGGATGTTAGGGATGTTTACTGCGTTGATGGAGACTGCTATTACTCATGGTGGCATACAAAGGTAACTTTCTCATTTCTTTTCCCTCCCGCCCGGTCTCCCTTTGAGAGACGCAGCTAGCTTTGGTAGATGGAGCATTTGGCGCTGACGATGCAGGTAGACGGGCACAATAGTACGATGGGTTTTGTTCTTAGTCATATTCATTCTCATCACGCTGTACGTTCTGGGAGGCTATATGCACGCCAAAAGACGACTCAGGAAGGGTCTGCGACCGCTGGCTTATCATAGAGTACGTCTCCGCTATTGCCTGCTGTCACGACACACTCGATGCTTCCAGCTGCTAACACGCCTCGCTCTACAACAGTGCCTCGTCAGTCGTCGCTCCTATGAACCTCACGTAGTTCAACAGTGGCCGGGTCATCAGCAAAACGGCGGCTATTACTACCAGCCGCCCCAGCAGGGCGGATATCAACCAGCGTACCCGATGAATGACATGCCGTTGCCTGCGTATGACCCCAACAGGCCGCCCGTGTACACTGGCCCCCCAGAGGGAGGCTCCAAGGTCGACCCCTCTCAGAATAGGATGCCGACCCATCGGGAACCGGAAAGTAATCCTGCGCCACAGTACATGCCTCCGGAGGGCCCCCCACCGAACCGATAAATCACGAGGTTAAAAGGCGGCGATTGAACTTGCGATTCGGAACTCAGTCTGGGAAAGTGGGATATCAGCCCAAGTAGTAAACTGCCGACATGATATGTGGAACGAAGGCCCGTGGGATAAGGTTGTTGAATGTTGCTTCGGAATCATAGCAGGCTTGATTTGACACCTCTAACCATCATTTCTGCGGGGAGAAAGACAGTAAATGAATAAACGAATTCGCAGTTGAATATGACTAGTGCAGATATCATACAGGTTAATGAGAAAGACAAACGCTTCAATTCCTGAACAACGCCGTCCGCCTTGCTTGTATCGTTGCCCGATGGGGCTATTCATATTTCAGAAGCATCAGTCCAAATCCATTTCATCGTTATCACTAAGGTCTTTTGACTCTGGCAAAGTATTTACAATGTGTCCCTCCTGCTCGAGTCGTTGCTTCTCTCGCACACGCTGTCTAGCCTCAATGATGGCCTTTCTTACGCCGTCTTTTTCCTCTGGCACTGACAAGGACCTGGGATCGCTGTAAAGGACCAGCTGCATGCCTGGAAGCTCGCCTTCATGGCTGGCGAGGATGTGCGAGGGGATTCGGTTTTCGCGCAAGTGCTTGTCTATATCCGGGAGGAAGATCAGCTTTCCTTCGTCCTCACTCTCGGAAGACAGCTCGTCGTCTAGGTTGTATATGTAGACTTTGTGCTTAGAATCGTCTACTTGCATGGAGTCGCTGGCGGAACATTCCACGTGAGTGTCTGCTGCGTGCTGGGCTGGGGCTGGGGTTGTTTCAACAGGCACGTATAGCCTGGAGCCTTGCTTTTCTGTTTTCCTAGTCAGCATGGTATTGGACTCGCGGAGAGGTAGACGAGGTATGGGTCCAATGCAGGGGAGGGGGGGAGTGCTTCGATGTACAGTATGAAACGAATTGAAGGAAACGTACCCAGGTTCAGCAGGCTTAATCGCTTTGAGAGGCGTTCGTTGTCCTGTGTCTCGGCTTTCCTTTTGCCCAGAGTGGGCGGTGGTCGCATCGTGTAGTCATTTGCTTCCAGGCCACTGCTGGTGCTGGCAGACAGACCACTGTGGGCGTGCGCCAAGTCCAGGTGGGCATCAGTGGGCGCGGTGGCCAGTCCAGGCATGGAGTGGGAGTGGGAGTGGGAGTGGGACAGGGCAAGGAACGGGGACATCGACTGCAAGTGCGCTCCCTGAGCCATCATCATCTTCTGCTCTTCGAGAAGCGTCCACCACGATCCAGACGAATTGCTGCTTCGCCCCCCAGTGCACTCTCAGACCGGGCTCACCCGTGCAACTATTTTGCGAGCACCGAGTCGCACCGAGTCGGCGACTAATGCGCGTGCAGTTTGGTTGCGCACGGCTGTCGCGCTGTTGTGAGTGAGTGAGTCGAAGATACTTTTTCGTCGCGCCGCGCGTTGTTGGATGTTGGGTGTGATTGAGCAGAGCAGTCCAAGGGGTGACGGGACGGGGTTAATTGAAGCTGGATGTGATGGCCAGTGTGATGGCCAGTGTGATGGCGGTGTTGGTTGCTGGAGCTGGGGCTGGAGCTGGGGCTGGAGCTGTTCCGGTTGCTAGCATTTACCAACGCGCGGGCTTGGCTGGGCGATGGCGACCCTTTGTACTTGGTGCGCCGAGGGCAGCCACCGGTACACCACTCTTGACTCATTCTTGTAGAAGCTTCTACAGAACCCGAACCCACCTTCGTCTCCAACAACTGTCCGTCCACCACCCGTCACGGCGGAGACCTGCACGTACGCGGACGAAACGATTCTCGCCCGACTTTGCCATATCGCCCCAGCGACGAGCATTATCGACTGCTGTCATGAGCGAGCTGAAATGGCCGTCTGCACGGGTGCGCAAGGCCTTCTTTGAGTACATGGAGAGACGGGGTCACACGATAGGTACGCAAAATTGCCCCTCCTTATCCAATGGGCGCCCGCCCAGCTGGCATCAGTCGCTCGCCGATGCTAGCCAATGCTCGAAGCATCCGATACATCTGGAAGCTGGTCATCGATCAATTCCACAAAGAAGCGCGCGCTGGTAATTCATTCAAACATACACTGCTAACTGCCAGGCAGTGCCCTCCGGTTCTGTCGTTCCCTACGATGACCCCACCTTGCTCTTCACAAATGCCGGCATGAATCAGTTCAAGCCCATCTTTCTGGGCACAATTAATAAATCCGATCCCATGTATAAGCTGAAGCGTGCGGCCGACACTCAAAAAGTCATTCGTGCGGGTGGAAAGCATAATGATCTCGACGACGTTGGCAAGGACAGCTATCACCACACCTTCTTCGAGATGTTGGGTAACTGGTCCTTTGGCGACTACTTCAAGGAGGAGGCCATTGAGATGGCCTGGGAGATTCTTACCGACGTTTACGGCCTAGACCCCAAACGATTGTACGCGACATATTTCGAGGGCAATAAGGAGCTTGGCCTACCGCCGGACGAGGAAGCCAAGCAGCTGTGGCTCAAGATTGGCATGCCCGAAGACCAGATTGTGCCGGGAGACATGAAGGACAACTTTTGGGAAATGGGTGACCAGGGCCCTTGTGGTCCCTCGAGCGAAATTCATTACGATAAGGTGGGTGGCCGAAATGTGGCTGACCTGGTAAATAAAGACGATCCCATGGTGGTGGAGATTTGGAATCTCGTCTTCATGCAGTTCGATCGTCAAAAAGACAGGACCTTGAAGCCCTTGCCCGCGAAGCACATTGATACCGGCATGGGCTTTGAGCGAATGGTGTCTGCGCTTCAGGAGACCGACTCCAACTATTCGACAGACTGTTTCACTCCACTTTTCAAGCAGATCCAAGGCGTCACCGGCGTCAGACCATATACGGATAGATATGGCAAGGACGATGTCGACGGGATTGACACTGCCTACCGAGTTATCGCTGATCATATTCGAACCCTTTCATTCGCAATTACCGACGGCGCCGTGCCCAACAACGATGGTCGAGGTTATGTCATCCGCCGAATTTTACGAAGAGGTGTGCGATATGCCCGTAAATATCTGAACGCTGAAATTGGTGGCTTCTTCTCCAAGGTGCTACCGGCTCTTGTCGATCACATGGGCGAGCAGTTCCCTGAACTCGTCAAGAAGCAGCAGGACATCAAAGAGATTCTTGACGAAGAAGAAGAGGCTTTCGCCCGAACTCTGGATCGCGGCGAGGCGCAATTCGAGAGATACGCTACCAAGGCGGCCAGGGACGGTGTGAAGAAGCTTGATGGAGATGTTGTCTGGCGTCTGTATGACACGTATGGCTTCCCTGTCGATTTGACACAAATCATGGCCGAGGAGCGCGGGCTGGAAGTCGACGAGGCCGAGGTCAATGCTGCGAAAGAGAAGGCTCGTGAGGCGAGCAAGGCCATCAAGGCCGAGGCCGATAATTTCCCCAAGCTGGACGTCCACCAAATCGCTGAACTTGAGCAATTGAAGGTCGCTCGTACAAATGACGAAGCCAAGTTTATGAGGGGCCATAGCACGGGCAAGATCCAGCTTATTTTTGACGGCGAGACTTTCCACAAGTCTACCAAGGACGTTTCCGAAAAGTCTGCCATCGGGATCCTATTAGACAAGACCAACTTCTACGCAGAATCTGGAGGGCAGGTCGCTGATAAGGGACGCATCTTCATTGACAATGTTGCTGAGTTCAAGGTGATCGATGTCCAGAACTGTGGCGGTTTCGTTCTGCATAGCGGTTACATCAAGTACGGCGCGTTTTCATCGGGAAACAAAGTCATCTGCGAGTACGATGAGCGCCGCCGCGAACCTATTCGCAATAATCACTCTGGCACACACATTCTCAACCACTCATTAAGAGAAGTCCTCGGCGACGACGTGAACCAGAAGGGCTCTCTTGTAGACAACGAGAAGCTGCGATTTGACTTTTCGCACAAGACCCAGGTCAAGATTGAGGAGCTTCGCAAGATCGAAGACTTGAGCAACGAGTATATTCGGCGCAACGCTCCGATCTATGCCAAGGACGTCGACCTTGACCTCGCGCGACAGATCGAGGGCATTCGTGCTGTGTTTGGCGAAACGTATCCCAACCCTGTGCGCGTCGTCTCCGTCGGCATGGATATTAACACCATGCTCAAAGACCCCAAGAAGAAGGAGTGGCGCCAATACAGCGTTGAGTTCTGCGGCGGCACGCATGTCGAACATACCGGCCTGATCAAGGACCTCATCCTCGTTGAAGAAAGCGGCATCGCCAAGGGCATTCGCCGCATCATCGCCTACACAGGCGAAGCTGCGAACAATGTCCAGCGGGAAGCGATCGAGTTCTCAAAGAAGCTCGATGCCCTTGACACCATGCCCTTCGGGCCCACCAAGGACGCCCAGGTCAAGGTCATCTCCCAAGAGCTCAGCCAGCTAGTCATCTCGACCCTCACAAAGGATGAACTCAACACGCGCTTCCAAAAAATTCTCACGTCAGTCCAGACGGACCAGAAGAAGAGGCAAAAGGCCGAGGCTGGCGCCGCTCTGGGCTGCGTCACGAAGCACTTTGAGGAGAACGAGGGCGCCGAGTACTTTGTCGGTCGTCTGCCCATCAGTGCGAACGCGAAGGCTCTGGCCGAAGTGCTGAAGCACTACCAGGCCAAGGACAAGACGAGGTCTGTGTATGTCTTTGGAGGTGGACAAGACGAAGGCGCTGTTGTCCACGCCGTCTACGTCGGTACCGTACGTATCGCCCTCACTTTTCCTTTTCCGACAGCAATCTGGCTAACTGATTTGCAGGGCCTCGCAGCCAAGGGCGTCACGGCGGAGCAATGGGCCGGCGTCGTAACAAGTGTCATTGGCGGCAGATCCGGCGGCAAGGAGCCTTCTCGTCAGGGACAGGGAGCTCATCCTGAGAAGGTTGACGAGGCGGTTGAGGAGGCGCGGAGATGGTTGGAGAAGCTGTAGTCTGGGGCTGGCGGTAGGTTAGGGGTCATGGCAATTATACCACGTATGCTATGTAAACCTTGCGCTGGAATGTCACTGCCGGTGCGCTTCGTGCTTTGAAATCTTCAAGGTTGCATATCTTGGGTACGGTCTCGTGAGTATGCGTCTACAAAACTTAGACTTGGCATCTGCGCCCATCGTCACATTTGCAAAGGATAAAAAGCAAAGCTGAGTGTAACTTCAGCACGTTGCCGTGGGTAAGTGCACATCTGGGATTACAACTCGGACTAGTTTCATTGTGGTCACGACGTGGACATAATGCGAAGTGGACTTGTGATCCATTGTACTTGCACGAAATCAGTCCAGACCTCTATGATACATACTCTATGCCATTGGCAATCCACCCCATCACACCGTAACAAGGACGCTTGCGTTCTTGTAATACGTCAACAAGGGGTTCTCGCCGCTCCGTGTCTCCGTGTCCTCCACGTATGCCCAGCGGCGCATGAAGTCTCCGTGAGACATGACGCAGGTGAGTCTGCCTGTGATGGCGCGGTACATGGCTTCCGTGATGCGGAAGTCTGTTGGGAAGAGGATGTCAAAGTAGCCTTGGTGGACCTTTTTACCTCCGTGGTTAGTAAAAGGCCAACAAGTGGACCAAGGTTTGAATTTCACGCGAGCAATTGGGGGGTTTTTGGGAAAACTGAGAACACACCAATGGAGTCGTCACGGGCACCATCTTCCGTTGGTACCTTGTTTGCACAACAGGTGCGTTCAGTCCCTTTACCGCTTGGGGAAGCCGGTCGAAATCGGACGTGAGGAGTCGATGACCCGGGAAGAATTTCTCCAGCACGTCAAAGAACTGCATCAGCCGCGTGGGGATGTATTCTGCATCGGAGAGATTGGCCGCAAAGGGCACCTTGGTCGAGAGGTATCGCAGCACGGGATTCGTAGGATACGGGCGAGGGTATTTCCCACCCGTGGCGGCATGGCGCACACGGAAGAAGCGCGCAGCCACGGGGTCCAGGTCGTGCACGTAAAACTCGTAAAAGTCGCCGTCCCCATCGATCAGGACGTGGCCCTGGAGGGGCGCTTCGGTCGCAACGTCGTAGCGGATGCAGTCGTGGGAGAAGTTGTCAAAGACCTCCATGGCAAGGAAGAAGCAGGGTGACGGAACGTATTGGTCCCATTCGAAGATGGAGCGGTTGACAATATCGACCTTGTCTTTGTGGCCGCGCGATTCGGCGTTGGAGAGGAGGCATTGGTTCTGAAGGTCAGCGAGGTTTGTGGAGATTTCGATGATGTTGTACCGCGTGCGGGCGTAGACTTGGGGGTCGACTCCGCGGATATAGTCCAGGATGTTGAGCATCAGGGTACCACGGCCGGCACCCATTTCGTATATGAGCAGGTCGTCGTAGGGGTAGGTTGTCAGGCGATAGTTGGTGACGAGGTACCGAGCGATGGCCTCGCCGTAGTATGGCCGGAACAGCTCCGTGGGCGTATGCCACAACTGGCGTGTTGGATTTTCCCCCTCCCTCTCGTCGAGCAAGTCTTCGAATTCAGTGTACCGGCGGCCGAGCTCAGATTGAAACGAGAGGTCGTCGCGGAGGGAGTTGAACTCGATAGGCTCTCCGGGGCTGAAAATAACGGCTTGCTTGGAGAAGTAACCATAATGGGGATTATACAAGCTATCTGAGATCATGGTCAGCCTTGATGCCGTGAACATTTTGGCCCAAGCTCTCCGCGTATGCAAGCCTTCTACGAAGATACTCTGTGATACATACCATCGATAAAGTCACGAAGCAGCATCTTGACCTTACGAGGCCGCTCTTTGCGCCTTTTCAGCTCCTGGATTGAAATGTACGGGTACTGTGCAAACTCTTCTTTCCGGTCTTCAGGTAGCAGGTTTGTCCGTTGCTGCCAGCGACTCTCGTTGGTTTTCATGCCACGGTCTCGCGAAGCTCTTGTGGCGTACGAGGACGCTTGTTGCTTACGCTGGTACTCGTGATGTCTGCCAGCTGCAGCTGATGCAGACAGGCCATGGCGCAATTGGTGCAGCCGTGCATGGCATTTCGCAGAGCGACTGCGGTATAGCTGCCGGAAAATCTGGGTCACTATGGGCGAGTCCATGGCGCCGGCAAGCGGACAAGGTCTCGTGCCAAACAAGCTTCCGCGATGCTGGTTCTTCCTCGACAACATATTTTGTTGCAGGAGGTCTAGCGATCTCACGAATCGGCGGAAGGTGGGTCCATGAACAGGTTCCGTGTTATTCTGATTGGCCAACTTGGTATACATTGGTCTTGCGTCAAATTGACGAATCAACTACGGATTACTTCTTACTTGAACGAGCTCCGGCCGCCTTTTATCCTCTCTTGTGTAGACGGCCAAGTCTGTGCTTAAATCTCATCAGCAAGGGGCCATCTCACAATGAAACAAACACAGCCTCAATCATGTCTATAGGCGACCATCCCAAGGCATACGGCTCAGCTGCCGTAGCCTTGGCATTCACAGCCGGCATCCTCATTACACTCGGTTTCAAGGACTTCTATCCTGACCTAGAATACCGCTACCAACACAAGCGTCGATCTTTCAACGCGGGCTCGACAGATCGCCGACGAAGCAGCTATTTCTTCGGTGCACCCCTGAAGCTAGAGGACCATGAGTCCCAACTCCCATCTACAGACTCGCGCCAAGAACCAGGCGAAGGCATACAATCCTGCATCGGCAACACGCCTCTCATCGAGATTCAGTCTCTAACCAAAGCAACGGGCAGGATAATTCTTGCTAAAGCCGAGTTCCTCAATGGCGCGGGTAACAGCCCCAAAGACCGTGTGGCTCTCAACATCATTCGAGAAGCCGAAAAGAACGGTCTCCTGGTTCCTCATCGCGGGGATACTATCTATGAAGGAACAGTTGGTAGCACCGGCATCTCGTTGGCGACTCTGGCACGAGCAAAGGGGTACAAGGCACACATTTGTATGCCAGATGATCAGGCTTTCGAAAAGTCAGACTTGTTACACCATCTCGGCGCAACTGTGGAGCGGGTGACCGTGGCGCCCATCACCAGCCCAGATCACTTCGTAAATCTGGCTCGACGAAGAGCCGAGGAGCATACCAAGAACGCGACGGACGGCAGTCGGGGATTCTTCGCGAATCAGTTCGAGAGTGAGGCGAACTGGCACGCCCACCTAACGGCGACAGGCCCTGAGATATGGAAGCAAACAGATGGAAATCTCGACGCGTTTGTGGCCGGCGCAGGCACCGGCGGCACCATATCCGGCGTTGCCCGCTATCTGAAGATGGAGGCGAAAGCGAGCAACATCAAGATTGTGCTTGCCGATCCTCAAGGCAGTGGACTGTTCAACAAGATCAAGCATGGTGTAATGTACTCGCCAACTGAAAGAGAAGGCACCCGCCGCAGACAGCAGGTTGACTCCCTGGTTGAGGGTATTGGTATTAACCGTATCACTGAGAACTTCGAGGCCGGGCGCGACCTCATTGATGATGCCGTCAAGGTCACGGATGAGCAAGCATGTCGCATGGCGAGGTGGATGGTTGAAAACGACGGCATCTTTGTAGGGAGCAGCAGCTCGGTTAACTGTGCCGCGGCCGTGATGACGGCTATGAGTCTGCCAGAAGGGAGCAGAGTGGTAACGATACTATGTGATTCCGGCACACGACATTTAAGCAAATTCTGGAAGAGGATCAAAGAGATGGGGCTGGAGGACGGGCGGGCAACAAATCTGTTTGTTGAACTGGGCATACCAGAAAAGGGAACTTCTTTCTAACATATCCCGGGTTGGAAGCAAAAGCAGAAGGGTGTATGTGAGTCGTAAATACCACGGCGGATTGGACATATATGGTTCTCTTTATTTCATGGGTTAACGGCCCTTGTTTAAGAATCTACCCGTTGAAATTACGAAATCGTAAAAGTCGAGACTCGTATGCTCAGATAGTGGTAATGTGAATGGTATGTACATATGTACAGTATATTGGGCTCCCGTTGATTGTGTGGTGGACCCACATCCAGCCCAAGTGCGTCACTGCGATAAAGTCATGATTTGAGCTCCAGTTGCCATTTCTCTCGCCTTACACTTACCCGCTACATTCTCGTATGTCATTCTTGCCGGACCGCAGCTTTATGATTCGTCATAGGGGCAGTTATCGGCACTCTGAAAACATGCAGAGCAATTGTTTACCGCACATTCCGCTGAACCAACTGCTGCTGGGCTTAAGCTTGTCGTTACTATGGGCGTGAACGGTCTCTGGACCGTGATCCAACCTTGTGCGCGGCCAACCAACCTTGCGACACTTAATCGCAAGCGACTCGCAGTCGACGCTTCGATCTGGATTTACCAATTTCTCAAAGCTGTCCGTGACAAAGAAGGAAATGCGCTACGAAACTCCCATGTCGTGGGCTTCTTCCGTCGAATTTGCAAGCTCCTGTGGTTCGGAATCCAACCAGTATTTGTCTTTGATGGTGGCGCACCCGCTTTGAAACGCGCGACTATAAAGAAGAGACAAAGGCGGCGGGAGGGTCGCAGGGAAGATGCGGTACGAACGGCGGGGAAGTTATTGGCAGTGCAGATGCAGCGCATTGCGGTGGAGGAAGAGGATCGGCGCAAGCGAGGCGAGGACGTAGATTTCGCCGCCAGGGAAGCAATGGCTCAGCGAGAGGAAGTGCCTGACGAGAGTCAAATAGCTTACGCTGACGAGATCGGCATGACGCAGAAGGAGAAGATCCAGTCACGACGGTTTCACAAACAGGATGCATATCATCTACCGGAGCTGGAGGGTGGAATTGCAGCAATGGGGAAGCCAGACGATCCGCGAATCATGAGTGTCGAGGAGCTGGAAGAATATGCTAGGCAATTTCACAATGGCGAAGATATCAATTTGTACGACTTTAGCAAGATTGATTTCGACGGCGACTTCTTCAAAAGTCTGCCACCGCCGGATAGATACAATATTCTGAATGCTGCGAGGCTACGAAGCAGACTCAGAATGGGACTCACCAAGGACCAATTAGATGACATGTTCCCGGATCGTATGGCGTTTTCGAGGTTTCAGATAGAGAGGGTCAGGGAACGAAATCACCTCACGCAGAGGCTCATGTACGAAGTTGGCATGACGGGTACAGACCTTACGCTGGGAGTGAATGCTCGCGTTGTTGGAGAAAAGGACCGCGAATACATACTGGTCAAAAATGAAGGAGTAGAAGGTGGGTGGGCTTTGGGCGTCGTGAGCAAGGAGAAAGATATTGGAGAGGCGCACAAGCCTATAGATGTGGATGCAATTGAAGTACAGTATCCGTCCAAAGGGAATATGGACAACGAGGAAGATGACGAGGACGATTTCGAGGACGTTCCTATCGAAGGTCTCAACCGGTTACCCAAGGTGCCGGTCAATGCAGCACATGCGAAGGCGCAAGCCGCACGAGAAATTGCTGAGCGTCGTCAGCCATACTATAACAGACGGAAGGTAGATGCTGTAGTCGTAAGGGACGGAGAAGATTCTCTCTTCGTCGATGGAAACGCAGGTGAAACAGGTCTTCTATTAGAGACAGAGAAAACAGAAGGGTTGCACCCAGAAGAAGAAGAAGACTTGAACAAAGCGATAGCCTTGTCCCTCAGGAATCAGCATGATTTCGCCAATGAGTCAGAAAACGACGACGACGAGTTTTTCGAAGATGTGCCAGTGGATCAGCCTGAATGGAAACAAAAGGCTGTGGACGAACCGCGGCCTATTATCGATAAAGGGGGCTCTATGATTGCGCATATTGTGAATAATCGAGCAAATGCTGCTGTTCCTAACCGCAGGGACGAGAAAGGAAAAGAGGGTAGCGAGAGTGATAGTGATGACGATTTGCAAGCCGTGCTCGCCAAATCGAGAATGGCAGCACAACGGACAAAGTCAAGACCAGTTGGCGAGAACAAGAAGAATCCATTTGACGGTCCACTTCCATTTCCCAAACTCGATTGGGGATCTTCACTCTTCGCCCAGAAATCCGCTTCAAAGATACCAGATGGAAGGGGCGATGGTGCTGGGCAAGATACGATGCAGGAAGCTGAAGACGACATGGCTGGCGGGTTCGAGGTGATCAGACAAAAAGATAAACCAGCTCCTTTGCCACCCTGGTTAGCTGATGACACAGATATCAGAGATTCTGTGAAAAAGCAGCAGGATGCTGAAAGGGAAATCAACGCTGAGGACAAGATGGAGGCAGAGGCAGAGCAAAGGCTGAGACAACGGGTGATGCTGGATCGAGCAATCGAGATTGATTTGTCGTCGGATGACGGTAGTGATATTGAGATCTTGGAAGCTGCCCCTCCTGCCGCAACCAACCATGCTGCGACTACAAACCAGGAACGAAGACGAGATGATTCTGTCCAGGCAGAAAGCAAAGGAGAAATAGGATCCAAGCAGACAAGCCCTCAGTCGTTTGAGCATCCAGCAGTTGAAGAGGAACAGGAAACTCACACATCTCCAATACCGGCTTTTGAAGAAGTAGATCATATCCGAAATGGTCATTTTGCGGAAATGTCCGAGCCGACCAAGGACTCTGTATCTCCAGAGCCTGTGTTTGAAGACGTCCCGCCTGCAGAAAGAGCAACCACATCAGTCAAGCACGGCGAGTCTGTGGACGAACCAACAGACATGTTGCCATCTCCAGACATGTCTGTCCAAATAGCGTCCAATGCGGAGCTCCCAACCACCACAGCAGAAGATGACGCATTTGCGGAACTTGAGTATGATGAACTCAGCGACCCGGAAGACGAAGAGCTCATGGTTCAAATGGCCGAAGAAGCAGAAGAACATGCCCGCTTCGCCAGCGAACTGAACAACAAGTCAGCGCAGCAGAATCGCGAAGATTATGAAAAGGAACTTCGGCAGCTACGCAACCAGCAGAAAAAAGATCGCCGTGATGCCGACGAAGTAACGCAGGTCATGGTCACGGAATGCCAAGCATTACTCCGCCTCTTCGGAATCCCCTACATCACTGCGCCAATGGAAGCAGAAGCGCAATGCGCGGAGCTCGTGCACCTGGGCATCGTGGACGGCATCGTCACTGACGACTCCGATACCTTCCTGTTCGGCGGGACACGAGTGTACAAGAACATGTTCAATAGCAACAAATTTGTCGAGTGCTACATCAGCGCCGACTTGGAAAAGGAGCTATCCCTATCACGCGACCAACTTATTTCGCTGGCTCAACTCCTTGGGTCTGACTACACAGATGGACTTCCCGGCGTCGGACCCGTCACCGCTGTCGAGATTCTATCCGAATTCCCGGGCAAGTCAGGCCTGCAACACTTCCGTGAATGGTGGACATCTGTCCAATCCCAGACCCGTCCCAAAGAGGCGGATGCCTCGTCTTCCTTTCGCAAGAAATTCCGCAAAGCACAAGCTACAAAGCTCTTCCTACCGCCGGGGTTCCCCAACGAAGCCGTGTTTGAAGCATATCTCCACCCCGAAGTCGATAGCGACGCGGAACCCTTCCAATGGGGCGTGCCCGATCTGGAGGGCCTGAGGAGGTTCCTGATGGCGACGATAGGGTGGACTAAAGAACGGACGGATGAGGTTCTTGTGCCTGTGATACGGGACATGAATAGGCGGGATGCAGAGGGAACGCAGAGCAACATTACGAGATTCTTCGGAGGCGGAGTGGGTGCTGGGGCGAGAGAAGTGTTTGCGCCAAGGGCAAACACTGCAAAGGGGAGCAAGAGGATGGCTGCGGCCGTGGAGAGGCTGAGGGCGAATGTTGGGGAAGCAGAGGGGAGTAAGAGGAGGAGGAGGGACGGCGATGGCGGTGGCGAGTGAATAGGGGCAGGCACTCGACTTTTTATTTGGTTGGTACAGAGAATTTAGGAAACATAACGTGTATATTGCGAGGCTAGGCGAGAATGATGTATTCTGGTGTTGGGTGTTGGGAACGTGAAATAGAGAGCTACCAGGCTCTTGGTTTCCGAGGCATCGTTGAAGGCCATGACATTAAAACGAATGTCCCGTTCAAAAGGAATTAGTAATTCTGGGCAACATGATGGCATTATGGGAAAGTACCTTTATTGACTGGTCGATCCTGCTAGCGACTAAGAAGCGTGGCAAGTATTCGTATTGGTCTGCATCTCTAAAAGGTAGTACAACATTAACGAGCCGGTGTATATTCTTCCCCGATTTCAAGAGATGAAGTCGACTGGATTTGCAATTGTTAAAGCTAGACGAGGATGTAAGAAGCGTCAAGATGTACACTTGCAGGACGCACCCATGAATCTGCAGATCACTGACTCCAGTAACGACTTCTTACCCGAGCAAGACAAGATATGGATGGCACCACATTACGAAGCTGCAGCGCAGATGGCTAGCAAGAATGCCTTTGATTTCGTCAACGTTACTTCCGATAGACATGCATATCTATGTCTCGAGTGTATTGCCAGCAATCCCTTAAAACTCCGCATCATCCGTCGTTAAGAAAAGATGCGCCCGCATTTTCAAGCGCAGAAGAAGCCAATACTGATAGTGAACTGGAAACGCCAATCCCCCGAGTTCTTCCAAGCCATTCCTGCTAAATTTGCTACAGGAACCCTTCTCGCTCCAATGGTATCGTACTGTACAGCCCATGAAGCACCTTTGTGCCCGTCAATCAAGAGAACTACAACCACGTTAGTTTATTTTCTCTTCGGGTTCCGACCACCCCCCCCCCCCCCCCAAAAAAAAAAAAGGGGGA
>KQ061690.1:539036-584346 GCA_001008035.1 Atkinsonella texensis
CAAAAACCCAACCCCGTTAGTTTTATTTTCTCTTCGGGGTCCCCCAAAAAAAAAAAAGGGGGAGAGGCACAAATGCAGGGAAAAGGGGAAGAGATAAAACATACCTTCCATCTGTGGCCGCAATTCATGCACTCGCAAAACGTAGTCATCGGCTCATCAGCACTCCTCGTCTGCGCCTGCGAATAGCTAACCTTCTTCATCTTGCACCGCCCACACTCCAAGCTGTCGCTGATGCTCTTCTGCTCCTGCGGAACCTGCGCCTTCTTCATGTTCTCCTTCTCCAGCTCGGCGTCCACCCTGCGCTGCTCCTCGCTCTTGAGCTCGTCGTCCGTCATGGTGGCGAACTTCTGCGCCGGGATGTCCCCGGACAGGACCCGCTTCCGCAGCTCGCAGCTCGACTTGTTCTTGAGGTTGGAGAAGAGCGAGCGGATCTTCTTCTTGTAATCGGCGGATTCCTGGTGCTTGAAGTGCACGTAGACGGCGTGCTCGACGGCCACGGCGCGCGAGATGATGTCGGTGGAGGGTTCGCTGCTCAGGTAGGCTATGCCGTTGTAGATGAGGCCGATACACGAGTTACGCACCTTGGACTCGGTCCGCTGGATGTCCACGCCCTCGGTTTCGTGTCGGCGCGTCTCGGCGTTGCCCGTGAAGGTCTTCTTGGGCCCGCTGGTCGTGGCTGGTGCTGAGACGGGCGACGACGCGGGCGCGGAGGAGGGCGAGCCCATTTTTGACTTGTGCTTCTTCTCGGCTTCCACGAGCTTTTTCCACTTGATGACTAGCTCGGCGGCTGCTCTTGCGATTTCCTTGTTGGGGTTGGCTCGTAGCTTGCCGACGAAGACGCCTGCCTTTGTGGCCTGGTCGGAGGGTTAGTGGTTTGTCACTTTGCATGGTCTTGAATTCGTCATGAGATATGAGACAAGGAGGCAATCTGACGAGATCCTTTTTTTTATATATCAAATGCTTCCACGACCATCACCATAGATCTCACCATGCCAGTCGCGTGATTAAAACAAGAAGGAAGTAGCTGGTTGAGAGCTTACCCTCAGCATCTCCTCCGTAGGCCTCGCATCCCTCTTCAACGAGTCCAGCAACCTGATGGCATTCTCGGGAGGTTCGTTCGCAGCAACCGACTTGGTCAGCGCCTTGACGCACGACTCGAGCTCTCGCTGATCCATGGTGGCACGTCGAGAGGCCGTAGGAAGGGCGAGATCAATGCGCCGGATATGGCGCGGTCGAACTGCGAGATGGAGTGTGGTGGTCCTCCGTATTGAAGTGGCCGGGTTCGCGTGGCTTTTTTGCGCACGCGCGGAGACGGGATTTGGCTTTGGGGGGTGCTAGTCTCGATCGCGCGACCACCCGAACTCCCGGAGTATGCATTCTTCGTGACAGACAGACGAGGTGGATTGCCTGGTGTTGGGACCGGACGGCCGATGTTTAGCCGCAATCACCACCTCGGACCCATTGAAGCAGTTGAAACGAGCGTATGGCGATGATGTGGTGAAAATAATGTAGCCTTCACTCGTTAGGAAATTGCTTTCGACCGATTCTGTAGTAATTAAATCGACATGTATCCAAAATGTGTGAATCCGTGCTGACAGCTGCTTTGCTTACATCCTTCGCACATCTAAGAACTTCATGACCTACAATGACGTCGTCGTCAACAAGAGGCATCTTCATCTTCGCCCCAAGAATTCATTATTCTACGAAGAGCCCAACTCGTAGTGAGCGATCAATGCACCAAGAAGACATCGTAATCCAGAGGACCGTCATCGTCCCGCCTCAACCTCAAAAGAAAACCCACTTGCCCCTCCCCCACGTCACCTCCTTCAACATCTCCAAGCTGAACCTCAGATATCACACCCCCGGTCCGCTACCAAGATGGATAGAGACGAGGCACAGGGCTATCTCGCCTCATTACTCAACAAGAATTTCCGTGTCTTCACTACAGATGGACGGTTTTTCTGGGGAGCCTTCAAGTGCACTGATTCGGTTCGTTTGCCCTCACCTTCTCGACCTGGACACAGAGCCTGAAGCAATTCGTCCCGCGCACCATATCATATAGATCTAACCGGAGCGTGGCCAGGATAAAAACATAGTGCTGGGGAACACGTATGAGTATCGTCAGCCATCCGAGGCAGAAGCGCTGCGCGCACTGGAAGACAGTCCTGAAGGGAGCGTGACGATGGACATGACCTCTCGGTATCTGGGACTGGTAGTTGTTCCAGGGCATCATATCGTCAAGATGGAATTGGAAGGGTTTGCAAGCCAGGTCAAGGCTCTTGCGGGGGCTGTGTGAGCAGCGTTGGAATTAGAACGATACCCATGGACCTTGAGCAGCTGGCTTCTTGGCCATATGTTTGCGAATGATCACAAGGCATACCACTACACACATGGAGGGAAATATTGCTAAGTCAGTTGTCGTATTAACGAATAACACATGCTACTTGGACAAAATTCTCACGCTAGGGATATCCAAACCCTCTAACGGATTAGTCATCTCTGTCATCCAAAATAAAACTTGCCAGCAACTCCAAATGTCCCGTTGAACCAGCAGCTCATATTCCTACCCGATCTAAAAAATTACGTATCATTACCACCGCGCTCGAGCTTTGCGTCATGTTTGTTGTTAGGCTCTACTGAGCCAGAGTGCTCGCCATGATCGCTTTTCGGATTGCTTCGTTCCGCACACTATATCTTTTGCCGGAACTATTGGTTCTTACGCAACAATAGCCTCCTTCGTGCGGCCACGGGTCTCACTGTTCAGGTCGCTGGCAGCCTCCTCTTCCTCCTCTTCGTCCTCGCTTTCCTCGTGGTCACGGCCAACCCAAGAGCTGCTGTCATTGAGGGGAGCGTCCTGTCCAGACAGGTCATGACCGTCGTTTCGGTTGCGGATGTTGTTGCGACGGCGCTGAGACAATGTGCGAGAGCGGGTGGAGAGCTTGGACGAGACAGCAGCATTGGAAGTGACCCAGTTGGTCAAAGCATCCTCACAGTCCTGGATGATGGCCCTACTAGCCTCATAGCCATCATAAGCCTGTCGGGTTTCGCCGGGAGTGACAGGAGTGTCGTCAATAAGCTCAAGAAGATGCTTGCCGTAGCCAGCAATGATGGCAACCTTCTCCGAGTGCTCACGGAGGGCGTCGAACTGGTAGGTGTAGGCAGCTTTGACCTTCTCGCGCGTAATGTTGGACAGCTGAGCCTCAGCGACGAGTGACTCGGCCTCAGCACGGACAAGCTCTTGCTCCAGGACGACAATCTTGGGAGAATTGGGTTCCTTGTACTTGAGCTGGGCAATATGGTCAGTGATCTTTTGCTTGCCTATCAAGTGTTAGATTTAAATGGTACCCGACAAGTCCGCGTAATCATGGTAACAGCACTTACGGTCTCTACTAGGCTGAACGGAAGCCTCTATGTTTCGAATGCTCTTCATGGTGATACGGTACTGGTCGTAGCGGTCGACATACTGGTCCTCCAGCTCACCAATCTCGTACAGCAGGACACCAAGCTTGTCAGTGACGTCAGAGACATCCTCGTCGGCGCCCTCGCCCCAGATCGAAAGTTGTTGCTGCACAGCTTCATGTCAGGTTTTCTCTTCTCTGTTGCACAAAGTCCCCTGAGTCGTAAAGGACTTACAGCGACCTCCATGCGCTCCTTGGCGACAGTCTCCAAGCTTCGCATCACGTTCTTCTCCATCTTGACGAGCTGTGCAAGCTTCCTGGCCAAGTCGGGGCCAAAGGCACCGCCAGCATTGCGACGCAGGGCATGGCCTTGATGGTGCGTTAGCATTGACTCGCGTCCAACGACTCCGAAGTGGCTGTCATGTCCTGTGGCGATGGCACCTACCCAGGTTACCCTTTCCGAAGAAGCGGCCAGATTTGGTGGATGAGGGAGGAGGAGGAGGGCTCTGATGGCCGCATGAGTTAGCACTTGTTTCGAGCAAGGCGAGGAACTCTAGCTTCAGAAGCGCACTGGTACCGACGAGGACATACCTGCAGCTGGGAGGCAGTGGGCGCACGGGTAGTGCGCATAGAATAGGTGCGATGCATGATGGCGGTGTATGAGAGTTTTCCAATCCGTTGGGACTAGGGAGTTCGAATGGTTGGTGCGAGGTTTAGGTGCGATTGAGGATTGAGAGTGATGCAGCCAAGCTTGAAGCAGGCAGACGGATGGATACGGAATGGGTATAAAAGGCAGGGATAGGAGAGTGATATTAGGTGGGAATGCCACCCGCAGCCAAAGGAGGGTTGGGGGACAAGGCGATGGTTATATGGTGTTATTTTTGCGGAGAGCCAAGCAAAGCAGCCTTGAGGCCACAGAGTGCAGAGTGCAAGCGATTTCTTCGGCGACGTCATCGTTCTTGCGAGGGGAGAGGAGCAGCCTGGTGGGTTTGGTTTGTCACCCGGGGGACTTTTTAAAGTGAGACGTGGTTGTGTGGTTGTGCACTCCGCCACGGGTTGTGAGGTTCCAATGAAAATGTCCCGTCTCTGGCTGTGGACGGTCGACTGTCGACTGACTGTAATAAGAACGTCCCAAAACAAACCGTGTCAACTGCACCAGTGCAGGCACACCGCGACCGCACCCACGGATTGCCCGGCACGGCCGAAGGGTTGAACTCTTTTTTCTGGCTCTGGCTCGCCAGCCACAGCTCCCTGTTGCCCATGTATGCCAAGCCGCCTTTGACCAGTCCTTTTCGGTTGACTCTTTGTCTATTCACACATGCCCAATTCTCGAGACCATGCCGAATGCGGATGGGCAGGAGAAGCGCCTCTAGATTTGTCTACACCCCTCCCACTTCTCAGCCTGCGCGTCCTTAACTGCAGGTCAAGTCAATGTCTTTGGCAAGTCAGGATGACGCCGCGGGCACCATACTGTAGCTATCATGGATGTTTTCCCCGCTGGGCTAACAACTCCTTCGTCCTAGGCCCCCAACTTCACAGCCACCGAGAGAGAGAGAGAGAGCTGCAGAGTTTCCAGACGCCAATGATTTCCGCCACTAGTTGTGGCCCATTGCCCGCACATACAAGATGCCATCTTTGTCCTATTGTCACAATGGGTTGTGGGATCGAAGGCCTGAAACGAGTGAGAATCGAGGGAGTTTTCGTTCGCCTTCCTCTCTCCGAGTGTAATTAACTATTAACGACCTTCGGTACTTACACATCTACGGAATCCTAAGGTTCACTTTCACTTTGACACCCAGGGCTATTGTAGCTTCAGCAACATCGAGACCAGGATGGAGGTGCTGCCCGCCAAAGCTCAATCACTGCAAGGCGGCGCCTGTCGGATCGGTGGGATGCGGCGCCATGCAACAGGGCCAACAATCCTAGACATCGAACGGTTTCCAAGCCAACTTGAGCTTGGGCTTGAGCTTTTCAGAATGATGAGGTCATAGGCATGCCTGGAGCAACCATATTCCACTGTCCCAAGTCACGTGGTTCATGACGTAACCTGCATTGGCAAATGCACGCTAAAGCATTCCATCCGACGACGCCGTTGTCTGAGTCGCTTAAAGCCGTCTTCATTGGCGTCTTGTCCGTAAATCAGGGAGGCTTTTTAAAGTGTCCAGCAAAGCTGAGCAAATCTGGCGGTAAGTCGTGCAGCTTGGTGGTTTTGGCATTTGACAAGTCTGTTATCGCGGCCATCTCGACGGTTGTATTCAGTACTACGCTAACGGCAGATACCGCTTTCTCCATACGTGTTTGCGTGTTTCTAAGTAATCGTTTATTGCATTTTCGCACCAACCCATAGTATGTTCCTGAGATAGAACAGAATTATTGAAATACCAAGGCTAACTGTGGTATATGCCCAGTCAATATCTGGAGTGTTGCATAAAATGATAGTCGTTAATCATGCACAGGGGCCGATATATCAACATGCCCAGATATCTTAGGCAGGTAACTTACCTGGTAGGTTGAATCCATCCCCTTTGGTGCGAAGTGGCTCCAATCATGTATGGGCGGATATGTTTCGCCAGTTAATTAACTTAGGTACCAGGTGCCTAATGTCAGAATCCCTGTAATATCCTGGGCGCCAACAAGGTCACGAATTGGCCTGTGGGCCAATCAGGACTGGCGGGCAGTACGCTGTGGTAATTCCCGGATGTACAAAGAGATACCTCCCATATGATGGCTGTAGAGCTGCTAAGAAGTATCTCAATTGTACCGAGGGTGGTGTGGGCCCCGTGACCTCGTTGGCGTCTGTTTACAGTGGCGACTGTCCTGTAATGCTGAAGGGATAGAAACGCACATGGTCATGATAATGACGCCAACCTCACGGCCTCTGCGATTTCTACTCTAGTCTGGCCGAAGTCCAGTGGAATGGCATTTCACGGCACGCTTCGGTGATTTGACTATCTGGAGATGTTGAGGTCAATTTTGCTCGTTTGGTGCACCTCCAACCTCTGATAACGGACATTAGTCAACCCGGATTGAGCTTTGTTGTTCTATTGCCAGAACTTTGTTGTTTAAATGCCAGATTACTAGCTCGATCGACAGGGCCAGCACTGACTTCCACAACGCGCCAATCCCTCGCCATCCTCTTGGAATTGAAGAATTGCTGCTGGAGATTAATCAAAATCAGCCGATTCTGTCAGCCCTCTTTCGCGACAATCAGGAGGCTCCGGCCTCAACCGCGTCGAGCGCTTCACGACCCCGAGCTTTAGCACTTCGCAGAATCCTCGGATAGTCAACCAGTACATGAAAGCCGCATATCCTCGCCTAGGATCTCTGCAGGCGCAGGCTTGGCCACAAAAATGCCTCCACAACCGACTACCCCGCAAGCAGCTCCTCATCCGGCCATAGAGGCCGCCTCCGTCGATGGGACAACACCCGAGGCGCAAACTGAAGCAAACACCAAATGGATCGTGGACAAGATCACGAATCAACTTCAGACCTGGAAACAAGATATACGAGAGCACCACTCGCGTCTGACCGGGTACATTCTCGAATCCACGAAGCCAACCGATCGTCGCATACAAACCGGCCCAGACCTGTTTGCCAATGTGTCAACGCCGGAAGTGCCTGAGAAGAAGGGCACCACGATGAGAATCAAATTCAAGCAACATTTTAAAGCCAAGAAAGACCAACGAGAAGCCCATCATGTGCCAGTATGCACCAAGACAAATAAGGATCGAGTACCGCCCTATCGGTTCCATCACGTTGAAATCAAAAAGAATATTCTCACCCCAAATACCATGCTTACATTCGTGCCACACCTCAGAGATCTCGAGAGCTCGGAGGAAACCAAATACAACCTTTGGCTAAAGGAATTGGAGGATATAGACTTGAAGTCCGGATTCAAACCAATGAACAGGGAAGACAAGCAGAAACTCACTATCCGGAGCGAGAGGGCCGCTACAGTGTCGCTCTACCTGGATACATGGCTGGAGCATGTGGCGATGCCCGGTTGCACCAAGTCGGCCTTGATTAGTTATATGGCTGCCCGTGAACCTGACGATGCCATAACACCGCGACAAAAAACCGATATTCTCAATTCTCAAGGTGCAGAAAATACTACGCCTGGAGCTAACAGAGCCGCAAAACTGTTTACTGACGCCTTTCAACACGTCTTCTGCGATAGTCTGCCTCCGTCCAAAAAAATTGATCTTCGAAGGGTGTTGATGCTGGACGAGTCCGTCGACAACATCATGGACTCCAAACCAATAGTCAAGGATGCTACGAATCTTGATGCTCCCGTATCCCACGATAACGAGGACGAGGATGAGTTGGCTGAGACGAATTTAGCTACATATTGTATCTTGGGCTGTCTCATTTGCTACAGTCACTCTTGCGACCATGGTGAATATGACAACAAGAACATGAAACGCACCTTTTCCATATCATCCTGCTCCCACCTTTCTGATGCCCTGAAAGCACGACGAAAGGGCAAGATCAACGACGTTGTCACTGACAAAATTTGTCGGCGGCAGTGTTATCGGCGCAGTGCTGACCACGTACGAATGCATCTGCACCCCCGACCATGGTTGGAGGATGAGATAATAGTGCTTCGATCGTTGTTCACCACGGCGAGATATAGCTCCTTCAAAGGTGATCCGATTTGTCTGGCGGCTGAATTTCTGGATCGCAGTTGCGACGAAGTCTTTGCCGAGTTCAAACTGCTAGGAGTGACACTACCACAGCCTGAGCCATGTCAAGCGCCCCGTGTCAGGAACTTGTCCTGGTACGATCGGCGTCGCAAGGTTCTTTTAGGCGACTGGCAAGACCACACTATCACTCATGCCCATCAGCGCCGGGAGAATCTGGAACCTTGCTTCCATAACGGTCCTTGTGCGCCACGCATCTGCTCCTGCGTGGACGCTGGAGTTTTGTGCGAGAAGTTCTGTGGCTGTACCGTTGAAGATTGTGCCTACAAGTTCACGGGGTGTCCTTGTCAATCACAGGGCCAGACCTGCCAACAAAACAGGAAAGACAAGCCCTGCATTTGCGTGCAGCTGAATCGAGAATGCGACCCTCAACTTTGCGGCTCGTGCGGCGTTCTGGAACGGGCTGATCCGCTGAACGCCAACGATGCCGAGCTGCATGCCACTGGATGTCAGAATTGTGATTTACAATGGGGCCGGGGCAAGCCGTTAGTTCTGGGTCAAAGCCAGCTCGAAGGATGTGGCTATGGCCTGTTCACGGCCGTAGATATTGCCCAGGATGAATTTGTTATCGAGTACGTCGGAGAACTGATCACTCATGACGAGGGTGTTCGGCGTGAAGCTCGGCGTGGCGACGTGTTCGATGAGGAGTCTAATGTTTCATACGTTTTCACACTGCTAGAAAATGAGGGCATCTGGGTCGATGCAGCTATCTATGGCAATCTGAGCCGCTACATCAACCATGCGTCCGAGCACGATACACGCGGGTGTAACATCACCCCGCGTATTCTCTATGTGAACGGAGAGTACCGCATCAAATTCACAGCAATGCGAGACATTTCAGCTGGAGAGGAGCTCTTTTTCAATTACGGAGAGAACTTTCCTAATCTAACCAAGAAGCTACTGGATGACAAGGCAGCCAGGAAGCCAGAATCAATAACAAAAGGCACGCGAGCGCAACGCTCTCGGCATGACGAGCCGGTCCCGCGCAAAGTTGAGAGAACAAGAAGACCAGGACGTCCGAGAGTGGAGCGAGACCTGCCACCCGGGTTTGCTTTGGGGATGGACACGGCGCGAGCTCGTCTAACACGGAAAAGCAAGCGGAGGTTGGACCAGGATGAGGAATTCAGCCCATTGGCATCGGGGAGATCAGCTCGTGCCGACGAATCTGGGAGAGATTTAGGAGACCCAGGTTCAGCTACAAGACTACGAGGAAGGCCGAAGAAGCACGGTCAGCCAAAGACGCAAACAAAACGTATGGAGCCACCCAAGAAGACGCGAGGCAAGCGTGGTGGCGCGCGACCAGGTAGCGGGCGGCCTAGAAAACACCCTCGACTGGTCCCCAAACCAACATCCGAGAGTTTTGAATCGACTGCAGATGCGGCACGGCAGTCATCTGTTTTTTCTGAAGCAGCGGCGGCGGCGGCAAGCCAGGGCTCGTCACGAGACTTGGCTACACCTCAGACGAGACGAATGACGAGGAGCTCGGACAGAATGCTGCAGGTACACGAGATCGAAGATAGTGACGATGCGGG
Organism: Atkinsonella texensis; assembly: GCA_001008035.1. Taxonomy (NCBI): domain Eukaryota; kingdom Fungi; phylum Ascomycota; class Sordariomycetes; order Hypocreales; family Clavicipitaceae; genus Atkinsonella; species Atkinsonella texensis. The sequence continues at coordinate 548,667 of KQ061690.1, forward strand.
AGAAGGCATGGGCTTCTCAGGCAGCCAGTCAAAAAAAGATGGCCGCACGGCGACACAGCAGGACCAGGACGAGGGCGCGGACGACCAAGACGAGGATGTGGTGATGCGGCGGAGATGCGACAGGTTTAGAATACGACGACCGCCAGCGAAGTTTCGAGACGATGATATTTGGAACTAATATTGTGACTGGGAGGCAACACGGATGTCTGGTCCAAGCTCAGATGCTGTATTATAACCGGTAATGTCAGGCGCAGCTTATATTGTTCATGACGGGGGGGAGCATGCGTTGGCTTTAGACTTGCCTGAGTTGACAACGGCAGCTTGATGCTTTCCATCACGCTGGCCGTTTGGGTTGGTGAATGGGCTGCCGCGGGCATTATCTGCTTGGATGGACTGCTTATAGAAGAACGTGGGATGGAGAATTGTAGGATGGTGGTCAACGGACTTGGAATTGCTGACAGAGCTGTATATTCATATATGTAAATGTCGATAAATGTATGTTGTATCTAGGCGTTGGCCATCAAGGCACGCGGACGCGGGGTGCAAGCTGGCTAAACACTCGAGATTCTTCTGTTTAAAGTACCTAGCCTCCCTAGGCAGGTATGCTGTATGCCTAGGTATCCAGTACCCACGTAGGTAGGAGGGGCCACGGCGCACAAAGCGATGACGTATTCCTGTGACTGTGAAGCCCAGAAAGTTAAAGCTTGCCTTGCCTTGCCTTGCCTTGCCTTGCCTTGCCTTGCCTTGCCTTGCCTTGCCTTGCTTGCTTGCATGCCGGCCAACGAAACCGGCCACCTTGCTTCAGCTCCCACTGCCACACACGTTCCTCTTCCCGCACGTTCGATCCGTCCCTAATATCCAGGAGTTTCCCCAAAACTCCATCCCTCCGAAGATTGCGATTCTTTTGCATCCCCTCAATACCAACGATCCACCAGCTGTACCCTCCATACTCTTTGCTCGTGTAACGTGTTGCTGGTCGAGGTCGCTCGCTGCCTTCTCCGCCGCCACGATGACGCTCTACTACACTCTTGTGAGTTTGCCCTTCTCACCACTGGCCCTTTGAGTCAAAGAAGAACCCGAATTGACCGCGCACCAAGGTGTTTTTCCTTCTCGTCATAGAGATGGTGCTTTTCATGCTCCTTCTCGTCCCCCTTCCATTCAGAGCCAAGCGAAAGGTCTTTACGTACGTCGCAAATTTTGACCTTGGTTCCCTCACTCAAGCTTACGTGTGTGCTGACGGCCCTTGAATAGCTTCATCTCCGAGAACCCGATCGTGTCCAAGATTATGCACTGGCTGCGCATCACCTTTGTCTTCATTTTGATCCTCTTTATTGATAGCGTAAACCGAGTGTACCGCGTGCAGCTCGAGGTCATAGCCGCGGGAGAGCAGACCTCCAAGGGACCGTAAGTACAACCTCGCAGTGCTTGCATGCGCGCCGCTGCAGCTCCTTGAGAACAACTTGTGGCAACGCTTCATACATTGTGATATGCAGCGTTTGTGCCATGAGAAATTCGGCTGCTAACGAGTGGATCGGAGAAATAGTGCCGTACTGGGTCACGAACGCCTCGAAGTCCAGGCTCGCAAGTTCTACTCTCAGCGCAACATGTACCTCTGCGGCTTCACGCTCTTCCTCTCGCTCATCCTGAACCGCATGTACCACATGATTCTTGACAACATGCACCTTGAGGACAAGGTCAAGGCCTTTGAAAGCAACAAGACCTACAAGGAGGGCAGGGCGGGTGAGGTGGATGAGCTGAAGAAGAAGTTGGTGCAGAAGGAGACGGATCTGCAGACGTTAAAGAAGCAGAGTGAGCAGCTGTACAAGAGCTACAATGATTTGGGGGACCAGATGGCTGCTAAGGATGGTGTTGCCGATGTCAAGAAGGCGAAATAAGTTTGGCACCGAATGCTGGTACCAGTCGAATAAGATGCAATGTCACAGGATGCAACGAGTTGTCCTGTCGTCGCTTGCACACTATGAGCTGTGAAGAAAACTGTGTCGGAGTATGAAAAGGTCGGAAAGGTCTTGTAAGGGACGCAATTGGATGTGACTTGAATACGTTGGTAGAAATGGCGTCTATTCAAAGGACAGAATTATGATTGAGAACAGCTTTTACGTTGTAGGTCAGTAATGTGCAACAAACGACTTGAACTGTCACGGATGACATGTTCGGCTTACTGCTTTGATAGTGCATCTTTTGTAGCTGTTGAGCACAGCATGTCATGTTGTACTCTGGATATTGTTCCTTTTTGACTTTGTTGACCTCGCCCAGCCTCAAGCATCACCTGGACGAGATGTGGCTAACTCAATATACGATGGATACAAGAGGATATGAACGTTGACTCGTGTTTACGCATGTATACACATATAAATGTTTGTATGTATGTCCTAGATGAGACCTCGCCTCCGTGACAGTGATATCAATCTCCTTAACGGTCACGCAGTCCGCAGTGCTTGGCTTGTCATTACTTTGCTGAGCCGGAGCGACTTGTATCATCGAGATATGTGTGTGTTTGCCTGAGACTCTGGCGTTCATGTTTGAAAGTCCCCTGTTGGCATTTATGTAGCAATCGGATATGCCTGTCCGTATTCCAAACGATTGTCTGATTTGGCTTTGCGTTTTTGTGTTTCTGGGTAGAAGATGTGTCCGGATCCTTCTCATGGTGCTGCCCTGTGATTTCTTTTGGCCAGAGCGACGGCCCGACAGGCCGTCAACTTATCTGCCAGGAGACAAGATATCGAGGCTCATTGGCTTGGGGTATCTGGCAACAATCTTTGGTGCCTTGGCGGGTCGGAACTACGCTGGTGGTGTTGCCGTGTCGTCCCGTCCTTGTTCTCTTGCCTTGCGCCAGCTGGTCTTCTTTCTTGGCCTGCTTTACATACAGAGCTGCTTCGCTCGCTTGACGGAACTGGGCGTTTCGACGAAGGGTTCTTAAGACGGGATTCGTTCAGAGCAGGCCATGTTGCGATCGCATCTACAGATGATCAAGCACCCACCCACACTTTCCCTCCTTTTGGAATATGGTCCCGTACCCAGGTCTCGTATTCCGAGAGCACACCTGCATAGGCACAAATCGTCTGAATCGTATTCACTTCTTCTCACGTGAAGAGGGCCATCGTCATTGAGCCTCCACTGATGCCGGGGCAGCTTGCTTCGCCTTCGCGCTCGCGCCCGTCCTCGCCACAGCCTGGTCCTCGCGAATGGCCCTCAGAATGTCGGGATACCACCGCTGGCCAACGTCAGGATGGCTCTTGACCCTGTTGCGCAGCGTGGCCTCGCCCAGCGTCCTGGCCGCCGCGCCCCTGCGAAAGGTAAACTCGACGTCGTCGACCCTGCCCCCCGTCCGCGCGAGCACCCCGTCCCGCTGCCGCCTCACCTCCTCGGGCACCCTCCCGACGCCAACCGTCTCCAGCTCGTCAAAGTCCGCGTCCAGCCTGACGCCCTGGAAGAAGGGGATCGAGAAGCGCGCGCCCGCCCCCGCCGCCGGCGACAGGACCCGGTGCGTGGTCGACACGCACACGCCCTGCGTCAGCGCCTCCATGCCCTGCCCAATGGCCACCACCAGCGTGCCGTCGACGGGCGGGCAGTCGATCCATTGTCCCCGGACGTTCTGCACCTGCAGCCCCTTGTGAGCCGTGGCCTGCAGCAGATAGCTGGTCAGCATGCTGTCCTTGTGCGGCCCGACTCCTTGTCTCTGCGCTTCATCGTCGTCGCCGCCGCCGCCGCCGCGGCGCCCGAGCTGCGCCATATCAGGGTACTTTACGATCTTGAGCTTGTGCTGCTGGTCCTTGTCGAAGTACTTGTCGAACGCGTCGCCGGGTAGCTTGATAGCCTCGGCGACCAGCGAGGTGAAGGAGATGGATATCTCCCCCATGCGCCGCATGTACTCTGTGAACGTGTCTCGGAAGCCAGGTGCGTATTGTTCTGACGGCCACTGGTTCGGCGACAGGAGATTGTAGTACAATGGGGAGCCGGGGGCGGGCAGCGGGTGCTCGGTGGACAGGTCAATCTGTTCGCGGTGGTCGACTTCGCCGGCTGTTATCTCGGCGGAGAGACGGGAGTATCCCAGGAACGAGTTGGCGTTTTTCATTTCGATTTTGAGTCTGGGAGTAATCATTTAGGATGCGTTTTTCTTTTTGTGCGCAAAGCTCGTCGTGGGCGATTGGGAGCAACTTACTTCTCTTCTATGGGAATATCAAAGAACGCCTTCCCCTTGCGAATCACTTCCCCAAACAGGTCCTTTGAGATGCCGACATTTTCAAGATACAGGAATCCTACTTCCATGAGCGCATGGCGAAGCTGGTCCAGGAAGTCTGGCTTTGAGTCTGCGTGTCGGGCTAGTTCCAGGTCTAGAATGGGAATGGACGTGAATGACATGATGACGAGGCAGGCTACTTGCGGGGCGAGGGCAAGGTCGTGCGTAGCCGATGGCAATTGGGGGTTTCGTAGTGAGCTTTACGATTGGTGAAGGAGACTTTTCTTGGCCGGCAAGGTTCTTTACAGTGTGGTCTGTTGTACTGAGGATTGCGGAAACGAGAGAAGATTAAAACAAACGCATGGTCTATACTCCGTACATCACAATCACCTTTTCTGGTTCGCAGATGGCGTAATCGCGCGACCCCTCTGTCGCCGACCCGCCGGCTCGTGCCCGGACATCGGCGCAGACATGCGGGTGCTGTGAAGCAGATCGCCCTTGCAATGACAATACGTGGACATCAGCCTTTCTTCGTCGCGCAGATTCTCTCCAGGAGATGTCTTCCTGAACCCGTGTCCCATAGTGAACCATCTTCCATGATGAATATACGCTACCTTCGCCTCATACACACGCAGAACTATATGCAAGCTCATGATTGTTCTCCAAGGGGCTTCGTAGCCAAAAGTCCAGTAACCTTGTAAAACATGTCTTCGATGGATGGACCCGCAAATGCAGGGGACGCATCAAATATTTCTGTCAAAAATTGCGAGGGGACGATGTTCACGTTGACGTTGTCGTCCTCCTCCTCGTCCTCCTCCTCGTCCTCCTCCTCGTCCTTCATGTCAACGTCGCCGTCGGTTGCATCTCCATTTTCCACCTCATCTTCGCTGGCCTCGTCCGAGGCCGCGCCCCTCTCAGCGGCTTCCAAGGGCCAATTTCCTTTGAGTGTGATGCCGTTGCTTTCGGGAGGGTCGTCCAATCGCAGGTCTTGAAGCGGCTGTGCAGTTGCCAGAGAAGATGGGTTTGCGCCTTCGGCAATCACCCACACTTGAGCTGCATCATCAAGGGCAATGAAGCCACTGGTCGAGGGCGCTGACACGAGACTGACAATTCTGTGGGGTGTTGTTCTGACCAGCAGCGGTTCTGGATCTTCCGGATCGAAAACACCAATGCTGGACACGCCACCAACGGGCAGCGTGACTCCGAAATGCCCCGACGAGTGGTCAATCGCCAATTGCAGTAAGTCGGAGACGCCAGTGCTCTTGGGTATGGCTATGCCATATCTAAGTTCGTCGCTAACAACGTCATATACTCTAAGGTTATCGGACAGAACAACGATGTATGAAGATAACGTACGGATCGTTTGGAGCTTGCCCTCCCACAAACCTTCCAACCTCTTCACAGTATACCCGGGTGCAACATCAATGATGAACACAACGCCGGAATTGACGGGACCAAAAGCAACAAACAACGTAGAGCCATCGTCTGAAAACGCAAGACTACCTTGAACCTCAACTGGGTGCGTTGGATCCATAACATCGGTGCCATCATCGATACTGGTACCGTAACCAACCGCAATGATTTGGTCGCAAGTCCAAGATACTGCATCTTTTCCCTGCTCATCTTTGACAATGACGCCGTTGTTGTGTCTAAGTCGCGGCCGCCAAATACGAACGACCCCATCAGCGCCAATGGTCGCGAATGCGCAAGACGTGGGATCGGCTGCCATATCAAGCACCTTTTCTGGATTTCTCGTAGCATGGGGAGCGTTGATCCTTGATACCAAAGCCAGCGATTCGCCGTTATCGCGAACTTCCCAGAACTTCAGATGTACCTCTTGTCTCTCCCGGATGAATTGTTCTCTCAGATCGATAGACATATCTCCTACGTCTCTTTCCGATGGTTGCCATTCATCAACGCTCGCCAGCCAGTTTCCGTCTGAGGAGAAGGCGATGTTCGTTATCAACGGTTCGTCAATAGCTTGTCCTTTGTTGGTAATGTTTACATCGGTTGGCTGGGTTCGTGCGAGCGCTTGCTTTGAGACACTGGTGAAAGATTGCAAGTCAAAGGATTGCAGCATTGGAGCAGAAAAATGTCCAGACATGGTCGCCTGTCTCCCATTGCCCACACACACATGGAGTCGTGATGGGTCAGTGGGCCTGATAGCAGCTGGTATCGATCTCTTGACGTGCTGTGTTGCATCCCATGCGCGGCGAACAAGTAAGTCTTTAGGCTCTGAAGAATCAACAGCAGCCGACTGAATTCCTGCAACGTACGCAGTAGGTTTCATCTCGGCGGTAGATAGTATCATCGCGGAGTTGTCGTCCATATGGAGGACATAAGATGATCCGGTAGGCGACACAACAATGTTCTCGATACTTCCCGACAGGTGAGGAAGGAAGTCTTTCTTTGAAGTGTCAACTTGCCAGACGACGAGGACATTCTCGGAGCCTCCCGATATGAAATAGTTTCCTGGCATAGATAGGTTAATTTGAATGAAATCAAGTCGCATCGTAAGCAAATACATACCGTCTCTAGACCACTTCACCGCGTGCACAGCTTTGCGGTGCCAGTGATGTTTTTGTACCTCCAGCCCATCTTTGACTTGAGGATTCTTCCCCGCAGTAACAGAAGCGATTGCATTGCGGTAAATGTAGATACTACCTCTGGCCCCTCCAACAATAACATCAACCATACTGTCTGAGGCAGACTGGTTTTTCCTGCCGCCTGAGACTGGCTGCCGTTGTCTCAAGTCGATGCACGTGATGAGATCAGGGCCGTCGAAGGAGAAGAAATCATATTTTAGCTCTTGCAAGTTTCCCGCCGAGCCAGAGACTGCGCCAAAGAACAACTGATCCTGGAACGCGCCAACAATGATTTGCCCCTCGTCACTGCATTCGAGAAGTTGAAGTCCGTGACCCTGCCTTCTGAGATTAAGAAGATTCTTTGACCGAGTTTCACCACCTTCGTCAGGATCATAGGCAACAAGATCCATGCGAGTCGCCCTATCAGATTCTGTAATCAAAAGGACCTCTTTACCCGTAGCAAATGCAGACGGTACAACTACCAGGGCCTTTGCTGTGCCGGATACAGTCTGAAAAGTTGGAACGGGAACTTCGTTCTGTGTCCATCTGACGCAATAGACGTTTCCATCAGAGCAGACCACCCATACGAGCTGCGGGTTGCTTTTCGATAACCGTGTGGCGACGATTCGAACGGGCATTGAACCTCTGGGCGAGGAGATGTCAAGAGCGGTAATTGGAATACGTCGAACAAGAAGGGAGTCCGTAGCGTTGTATATTTGAAGCGATGTGTTATAGGTCAAGATCAAATACCTTTTTCGAAGGGATTAGCAAGATCAATTCCTCTTAAAATAGTCAATCTAGTGTCTCACTTTTCATCGGCTGTGAGAATGGGATCAATATCTTGCATTCTGCCGCCCATTGGCTTTGAGACTTTCCAGCCTACTTCGCCATCATCAGACTGGCGAATGACTTCTTTGGGACAAAAAGTCGACAATGTTTTGCTTCTACTGGACTTATCAGCCTCCGTGTGCTTGCACTTCCGTGACGTAGACACATTATTGCCATTGGCTTTGCTGTCACGACTTTGCTGCCGGTGTCTCTTGGGCTTCCCGTCACCGTCGTTGATGTCTCGCTTGCGCTTCTTCGTTCCGTTGTCTCTGGCCCGAAGATTCTTTGTGCCGGCCATTTTTTTTCTTTGACTGTATTCTTCTTTCACTTATAGAGAAGACTTGAAGCGCCCAGCCAAAGTCAAAGACAGATAACAAATACTGCGCCGCTGTCCACATTCGCAAGCTTGCAGTAAAATCGGGCTTGCGCTGCCAAAGAAATTTTGGTCCCGCCGTGAACTTTTTGCTGATAAGATAAGCACGGTGGAGCGGCAAAACCTCGGTAGGTCAAGTATTTCCCAAGTCCAATTGTGATGCGCAGGCGAAGATGCCCACCACAATCGCAATACTATTCTCGACACTTGAATGCCGTCTGACTCATATTTCTTGCACCACCATGATTATTCCTATTCGTTGTTTCTCATGCGGCAAGGTAAATCAAAATTCTCTCCCCCTTTTCAAATGAATATTCACTGATTTTTGCAGGTCACTGGCGACCTCTGGGAGCGCTACCTCCAGCTGATTGCCGATCCAAGAAAAACCGATGGGTAAGTCTGCCTGTTGTAGCTGACCCGAAAGGTGGAACTTGACAAGCTGATTCGAATGGAAAGTGATGCCATGGACGAGCTTGGTTTGAAGCGATACTGTTGCCGTCGCATGATCATGACACATGTCGATCTCATCGAGAAGCTCTTGAAGTACGTAGAATTCAGATCGACCTATATCTCTACGGACGCGTCGACTCTAACGGCAACACAGGTACACCCCCGACGGACGAAATGAGAAGAAGCAAAGGCTCAACGAACTAGCGTGAGCTGGTGTTGCAGCCAATAGTGGCAATCTGGGCATGGAATGGCGTTTTTGGGGTCTTTTGGACAAACAATGATGGATTTGGCGCGCGAAAAGGTCGTGATGTAACATCTTTGCAGAATTTTCTCTCTATTCTGCAGTGGAGGCAGATTATGCAGAATGTTTTGGCTCAATTGGATTGATTAATATGTCCTGGCTCGTGCTTGAGATCCTGTGACGGAATGTCAAATGCGATACACACTCTTAAGCATCTATCTGCATTACTCTACCTGACCTGACGTCTCTGTCCCGTGAACTGTATCATGACGTTAACTTTTGGCCATGAGTAGGCGCAACAGCCGTGATTCTAGGTGTCACCTGCACATAAGAATGCGTCTTGTTTGGGAGTACCTGTTTCTGATCTGCTGCGGAAGTGAGGAATAAGCTGATTACCTTTGGATTGGCCAACTGCAAACGTCTCCATGTACATGCACATGCACATCTCAAGTTGTGCAACGCGAGTCGCGACATATATTACAAGTTTCTTCTCATAGTTGTGACTGGAATCCGCCCAGGCTGACCAAAGCAAGAAAAAGAAAGTAAGAGTAGTACAGAGCATGGGAAGATATGAGCCTGGATGTCAGAGGCATACCTGAAACTGGAATCGGGCTGGCCCACATAGTACAGTAATAAGTCGCCGAACAAAATCATGCATGGTTTCATTAGACAGCCACGTCGATATCGCGGTTGTGTTGGCCAGTAGTTCGTACGCTGGACGCCAAAATCGGCCAACTTGTCTGGCAATGCAATGCACGATGCATATAGCCGCGGGCCACGGACGGTACGGTAGCTGTTGGATGCGCTTTGTGCAGAAGCCTCTTGTTGGCAGAAATGTACTGGCCCCAAAATGTTTTAAGAAGATGTTAAAAATATGCTCATCTCTAGTACTAGGTACTCGAGTGTCTGAGGTTTGAGAAGCTAGCAAATTGTTGAAGTCAACTCGCTTGGAGCGGCAAGTTTGGGCGCCTGTGGCACGTTGTACCTGCAAGCGCAGCGGCGCGCTCCTGCTTAAAGTGTTGGCTATCAGAAGCTCAAGAGCTGCATGTGCGTTTAATAATAAAGCGCTGGGGCAGATTTTGATGAGAGCATTGAACATTGAACATTGAAATCCTTCAAACCCATTACCAGACAGACCTGCACTCTACAAGCAGAGCTTACCACAAGGCTCACATGCAGTGTTACACACTATCGAGAATCTTACTTTTTCATCAGCTGGGGTTCCCCACGCACACACCGAGAATGGGCTTTTTGATTGAGACCTCACAACCCACGGCCGGGTGCACAACCGGGTTTCAATTCAAAAGTCTCCTGGATGGCACCCCAACAGGCCGCCAACCCGCTCGCCTGGATTAAGCGCCGAAGCCTCCTGCAGCCCCATGCATTGGCCTGCCGCAACAAAGCTTGCCCCCGACCCTCCGTCTCAGTGAAAGGCGCAGTTTGACTGGCCAGCAAACCAGACGCTGACAAGAAGAAAAGGCGGCTGAGCTGATAAGTTGCCGTCGTTGCTTACAGCTGGGTTGCTCGGCTTGTAACCTGGCTCAAGCGTCAGCCCATCAACGAAAGGCCGCGCCTGCCGCGAGATCGCTCGGGAAGGAATCAGCTGGTAGTCGACCAATCAGGGCTAAGGGAAGTCTGCGCATGGACCGCACTAGTAGAAGTGCCCGCAATCTTTAAAGATACCTAGGTACATACGACTAATGTATCGGCAGATGAGTGAGTCCCGTGACCTAGCTATGGCCTGCCTGCCTACCTCTCACTGGCAAAGGGACACCGTACTCTGGAGAGGAAGGACTACCCGCATAATTACTACGTACAAGAAAACCGCTTTCTTGGATCTTGAATCTTGGACAGAGTGCAGGGACTCTATGTTGAGCCTGTTTTACAAAGCTTGTCAACGCCCGTTGAGCCCTAACGCCGACCATTCAGTCAACTACCTACCTAGGTAGGTACCTGGGCGGCAGCTGCTCCTGCCGCAAGGCTCCCAAGCACGCTCGACATTGAGCCTCGACACCTCGATACAGATTCCGATGACAGGCGGCATGCACAGTGGTGGCTTTTAGCCTACTGCGGACGACGTGGGTACGGCGGCGCGAAAAGTTATTGGCCACCCTTATGTATTCCTGCTGTGTGAGTGCCCTAGTGCTTTGACAAAGAATAAATCAAGCATGCAGAAGCCTGTCTGGAGTTACAAGGCTATGGCTGCGTATATCCCACCGTGTGAGACCAGGCGCGAGTGAAGCGGAAATTAAATGACTGATTGGAGGATTTTCAAGCATTTCCAAGTAATACGGAGTGCAGGCCGATTATATTCCATATTTAGTCCGTAACGGATGGTACACCCACTGCACATGGATGCGGCCAGATACTTACGAAACCACCGCCCCCCCTTCCCCGACCTTCCCCTTCCTCTCGCAAACTGACGGGGGCTAAAGCAATCCAACCTTTCATACGGAGTACACCCTCGTCCTTCAACCAATCCAGCGAACGAGGACCACTCATTGTTTTGAGCCTCTTTAAACCAGAGCCGCCCGCTCACCCCAATTCCTGTCCTCCGCCTGGAGGATTCCGGGCAGGTGCTGTTTCTCATAGAACGTGCGAGGCCCGAAAACACGACCTAGGCATACAGCACCACGATCCGTTGTCAGCCAACTCGTTTCACTGCTTCGTCGGATTTCACAAGGCAGTCAGGCTGGATTCTCGGCCCATGCAGCAGTTCTGTTCACCAAAGCAAGGGATCAATGCGATCGAAATTCTAGCTGTTGCGATTTCGTATATGAGTTGAGAAAGCCCCGGCGACTTCATCGTTGCCGGTGATTCATGTTCAACCCAGTTTAGCTATGGCTCTAGAGGCTCCACTGCGATCGTCGACTGGTAATCTGCACATCCCTTTCGGAAAGCAAGGCGACATGTCTGCACCCTCGGACACAGAAGGACGACGGTCCTCATTCAGAGTTGTGTAAGTCAAGGAATCGCCGGGATAAAGTTGCAAGTTCCGTCACTGATGCAATCTCCAGCTCGTCACCTCCTCCGACGGACTCTGCCATGTTACGACCCAACTCGGTCAATCGCATATCATCCAACTCAATGAACATTCTTAGCCCTAGTGACATAGTTGGGCCATCGCCCGTTACCTCGAATGGCACTGAAACTACAGAAATAGAGGATGATGCATCCGACGAAATTGAAAAAGGCCACAACGGAGATGCAACCCGGCCATCGGAGGTTCGTGCTTGTGTGCCATAGTGGGATGATATTCGATTATTTCTAACCAGATAACCTGAATAGTTGCTCATGCTCACCACGAACTTGCCCGAGCACGTGCGGCAGTCAAGTACTGAAGAGGCTGTGTCTGTCATCCATGCTCCAGCAAGCTTCGCCGGTTGGGTAAGATGCCCCTGCTTCTTAGATGACTACACGAGTCTTCTTTCAATCGCTGACAGTGTCTCCAGACCTCTACTGAATCTACGACCCAACAAAGCCCCCCTAGTGAGGAAATATCTTCAAAAGCGGGTGAGGAATCCCGTGCAGATGTCAATGGTTCTTTACAAAAGGTTCGCATCATGGCGCCTGGTTATATTCAAGGATTCTATATGCTCAGCTTCTGCAACAGCCAACCGTACATCCTGTCCGGCCTCCAATTTCCACCGATGTTAAACCTGTGAGATACAGTGTGGACAGCGCCACCCCCCAAGCCCAAGATCTGCAAGATATGTTGAGTGATGGCAGCAGATTGGGGTCTAGCAGTACAAGCAGTCTGGAAAGTACGGCATCCTGCCCGCCAGCGATTTTTTTTTCCTGCTGTCTAACATGTGTGTAGAGATTGACGAACAGACCGAAGCTGAAGGTGGTGATGATGATGACGATGCCGACTATCCTGGTGTTCCTTTTCTGCGGCCTGCTGATGACGAAATATCTGCGCTCAGAACCGCACTGCATGAATGCTGGACGCTCTGCAATACGTTGGCCAGTCTCAGTGCGATTCATCGCGCGCGGATGTTTCACAGCTCTGACACACCAGATGCCCATGAGAAGGCGTGGAAAACTTGCTGGAAACTCTGCCAGCGTCTTTATGATAATCAGGACGAGGATGCTGCGTCGCTCAATGTCAGCATGAACCTAGACCTTTGTCGTAATTTTTGTCAGGCACTTTTTGATATCAGGCAAAAGAAGGACGAGACTGCAGACTCGGTACTTCGCGTAAGCTTCGAGCTGAACAACCAGTACGATGATGGCCGCCTTTTCATTCACTCACAAGAGCTTGTCCCAACTAACTCCTCACTCGCAGCCTATACAGCGCCCAAGGTGGCAAGAAACTCCCGGAGCTTTTCCGAGAGAGAACGTTGGACTTTTATATCACGCTCTGTCATCGCTTGATGAAACAACGAAGTGAATTGGCGGAAGAAACTGATCATCTTCTGAGTGCCTGTTGGAGCCTTGCCGAGATGCTTTTCAGCCTTCGACAAAACAAACGGGACGGAAAGCCGTTGGAAGAAGAACTTCTAGGCTCCGCAGTTCAAGCATGCTGGGATCTGTGTGATATTTTCAGGGACGGTTGGACACAAATCCGTCCTGACCGCAACATACCTCGTCCAAGCCAGATGAGCTTCTTCTCACATCAGCCTATTGACCAGTCAGGGAGGGAAAGCCGGCAGTCCAACCGGTCGTCTTTGCATTCCAAGCGCGAGAGCGTAAAAAGTGGCCATCAGGAAGAAAGGCCGCTCAAGCCACCTCCTGTACCGGAGACTCCAGTAACTGAATTTGAAGACACGCCCATCTCACCGGAGAGTCGATCGCCCCAGCTGCCCAACATTATGGTACTGGGAACATCCAGTGATAGCGGACGTGGAGGTAGATGGTCAAGCAACGCGTCCAACATGTCCAGCTACTCGCGGAGCAGCAATCGAACATCCAGCACAGCAACCACGACTACAGCAACAGAAGACTCCAACACTTGTCGATCAAAGGTGCTTGCACTTCGAGCTGCCATGAACATGGGCTTCAACCGCGACGCCATCACCGATCCCAAGACCGAGGCCACAATTCTGCAAAAGTTCGTTGCGGGACTTCCACCGGGGTCATTCGGCTCTCTCCCCAGCCACGCGACCCTCCTTCAGCAATACAAGAACTCGATTCTCACAGATGGCTTCCTGCTGCAAAATAATCTCCTTCCGGCACGTAGCAAGCGCGTGATGGCGCAAGATATGGCCAAGAGCGTGCTTGCTATGAGCAACAGCTCACCACGATATGCGTTCCTGCGAGACTTGTTCAAGTTTGTCTTCCAGTTTACCGTGGATGAAGCTGAGACGCGGAGGAATGTCAGCATCGTGGTGTAAGGTCGAGTAACAAGCAAGACATTGATACGTTTGATACGAAGCACCGAGGAGTGTCCATACGCTTGTGACAAAACTCAAATTATACACGCTCCCTGGAGAGGAAATTGATGACAAAAGAAATGTGGTGACTTAGGACTTTGTTTTTTTCCCCATCGCATTAGATACCCCCTTCTTCCCTTCCTTCCCTTTCTCTTTCTTTTTTTTTTTTTTTTTTCCCACCTTTGCAGCTGTCGCTTTCATCTTCTTTTGGGAGGGAATCTAGCGTTGGTTCTTGGTGTTACGGAAGCGATGAGATTTATAGGAATGATGGAAGTGATGTAATTATGAGTTATGTAGTCGAGAAGTTTATTCAATAGGAGTTTATGTCTGGTTGCGCGATTGAAGCTATGATTGTGACGGCGTTTAATTCTTGGTGTAAGGTCCGAAACCGCCCTTGCACAATTGACTGCCGAAGTCTGCGTTCTCGTGTACATGAGGCTAGGCCCGTCCAAACGGTGGTGACTAGCGGGTTTTTGGAATGGCTCCCTGCATCTTTCACAGCCAAACGGGCCAAGATGCATCTCAACGTGACTTGAACCATGATTATTCCAGTCCTTGAGTGTGAAGGGACGGGCCGAAACTTGTCCATTTGATCATTGCCAGTTGACCACATGGTCAGTCCAGGGTTGTGCCGCCACCGCGTCCCCAGCAGATGGGTGAGCCACCGTTACAAATTTTGGGAAGGAGCGGAGCAAATTTTCCCACTGACCACTGACCGACCACTGACCGACCACTGACCGACCACTGACCGACCACTGACCGACCATTGACCAACTTCTGCACTTCGTTTGCGTCCCGCCACCGGCGACTGCTCAAGACCTACAGTGATATCGATCGTCGCCCGAACCGACCAGGACTCCTCTTGTCCGTCGCCGTCTGGGACTGGCAAGCATCACCTACCTAGGCACTTGTTCTGCCTGTACCATTCACGTATATCGCCGCCCGCAAGGTCTCGCACGCGGTCGACACCCCACCCCTCACGTCACGTCCGTAAACTCGCCCCGACTCAAACATATCCCCAACCCGGCTGCAGCCAGTCCGCAAATATGGGTAACGTACGATAAACCTTGAGAGGTAGTTCCAGTTCCGCCCAGTCCGGTTAACATGTGTGCAGGGAGCCAAGGCCCAGCAAAAGCGTGAGCGCAGCGCCAAAGACGGCAAAGTCGCCAAGTCTCAGCTCAAAGTCGTATGTAGCGTGGTCACTCGCATTGTCTTTCTTCTCTTCCCCGGGCCAGTCCTCGCGCTGACACCTATATGCTTGACAGAACCAGCAGGCCATGAACATCCAATGCCAGATTTGCAAGGCAACTTTTCTGTCTACCACCAAAGGACCTGCGTGCGTATTTCTCTGCTCCCGTCGTTTTCCCCGTGGCCTAACAAGCATGATATCACACGAACATAAAATTTTCTTGGCAGATGCTAATTGGTGTCGTTGTCTACTCTAGTCTACAGGAGCATGCGGAGAATAAACACAGCAAGGGAATTGCAGAGTGCTTCCCCGGCAAGACTACCTGAATGGCGCTGTGTCTGATCATGGCTGGATGCGACATTGGATATGACACTTGACGAGATATCGAAAGACGAAAAAAAAAAATCATAAATTTCACTAGCGTAGGCGTCGGCATTGGGGAAGAGGCGTCGGAGTTGTAGTTGAGGTGTTGTTCGTTGTAGTTGTAGTTTCTCGAAAGCGCTGCGTTCAAATCCTGGCCTGGTTCGCAGACGCGTCACTCTGGTACAAACTTTACGTACGGTGCACCATGCACCATCCTCAGGTCACTAGTGATACCAGCCCTCGTGTCTTGCGTAGCCGCCTGGAAACCACACCTCCAAGAGAGATATGTGATGGTCGGGGAAACGAGGAGAAGGACAAGAAGCAAAATTCGATACACTTTGAAGTCGTGGAGATTCCAACTCGGCAATTCAATACCAAGCTTCACAATATGTCGATACAACACTTTGGTATGTCCCCAAAGGCGTACAACAAACTATCTACGCCTAGCTGCACATGCAGCCACGGGTTTTTGAACACGCAGCAACTGAGCCTAGATAGAGTAGAAGAAGTGGGCCCCTTTGACCAAATCGCGGAGAAATGTTCTCAAGGTTGCGCTTGTTAGAGGCCTAGATGTAAATCAAGAGCCTCGAGAAATTATAAAAAATGCTCCAGATAATTAGATATCTAGATGAACAGATCTTGTTCGATAAGAGGTGCTATTATTAGAGGCCTTGCTAGCAAGGGGTCTTTTGTTGGGATGCCCCAGGCTGCAGCTAACAGAGGCGCGCGCCTCGCAGGCAAGTGTTGCACAAGAAGCTGACAAAAAACATGCCTGCTTCTGCATGTGTTAAAATTCGTTTGCTGCATGTTTTTGTGTACTCATTATTCACCGTGCGTTCGTGCGAGGCGTGCATCTCTAATTGGCTGCACGGGCCCGGCCCAATCGGGCAGGTACGGCACATCACACCGTCTGCTTTCACGGCTGCAATTGGCAGGGAGAACGTGCAGGGATCAAGCGCCCCCTGGAAGAGGCTTTGTTTTTCTCTTCTCCCTAATTTCCGATCTGGCCTGGCCTCTAAACTCGCCTGCGAGGTAGGTTTGTAGAATCGTGCAGGACTCTGTGCGCAACGCTGCGGCATCCGCACGACAGAGGACAGATCCGGCTTCTTTCTCACACCGGCACATAGTCAAATCATCAAGTGTATCGCATCTTTGAGTGCACTGGCGCCCTTTCCCCTTGGTGCTGGAGAAAATTGCACAAGGTAACTTTAGGTTTAGTTGCCGCGCGTTTAATTGCTCGTTTTTCGAGGCGCTTCTAAAGGGTGTTGTGGGGCGCGTCCAGCCGTTACAAAGCAGACCTTGCAGTTCCGAATAACGCCGCCGCTCTGCCAAACACGGGTTGGTGAGATGGCCGAGCTGGTTATGGCGCTAGATTAAGGTTGTTCGCACCACTCACTCTCTTCTAGTGGAGCAATCCTCGTGGGTTCGAATCCCACTCTCATCACGAATGCACGGCGCTGGCCTACCCTAGGGCTGCACCTTTTCTTTTTTTGGCTCCTCTCGTTACTGAGTGATTCCACCTGCAAGTATCCCGCTCCTTTCCACGGCATCAACTACCGACTTTGCACAGCGCTCCCCAGTGCCGACCTACGCAAAGCGGTGAACGAAGAGCCGTCAATCTTGCTTTCCCCAAGCCTGCGGTGGGCGTAGGTGGGGGTTTAGCTTCTCGCACGCCAAACTCTATAATTTCTCCCCAACGCCCTTCGATTCGCGTGCCAAACCTGTTCTGCCAGCAGAGGCTCCTTGCCTCCGGCCCACCGGGCTGACGCCGCCACGCCCCGCCCACTTGCGGCGGCTCCCCACCGAACTGTGTGCCTGGGACTTCTGAAAAGGGCATTAATCGGTAGAGGAGGCAGGAGGAATGCGCTTGACGACCCATGACTCCACCGTGCCGACTACCAAGTGGCTCCGCTCATCATGTTGTAACATGGTTGCGCTGTATTCTGCATCTGCTATCAGACCTGTGGTATCAAAATGGTCAAGTAAATAAATAAATCCAATCAAAACTAGAGCCCTGCCCATGGATGCACGCCTGGAACGATACTATCGCCCAGTGCGGTCCGCGTGGCTTTTTAAATCCATCGATTGCTTATTGTCTGTCGTCTTCAACCCTGACCTTTTTACATGCCAAACCCTATATCCCTGGTCCTTGATGCTGATGCCAATTTGCCGGTATCCCATACGCCTTGTGGTCTCATGGGATCAAAATTAAACGAAAATTAGACGCCTGAAATAAAGGGAAAAACCAAGAGGAAAACATAACAGGATAATCGCTCCATTCCCAGACCGAGCATGCAATATCATGACATCTTATGTGAGATTGAAAAAAAAAAAAAAAAATCAAAACAAGGAAAATAAAACTGAGCCAGACATGATTCCAGAAAAATTTGTCCACGAATTTCGACACAGCGCCATGGTTTTCTTCAATGCCTACTCGGGGAATATTGCTTGTAGATGTCCCTCTTCATATTTTCAAGTCGGCTTCGCATATCCAGTAAGCTGGCAAGCTTCTCGTGAGGTGGATTTTCCAGTGCCGTGATCTCGTGGTGCAACGCCTCATACTTTTGATAAAAGGTTTTGAATTTGTGTGCCTTATTTATCACCTCAGCGGGAACGCTCTCTACTGCTCGTCGCTTGTAGGCCGTGGATTTACTTTCCATCTCCATTTTTCGCTTCTTGGCAATGGGCGGTGTATTATCTTCTAGATCGGATGCGTTGGTAGGCGGTGAGGAGGCGAGTGGGGACGATTTGGTCGGGGACGTGTTACTCGTGTTTTTGCTTCGGTATGACGAGGAAGCTGATACACGAGCCTGACTGTAATGGCTGGCTTTCGACATCTGCGGCCTAGGCTTTAGAGCGGGCAATGGCTGCTTTGGTTTGATGCGCTTCGACAACGGTGTTCCAGAACTTGAGCTAGAGTCAGAGTCCTCTCTGGGTCGCTTCACAGGCGACTTTTTCACCGTCTCTCGCGGTACCGCAGGTCGGGTGGTTTTAACGACGACGGTATCCTTGACTTTGGTGGTATTTGATTTGGGTTTCGCCGTCGCAGAAGCCTCGTCACCGGACGAATCTGAGTTCTCGACAATTGCTGCCGACAGAACGCGTTTGTCATTTTTGGGGGCTGCTTTCGGCTTGGAAGGAGATGCCTTGGGTGCCGCTGTCTTCGATTTTGAGTTGCTCAGGAGCCTCTTGGCCTGTGCCTCCTGCGCACGAGGCTTCTTGACTTTGGTCGGCAGAGAATTCGAGTTGGACCGCGACATGCTCTCACCGCCAGCTCGCGGACTATCTGCATCATCTTTGGAAGCAGAGCTGTCGTCCGTCTTTTGCAACTTGATCTTCGGAGCCTGTTGAGGCGGTCCTTTAGCAATGTTTGCTTGCAGTCGGCTTAGACATTTGCCTTTTCCTCGCTCTTCTCTGGGCAGCAAGAGCTGCCACTCATTCTCGGATGATGAGAGCCGTAGCTTGTCGTATTGGGGAATGGCTCTGTCAATGGCGGCTTGACGGTCATCTTGCGTATCATAGTTGTATTTCCAAACGTTGAGTTCCCTCCAACAAGGCTGCTTCAGAGCCCATGTGCGTGAGGAGCTGTTGTAGTGAGCTGTCTTTTCTAGCGTGGGTCGGAAGTCCTCGTCTTTGCCTGTCCACTTGCTCTGAAGGTAATCTGTCGTCTGATCTGCGATGGCCAACTCATGCACCAATGTGAACCGTTGCTCCTTCTTACGCTCCACCACTTGCTGAGTTGTGTTTATTTGGGGCGTCGCATTCGGAGAACGAGTGGCATTGAGAGCAGGTGATGTAGGCATTGACCTCGCAGTTGAGCTATAGTTGGACAACAACTTGTTTCTTCCTTTACCGCCAACGGGAAGCTTGCCGACAACGCGAGCACTGAAGTTCTCATGAGTACACCAACGACGTGATTGCAATTGCGATACCTGACTTACCGATCCCGCGCTGCATCATGTGCGGCGAGCCCATTCTGCAGCGCCTCGATGTCCGAATCGAGCCCCGATGATGTTGAGCCTTTACCGGTTGCAACAGGCTTCTTCTTCTTCGTTTCTTCCTCTTTGCTCGATTGGAGTGCCTTCTTTGGTGCTGTTCGAGAAGCCTTGATGCTGTTGAAGAGACTTCCAGCATAAGGCAAGCGCTCGGCACGTCGGGTCGATTCGAAAGGTTTCGTAAGAAAGAGATCGAAGGGAACATCTTCTTCCAAACGTGGTACCTTGTGCGAGTTGCAGCCATAGTATAATATCTGTACAGTTGTGCTATTAGCCAAAGAGCCTACGGCCCATGATGGTAGTTCCACGACTGCCATGCGTCACTTGAGCAAAATGAACAGGGGCCGAAGTTGAACAACTGCGGAAGCAAATGTCAGGTTGAAGCAATGCAATGAATAGCCCATACCGGCGTGTTTCCTAGCTGCAACTCGATGTCATCCCCCATTCGGACACTCTTAATCATCTGCTCCACCACATCATCACTCAAGTTGACGACGAATGCCTGCGGCGGCAAGTCCGAGTCGGAATTGGAGGAGCTGGACAGCAACAAGCCGCCCTCGGGAACCTTGAGCGAATTCATTACAGGCGATGGCGAGCAGATGAACGCAGCTCGATAGGATCTCCGCAGTTATTCGTTGTGTCGGTGTGGTTGTATAACGATGGGGAAGTCTCGATATTTTCTCGCGGAGAAGGGTGGTGGTTAGAAGGGTGTGTAGTCGAGTCGAGAGTGGCAGCGACAGTCAGGATAGTTTGAGAGTGGGAAAGCGAAGGTGGGTTTGTTTGTAATAAAATGATCGTTTCGCATCGTATAAGAGCCCGGCAGCGTTCTGTATATTTGTTTGTTTGTGGTGTCGTGGTGAATGGCTTCGGCCGCCGTGACGGTAAAATATTGGGGAGGGGGCCGGCCAGAGACGAGATAGAGGTAGAATTCACTGCCGTGTCCCCAAAGGGACAGCAATGAATAGGATAAGCGCAATTCAAAAAGGGTTGGACAAAATGCAAGCCAGGACAACTGTGTGAACCAACAAGGACGGCACAAAGCACACCCAAAGACGCTGAGTAGGCGTGATGAAGGAGCAAGAGAAACAGCTCTGGGCTGACGGCTGTGGTTTAACGAGGAGAGGGCGAGCGAGGGAACGCACGGGAAGGTGGATGGGATGGGCATGGGCTTGGCCTGGCTTGGCTAGACTGGGCTGCGGAGAGACTGATAGGTACATGCCTACCAATCCAATGCACGTTGCACCTTGGGCATGTCGTACGGTAGCAACAGGGGCCAAGGTTGGAACAAGCATACATGGAGGTGCAAAGTCTATGTTATGTTGGTCTCAGACGACTTGAGTGTAACAGGTAGGTAGCCACAGGCTGCCGACCATGGCGACTGGGACTGGGTGGTGACTTGTGATGGCCTGTGGTGACCTGGTGGTGACCTGGTGGTGACCTGGTGGTGACCTGTTACCTGTGGCGACCCGCGGTGACTGGTGTGGTGGGAATACCGAACATTGATGAAGCGGGTTGGGGTCTACTAGGCGTCTACTGGGCGCTGGCCTGGGCGCGGCGGGGCGCGGGAGGGGTCCAACAAAGGAGAGTTAAGGTAGCACACATGTTACAATATAATGCCGACTGATCTCATCACTTGAACGATGCCAAGAACGAACATTTTATGTGTACAATCTGTGGTGTAGTGCGTAGGTACCTAGGGCTCTTGACAGCAACCCTCCACCAACCAGCCAGCCAGCCAGCCAGCCGAGTGACTGTGATTGGAATTGGCTGTAGGATTCGAACAGCACAGAACAGCACAGAACAGCACAGAACAGCAGGAGCGAGAGGGAGAGGGACAGGGAGAGGGCAACAGGCTAGGGCGACCCAAGCGAGGGGGGCATGGCCGCGGACTAGGCCCCGCACCTGCCAATGTACCTATGTACACATTTGTACGGAGTACACAGCACCAGATGTCAAATTACACGACGGGGTATTAAGAACAGCAATGGGTTGCGGGAATCCCTCATGAAATCTGTGTCCCCCTTGACAAATACATGATACATGATGGCTGATGGAGCGATGGAGCGATGGAGGCTTGGCTGGAGACTGGAGACCCAGAACGGGTACGCTGCGGGTAATAGGGAATAGGGCCAATACGATACAATGTGGCCAAACGCTGAGGGCACCCTCGGCGGGAAAATCGGGTCATGGGCCATCCGAGGTGCGGACTGTCACCAGGTTTTGGCAGGTTTTTGATAGTTTCGACAACTGGTTTGAACCAAAATCGGAACATGGCTGGCTGGGTTCTCAATTGCATGGCAGACAGCAGACAAGGTGTTGGACGTACGGCTACGGGGCCCTGCGCCATGGAAGAAGGGAAGGGGCGCTCGTCCGTCTAATAGAATTCATCGGTAGTTGACCAACCACCAACCTGCAGTGTGCCTGGAGGGAATGCGGCACTGGCCCAAAATGGTCTATGCTTCAGTACGAATTCGGCGCTTTCTTACGGAGATGGTCATTTGGCTGCTGCAACGTGGTGGCCCTCGAGGTTCGCCAAGACTGTGTGGCCCGGACCAGTCTGAGCATCTGACATCATCCTTAATATGGTGGGTGGTGTGGCTCGGGTCTGATTCATTCATGTAACCCGTCTCCATTTGATGCCCTTTTCTTCGGCCACGACTTTTTTAGGCTATTCGAGAAGTTTGCTGTTGGAGATTAGAAGAAAAAAAAAAAAAAAAAAAAAAAAAAAAGGTCACAAGCAGGCCGAACTAGGCGTCGTTGCGGATTATGTCTGTTGATCGATCGAAACAGTTGCGAGGCTCGGCCGCTGAAGATGGCAGCAGATCGATGGCCAGCCATTTCGCTCGATGCTGGCGTTGACAAGACTAGACTGACTGGGCGTCAAAAACTCGAAACTCGTGAAGTTGTGAGGCAAACATTGCATTGGAATGGGGTGACAGATTACGCAATGGATTCTGCCCAGCAATACATAGGGACAGAACTCGTTGGAGATTTCGTCAACCGGAGTGAGATAGTTTATGTGGGGCATTGGTGGGACTGCATCGCTAGTCACTTGCTCACTGTTGACAAGCTATTAATACTCACTCGCCTTGGCCTGGTGTGCCCAGCTGGCCATGCCGGAACGCGGTCGACAAATTAACTGGAACTCGGCGACGCTGTTCACAGTGGTGGCGGTGGCGGCCATGTCCCCATGAATCTGGTACCCCCTTCCCTCGACTTGGCTGGCTTCCCACTTGCCTGCACCACCGCCATTTCGATTCACCATGCACGCCGCCTTGCCATGCCCTGCAATGCCCTGCAATGCCATGCCCTGCCATGCTGTGCACCTGCACACAATACCCGTCGCAAGGAACAACTGGCAAATTGGGAAGTAATACATGATACTCCGTCGTGCCTTGGCGGAGTAAGCTGGGCAAACACGCCTCGCCATCCTCGCGGCCCGACTCGTTGCAGCGCAGCCATCGGACTCAGCGGGCTGACCCCCCCCCACGCTGGGCAACGAACGAAGAAGGGAAGCAAACCTGTCTACCTGCCTAGGTTTCTGCAAATGCAAAGACAAAGATACTCAACGCTAGAGGGTGCATGTCGACATGCAGTACTGCAAAAAGCAAGCTAGGTACCTAGGTACCTAGGCAGGCAGGTAAACAAACAACGGGCGAATGGCGTTTCGTACCTAGGCGGGGCGTGTTTCAAGAAATTCAATCAGCTGGCCCGCATGGGACCCTTTGTGCCTTGAAACATCCTGGGCTCGATTAGGGCGGCTCGTATTATGTCCTCCAGCGCGGTTGAGGAGAAACGTCACTGTGCGGAATATTATGCCGGGACAAGCGAGCTGAGCAGTTCGAGGAAGTCGGAACACAAGCTGCCATGTTCAACATCCAGGCTTATGACTTTGAAAGCCTTTGCAGCATCATCGTTTGGTTCCGCCTGACCGCCCGTGGCACCAATTGCTGGTTCTGGTTGTGTTACCAGTGTTAGCATGGACCGCCCAGTTTCGTCTCTCTGTCCCTCGCTCAGCTCACCACATTGGGCATGTTCTATCGTGAGAAACAACCATAAGCCAGCTTAGCTTATTTTTCTCATCTAGCAACAGAGAGGGACTTTATATGGCCCTCTACGGAGTATTGATTGCTCCACATATATACTTCGTATATACTCCGTATACAGGTTGTATATCTGTATATAGCTCTGTTTGTGTACAGGGCTGCACGTCTGTATACGATGATACGATGGTCTGTACAATACGTCTCTTAACTTGACCTGCAGTCCATTCCATCGTTGAAGTCTTTTCGCAGCACCAAGTCGTTGGACGTCACGACCGCTGCCATGTCGACGGCCATGTACCCAGCACGCCACAGAATGCCTTGCATACTATGGGATTGGGATTGGGATCATCTTGTACCATGTCTCGCAAACCTAGCGTACCCAAGACATCCAAGCGACACGATCCAGATTCATCTCCTATGAGAACACATTCAATCGTGTTCACCCACTGTACATATGGCGCAGGCATAAATACAGTACGGAAGACCCGCCGCTGCATCTAACATTTTCCGACCATGTTCAAAACAGCTAGCCTGGCTGGCCTTGGGTGCTTGACGATGCTCTTGCGCAAGGTGAAACGGTAAAAGTGACTAGTCATGATGCCAGTCACTTGTCAAGCTCATCAACTACATTCCCTTCCCCCGCCGTACGATGCCCGCTTGCGATTTGCAACAGCACATGTCTTATTGACGTCTGGTCCCTCTCTCTCTCTCTCTCTCGCGCCCAAACTGAGTCCAAGGTCCCAATCTCGCTTGTTCCGAATATCGCGCAGCAGCCGATCCGACAACTTCTGAATCTCTCAACCTGTCAACCTCGCTAACCCTAGCTAGCTAGGCTAGCTGACTGGCTAGCGGGCAGGCCGACCGACTGAGGCGTTTATCAGTGCGTGAGTTATTTCTCGTATGAGTTAGTGCGGGAGTTGGCATTTGCTTTGCCTGGCCATTTGATTCCGGACGGGCTTGCTGCAGGCCGTCTTGGTCGGGCAAAACGAAAACGCCATCCGCTCGCTAGTCTCTCCAACCACCACCCGAAAAGGGTGCCGAGGGCGAGAGTGTGAGAGGGTGAGATACTACGAAGTACGGAGTATGCCCACAACGAACTGCAGCCAAATAACCCAAAACTTAATCAGCCGAGAGCCCGCGGTGATGCACAGTGTCCCGTTCTGGGCGGTTCTGACGTTCAAAAGGCGAGGCCTCGTCTATGACAACAATTTTGTTGTGCCGGGCTGTTTAAGCTCCGCCCGACGAGCGGGCACCAAAGAAGGAGGGAATGTCACATGACTGAATGCATGGCGAAGCAAAGCATTCCTTGCATTGAAAATGAGAAGGAACGGCGTACGGAGCAGTCTTGCCTGCAAGCTGACCAGGTAGGTAGGTTCATAACACAAGCAAGCCCGAGACTCTGGTCACACGAAATGGTCAATGGTCCAGAGCGTTGCCAACCTCGCCAATCAACATCGTCCATACATCGTCCATGACAAAGTCCGCGCCATACTCCATCCAGTCAAGCATCCTATTACCTCATTGAGTGTTTTCCAAAATCCGCCGCAAAGGCGGGGAAGGGCATGCACCTCGGCGGAGAGATCGAGGAATACCAACTACTATTGCCGTGATGCGGCCTTTCCCCAACGGTGATGGACTTGGTTTCCCGGCCACGCTCTCGCCGCGTCGGTTGACACGGAGAAGAAAAGATGGGGTAATAAATCCCGCGGGCCATGGTGCCCATCATGATCGACATGTGTGCTGTCTGCAGCGATCAAGGTTCAGAAATGCACCACCTCTGGAAATGTGCACGAATCATCATCGGGAATCGTCGGAATGCGGGTGTTTGCAGATGCCGACATTTGTGTCGCTTGGCTAAATGTGCCTGTCTTGTCTTGCGCTTGACAATTCAGTGCCAAAGGATGGCATGGCCTCCCTTGGATTGAGTGATCGACTGCATGGGAACGTGATGGCTAGGATGCATCGTTCACAAAGATCAAGGTGTATTGGAGTCGGATGATTAGCTGGCGTCGGAGGATAGTTGCACTATGCCCAAGTTTGTTCACGGACATGGTTACATTCCCTGTTCCGTCCAGTACGGGACTATACTGTCGTAGGTGAGTGAAGTGAATTCTTTGTCCAGCCACCCGCACATGTTCTGCCGAGTGTGTCCCTTCCTTGTACTTCTCAGTTGCACGCATTGAATGGGAGATGCACGGCCTAAAGCCTGATCCCAAAACAATCGGCCAATGAACAAGTTATCATGACAATGAACCTGTAATTTGTAGGTGCATAGTGCCCTGACCAGCAGAGGAATGGTGGGATTCGGCAAGACTAGTGTGAGTTTAGACGATGGCAATTCCCAACAGAATAATTCATCTTCCTTTGTACAAGTGGTACATTGTCTCTTTATATGATACTTTATTAATCAACCGTACCATTCACACGTAGCTTACAGCCAAAATAACAGAGAACCGGTCCGACTACTCCCATGAGCACAACTCTCAAGTCCAAGTATCAAGCACGACCAGTATTCCCGCACAGCCGTGCGAAACTCACCACTGAGCTTATAGGATTTGCACAATTGCCAAGGAGATGTGCACGTGGGTCGTTGACACATACTATTCGCTTGCCTTGCTCGTTTGACAAGTCTTCCCCAGACATGTTAGCCTGGGCGCGCCAATTTAAGTCGTCACCGTAGCTCAGATGTAAGATTCCTTCCCAACCCCGATGTACTTCTAAGCTACATTTCAAAACTTGGCACTGCCTGCTCGTCTGAGATGGATATATTTCGCGACAATGTTCGGCATAATCCCCTGCGACATAAAAAAAGGCTGACACGGCAAGGATTACCGTTACACTACAAAATTTCCGCACTTCAGGCAGTCAGTCTGCGTACATGTTGTCTTGGAGGGAATGATGGTTGGCATAAGGCCAGGATGATGTGGGAAAGCCAATGAGCCAAGCAAAACCATGTTGGTCGATGGAATAACGTTCCTTAAAGATGGCGCAACGAATACGCTCGGGTATAGCCGACAACTTCCCATGGAGAGGGAGGCTTATAGTGCCCGGCACGACTTCGTATTTGCCGCCACAGAAATCTACACACGAAGAGGATAAAACCATTCTGAATGAGAAATCACTGACACAAGTGTCCAGCTTGGCCACAGTAGTCACCATATTGACAATGACCGTAGCACACAGAGCATGCATAATCGACGTCTCTGGGTCACATCGCAGCATATTCTCACCTTCTCCTGTGACTACATTGACAAACATGGTGGCTTGCATAACCTGTGACTGGAAGAAGTAATAATATTGGTAAGTGGCTCCCTTGACACCCTCTTACTCGAACGCCAACAGCCCGTAACAAGTAACAAGGCATCGTTGCTGACCGTCGATTCGTGCTATTTTCCAGCAACTATAACGCACAGTTCTTCTCGCCTCTCTACCTCACAGACATCTCATATATAAATTTCCGACTCTGCCAACAAGAACGTGCCAGCTCCGCAAGCATGGTTTGACCTTCTTCACGTAGCATTCTATTGGAGCTGAAGTCTTCGAGTGACGCAGGTCCTTGTCAATTCGTGGTCATCGTACATTGATTGCGTTACGCTGGCGGCGTGTCTATTGAGTTTTAAAGAGAAGGATGGCGCAGTGACCGAGGTAGAAGTAGATGAAATGCTTAGTTTCTATAGCAGGAACTCCGGTATTAGATTAGAACAAGCATGACCCAGACGTTCGCGTCAATCCAGAGGCACGGAGGCCTAGGTATTACGAACCGTGTGTTACGAAGCTGCCAAAGTTGCGGCCAACAATGCAGTGCCAGGTCGGTCCCTTTCGCTCGTCAAACTAAGTTGGTGTCAGTCGCGTGTCCGATTGCGCCTCATGTTCAGCGGTGTATTATCGACGACGAGGCGCGATGGGAGTTGCGATGGGAACTGGATACGCACTGTTCGCTTGATATGTTGAGCAATGTCCTGTTTGCCAAGCGATGTCAGTATGAAGCCCGATGGAAGGTAGTTTGCATCTTGTCCGTTGCATGGTCGTGACAAACCTTCTCGATGCTGAATTTGGACATGGCCTCTTGAGCTGCCCCTGGCGTTAATGCACATCCAAGCAGTTGAAGTATCGATTCCACCTTGCGCGCACTACGTACCAACTTCGATTGACTCTTGTTGCATGTCCTCGGTCTGTCGTTTCCGTCAGCGGCATTCCAAGTGTGCTCCGATCAAAGTCCTTACCATATCAGCAGACTTGATCTGGGCTGGGAAACGGTTAGCGCGTTGCATTCTCGCAGTCGAAGACATATGATTCTGCTGCTCATGCCATCGCACCTTCAAGCTTATCCCGAGGGGCAGGAGTCTCTGCCTGCTTGTCCGCCATTTTGATGAATTCGCTGTGTAACAACAGCACAGTAGTGGTTCGGCTATTTGGTCGTACGATAAGATAGTGCGCGTCTGTCAACAAGCTTGCAGTTCCGGTGTTAGCGTCGCTACAAATCGTAGGCTGGGAATGTTTGTGTCCAGGAGCGGTGTTGGGATGAAGCTGCAGCGTGCGGTTGTGAGTGCCCCTTTCCGACAAGCTCGGTGTAGGCGCAGGTCGGAACTGGAACTTGTCAACTTGCAAGGGGTACGTACCGTGACCGTGGTACCGTGGGGCACACTGGAGGGGTAGCACAGCTGACGAAAAACAAACAAAGCCCAGATATTATGAGGCCGTGAGACCCCACGCCCAGGTTTCTTTATCGCTTCTGCCTTGCTTGTTGTTAGGTAGGGCTAGTGTACAGTACCTAAGCACAGTAGTGGCAGTATCAGAACAACAGTGGTGTTTATTGTTTATTGCCACAGCGTCAACAGGTCACCTGGCAATGCCACGTCTCGGGCTGAAGCGCGTGGTAAAGATAAAAAGGTGGAACTGCGTTGCGGGTCGTTCCTGCTTTGCTCGGTACTTTTGTCCATTTCTTCTTGCTCACAAAGAGGCGAAGTCCGAGAAAACTACCCAAGGTACTGCATTCGAAGAAAACATGCGTAAATTACTTCGACTGTCCGCGACGGAGCAATGACAGCAGCTCAGCTATGTCGACTATGCCAATCTTTTTATGTCGACAGCGATGGAAGCTCATCATGCAAAGTAAAATAAATGGTCAGTCTCACAGCTGCGGCCAGACATGCTCGTTTTGATTTTGCCCCAGCACTGGGACAGAAGTATACATGAGAATACAAGACATGCGAGAAAACATATTGAAATCCCGAGGTCACATATATATTTCAAGGCATCCATAATACAACTCAACTCTGATCGTCATTTTACATATCAAGAAAACTCATAACGCAAATTTGGTCTTGTTTAAGCAAATGATTTCCAAATTAGTAAGTTCTTGACAAGTAGCAAGACTGTATACCAGATTTCATACAGGTACCTAACCTACTGCTTTACTATAACCAGACCCCGTCATAATATTATTTATTAGTGGGACAACGAGCAATCTTTGCTTGGTTCCACTTTTCAGCTCTCTATCACTCAAAGTCCCCGTCTTAGAAACTGGACGAGAGAACCTATCACATCATAATGTCCGACATCTCGGCACTTGATCTCCCTCAGCCTTTCCAAAAGCCACCATTCTCCGCGCTGGTCGCTACACTCCAGAGCCTCGAACTTTCACCACCAATATGGAACCATCGTCGGCCGCGATCCGACATCCTCGCTGAGCAGGAATCACTAGCTTCTCATCGCAGAGCCGAACTCACACGGTACATATCCGCAATCATCAAGAGCCCGTTGTCATGGATCGAAGATGATGAACAGAAGGAGACTATCTGGGCACTCGCTAGCAAGCGCATGTCGGAGCGTTGTGGTCGCACAGCCATGGGGGAACTGGTTAGAAAATGGCCGTTCGACTGCCTCGACGACACAGAGAGATATGAACCCTTTGAGCTTATCATCAAGGAGCCCGCGTTGACGGGAGACTGCCTGGGTTTCAAGACATGGGGCTCTTCATACGTTCTGGCGAGACACTTTCCAAAGTTGAAAACGACGTCTTTAACACATTTGTTTGACGAAACATCGACCCAAGAAGCCCCCACTGTGGTAGAATTAGGTTCTGGAACGGGCCTGTCAGGTCTGGCAGCTGCGGGGCTGTGGAAAGTCCATGTTTCTTTGAGTGACTTGCCAAACATCGTGGACAACTTGAGGAGCAATGTGGAAAGGAATAGAGTCCTGATTGAAGGAATGGGGGGGGGACTGAGCGTCGGTTCCTTGACTTGGGGTGGAAACGAAGGCGAGGTTGACCAGGAATTGTTTGGGAGACACCATCAGTTCACGGTATGTCTATTTTTCAATACTTCTTTTTTTTTTTTTTTGCTTTTCTTCTCGATTCATGATTACTTGTGCGGGCAGCAACAACACCCTTTGGTTCTTAGCGATACTAATGTCAATCAAAGATTGTGTTGGCGGCTGATCCTTTATACGATGATAACCACCCTGTCCTTCTTGCCTCAGCCATAAGTCAGCAATTAGCACTGGCTGCTGAATCTCGTGCAGTGGTCATGGTACCGCAGCGGGATGAGACCACGATGAGACTCTTGCAGGTATTCAAACAGGCCATGCTGGACCTGGATGGACCTCTTGCGTGCGTTGAGGAGGATGTGCTGGCTGGGCAGGATGACTGGGTTGAGGACAGCGAGGCCGGAAATTTTCGATGCTGGTTGGGGATATTCTCGAGAGGCAAGTCATAATATTAGTTTGCAAACTAACAAGAGTTCCTCGTCATAGCTGTCATGCAGCCTGCATGAATGGAGTGCTCCCTTTCCCCTTCAAGACGTTGATCAGCTTTCCAGGACTTTTTGCGTTGTGATACATTTTGCTATAATCCCGATTCACTACGGTTCGAGTTTTCAGTCATCCGATGTCACATTTCCGGTCTCGGTCACACATGACCTGTCCTTCCAACAATCATCGCAAAGATGCGTCATTCCCATGCAATGCAATACAGCACATACATTCAGAGTTGGAGGACAGATGACAGGTGTTCGTGTTTGTGTTTGTTCTATCCTCGTCCCAACTAATGATATGGAGTTGGTGTTACGCATCCCTTGAATCCGTGATCATGTGTGCGCCCTGTTTTCTGACTATTTCTACCTGCTGCCCACTGCATACGATGACTTCTAAACAAATCCAAGCTTCATTCTCTCGGTTCAGAGATTCTGTCATTTATAAGCAATATCGGTCATTGCAGCGATTGCATTGACTGATTCGTTATTACAAATTGCCTTTGAGGCTGCAAACAACAGAGATTAGCAGATACGGCACCGACAAATTTTAGGCCAAGAAAGCTGCTTGAAATTGACAACAATTACTCAAACCGATTACTCAAACCGAACTGCCGTTTTGAAACGTTGCATTGTCGACGATTGCGAAAGAGATACGGCCTGTCAGCTCATTGATATCAGCAGCCTCGCAAGTACGATCGTCTACATGGCTGGCGCTCAACAATACAAGGACGTAGAAATTCTCTTCGTCTTAAAAGCCATTCTGCGCGGGCTGTCTTTTAAATGGATTATCACCATGTTTGACAGGCGTTTTGGCCGCAGGTTGAGAGAAAATCAAGTTCGTTATCTGAAGAACAAGTATGGCAGGGACCCTCGATTCGGGTAAGTTCATCTTGCTCCAACTGAATGAGCCGTCACGCAACTTCGACGCTGTTGCAACTCTTCCCGTGAACTCTAGGGCCAGAGGAGGTTGAAACTACTTGGACTTGATGCTAATTACACTTTCCATAGTACACCAGTGGCAAACACTCTCAATTTTGGCATAAGCAGCAACAGCAGTGAATGGCCGGAGAACGACAGCGTTCTCGATATTGATTTCTCCCAGTTTGAGAGGTTTGGCGCTCATGTCCCGCAGCCTAATCTGCGCGTTTCCAACATTCCTCGCACGACGGCAGCACAGTCCCCTGCGGTTCCTCCGGTTGGTGACATGGCGCGGCGGCCGAGGCACCGAGGTAGAGGTGAACCAGCACATAAGGAGGTGCCCGTCAGTCGTGCGCCGGTCACTGGGCAGAAGTGCATGCATGAGGATGAGTATGATGATGATGATGTTGATGACGATGTTGATGATGATGATGTTGTTGTTGATAAACTGGACGGAAGGTCTGTTGGTCCCTCCCCACGACGACGTGGAGAACAAAGAGACTAACATCATGGCTTTCCTATCAGCCTTGATTTCCACATCAACAAGCAACCTTGGCTGGACGAGCTGTTTGGGCTTGACTGCTTTGCAAATGAAGTCGGCTGCTTTAATGACACAATACCGGCTTTGCCTGCCGAAGCAGCGTCTCTGTACTGGGAAGGACCGCTGGACGGGGGGGAATATTTCTACAACTGGGATTGTTCAAACGCACATCTTCTCGATAATGAAACTATTCTGCCACAGGAATGGTACAGTTTTGCACTGGACTTGGCCTTGTTTCCTGATTCAAATTGTCATAACTTTGTATGACTGCCACTGAGATTATCTGGGGATTCACCTACGGTGCGACTTTGCAAGTTGGAAAGCTTGGGCTGTATATTATTTCTCCACAGGAAGTTGTTACGGGCCACGTTCGTTGAAGAAACCAAGTTCATGTACGTCGAGCTCTTATCAGTCTTACAGAAAGAAACATGTTTTGCTTATATGGTCGGGTTGCGCTGCCATGCTTAGCTATGCAGTGGCAGTGGGAGAGCAGTCGAGCGCATTCACTTGCGCAAAGTCCATTAACAAGCGAGTGCGGATCTTAAGACATCTATCGAATTCGCGAATCAAGGGTTCGATAGCCTTGAACACAATCGGCGCAAGCCCAGCTTCCAGCCGTTGCCGTTAGTGACCATCCATGTCAAGATGGACTTGTTTTCCATACCGCGGCTATGTTTGGATGAAAACTATTCATGCAGCGAACATGAGTGGAAACGGTGAGAGGCCCTACGAAAGAAAGAGGGTTCCAGACTGGCGAAATTCGATGGCAATTGTTGTCCATGGAAAGGTCCGTAGAGGTCCCCACGTGAAGGTGCGAATTCCGCATTGCCTGGGAGAGATGGCGCGCGTGCCCGTCCTGCAGCCGTCTTTGTACATCCCATCCATCCTCCAAGCAATCATCATCTAAATGGCAAGCTCCAACCTGACCTTTTCAGGCAGTCTATCTCGACTACATCGCGTACATCTCGTCCATCGATCGTGGGTCAGCCGATTGTCACGGTCACGCCTTGCCATTCCTCTACCTTCCACTCAAGGCTCGACAAGCTCCAACGATCGCGCAGGTGCACGCGAAAGTGCGGCAGCCCATGCGCGATGGCACACCTCATCCCAGCAGAGTGCATATCTAAGGATGAATTCCGCGACCTGGTAGCTGGCTATCCTGCCATTGTGGCAGCCCTATCCGAAAGTAAAAGTGGTGCGTATCCCGGTCAAACTCAAGCTTGCCAAGTGACCACGCACCCCAAATGCACTAACACAGGTGACCTCGTCAGCAAAACCAGGACAGAAGACGCTCAAGGAGCTAGATGCCTACCGCTATGGCGAGGCGATCCACACATTCAGTGTCGACGATAGCCCAGGGATGACACTGTCACAGGTGCAAACGCTGGTAGAATGGAAACTGTACACAGAAATCTCCTCAGTCTCAATCGAAGCCTGAGCTGTTCTCCTCATAACACTGACTTTGTTTTTCCTACATCTAGGCGCCATGGAAAGTTTCGTCTAACGCTCATGGGCCTCGTCACATCTAACGACGAAAAGGCCGTCAGAACCACAATAGATGCTGCTGTTACAGCATATCGCGAAAACCCTAGCTCACCAGCTGCTCCGCAGAAAGCTCTCGGCATTCTCACAAAGCTAAGGGGCATTGGACCCGCCACGGCTTCTCTCCTCCTCAATGTTCATGACCCGAAGCGTGTCATATTCTTCTCTGACGAGGCTTACTGGTGGCTCTGCTGTGGTGGAAAGAAGGATAGGATAAAGTATAATGCCCAAGAGTACAAGGCGCTCTGTGGAAAGGCTGCTGATCTAAGTAAGAAGTTGGGTGTAGAAATGGTAGACGTGGAAAAGGCGGCTTATGTTGTCATGAGGAGCGCCATCGAGGGGGGCAAAGCAGGCGTGGAGAGTGTTACTAAGGGTAAAGGGGATTCTTCGCGAGGGCCACGCAAGGTCAAGAAGCATGATATAAGGACAGACGAGAAGATTGAGCTGGAAGGCGGCCAAGACATAGCGAAGCGTACGCTGGAGAACCAAGAGGTGAATGATAATACAAACCTTCGCCGATCAAAAAGAAGAAGAGGTTGAGTCTGGTTGTTGTCTTATTCTACCGAGGTGATGTCTGCGGGGACGGGTGTAGATACAGACATGGCCACCTCAGTAAGGCTATAAAATGAATCATAGGGGGCAGTATAGGACTTCCTCGTCACCTGATTCTCATAAATTTCATGCAAACTTCGTTAAATAAAGTATGTACATATGAGTATGATAAGAATTGTCTAAAGATCTAATCTACTTGGAATCAAAGGTTTGCTTGTAGTGGAGTTGGTTGTCGGAGTCAGCTAATTTACAGCTCTTGAGTTTTCTATGGCCAGCATCGTATTCCTTTCTGGTCAGCGAGTGTTTTCAGTGTCTTTATCATAATTATCACAGCTTCTTTGTTCGCTGGGGAGGCTCTGTGCTACAACAAACAATCTTGATATGGGCGAGTGAGGTGTTGATACGCTGGTCGAGGATCCGGGGTGGAAGGCCAGGACAACAAACTATAGCTGAGGTTTTAACGCCACATTCTTTCCGAACTGATCATACCTCAAAAAAATGATCGGAGGTTCAACATGGAGTAAATGCAGGGCGTTGTGTGTTACCTCCCTGTGCCAGGGCTTGTCACTATAGCAGGACAACACTGATAATGAAAGAGCAAGAGAAAAGAAAATGAACGACGAACGACGGCAGGATCCGCCGCCACTAGCGAAATGGCCAAACGTCAAAAAGTACTTGGTATGATGAGACTGGGACTCGAACCCAGGAGGATTGCTCCACCAGGAGGATTGTGTCAAGGTGACCTTAACCTGGCGCCATAACCAACTCGGCCATCTCACCTTAGTTGCAGCGTCGTCTCTAATTGAGGCCTATGTTGCTATTCCATGTCCGAGAATCATGCCGTTTCCCTTTATCGAACAAAGCCATTTCAAATGATTTCTTGCAGATAGTTATCCCATTTAGAGGCATATAGACGGCGACTAGAATCCGGTGATCCAACAAGGCTAAGCACGGTCTAATTACTTCGCTATCCTTTGTTGCTATGATCAAGCCACTGTTCGAGAGAGAAAAAAAGTCTACTCATCATCAATGCTGTAAGTGCAAACATTGAATATTGCTTATGTTTCACTTTCGCCTCGAGGGAAGTCAGGCTCCGAGAGTTGTTATCGACCCCCATAAAACACCGTACCCCGACAGTGATAGTGCGAACCCTAGCGCCAACAGCCATGTGACTATGAGAAAGATGATTTACCGTGGAGCTATGGTATCCCAGAAGCACTAATTCATTACACAATGGATGGGTATCGAGACGGTCCGTACATTCCCTCTACATTCCCATATAGGGTAGCATGCAGTTCGCCTGGTGGAGAATTTGAGGGGCACGGGACCAACCCCGTTGCGCGTTAGAATGAGGACCCTAGAAATTTTTTTTTTTTGCTCTACACGACTTCTCCCGTCATTTCCTCTCAGAGTCTGCGGGCAGATTCAGCTACCATGAATCGAGATATTATTCCCTAGACTACCATAGCTCTTTCTTGAGTCATGGCTACGTCACGGATATTTGTCAGGGGACTGCCCCCTAACATTACAGAGGCAGAGTTTCGCAAGCATTTTTCTGCCAAGAACCGCGAGATCACCGATGTCAAATTGATGCCTCAACGACGGATCGGCTACGTGGGCTACAAGACTCAGGACGATGCGACAAGTGCTGTCAAGTACTTTCACAAGTCATATATCCGCATGTCTAAGATATCAGTCGAGGCTGCACGACCTGTTAGTTCTGATTTTTGCC